>OY748301.1:1521449-2121449 GCA_963556515.1 Nudaria mundana | reverse complement strand
GAGCTTTGCAGACGAGCAACTTTGTGTACTTTCATGAGTGCTTTCATCCACGCTCTTCGATTACGGGTCATCAAGTAATCTTGACCTGGGACATTTGTAAAAATGTTTTGGATTTGGTTCACAAACGTCCGCTAAGATCGACCCGTACTAGTTTACCCTGCCTGATGTTGCCTGATGAGGCTATTTGTTATGTTTCGTCCCTCTGTTTCTCTTGACAGCTGAATGCTCTAAACGCTAGATTTCTTTTAAAAGACTTGTCTTATCAACTTTACCTCTGAAGAACTTATAAAAAATAAATAAAAAAAATTAAATTAGGAACACAACAATCGCAATTCATAAACAGCAATACACACAATACGACCCAAGATTGCGTTGGCACCCACCCTGCTGGCAACAAAAGATGGTTACGTGTTGGGAAAGCAAAATTCTGACATCTTGAACACGTCTCACGAGTTCCTTACTTGATTTTGATCATGTTTCTAAGAATATCATACAATTCTTCAACATAACAAATATATTTTTCATTTCTAACTTCTTGGAATATATACAATACTCTGCTATTAAATAAAACACATTGTGGACTAAGGAGTGTGCATTATTCTTTGGCCTCTTGCTTCTATAAGTGTATCGTTTCAGAAATTGATCGTTGTTTATTTTGTCACTGAGGTACATAATGGTTAATATAAAATAAGTGTAGTTGAAACACTTCCCTGTAGAAGTCTGATTTTTGGAGTTATATTTTTTTACACATTTGGAGAAGGCTTCCAGATTTATAACTACCTTGCTTATAACAAGCCCCCATGGATTAATAAAAAAAGATACCTACTCACTTAATATAAAGTAGCAACAATACGAGCGAAATAATCAAGAAAGAAAATTTAAAACACAAAAGAAGAAGAAAAAGTCAAAAGAAAAAAAATAGTTGCGTTCGTCCAAAACGTCAAAAAAAATCTGTGTTAAAAGTATTCTCTCTCGGCGTACTAATTCTTTTATTATAAGCGTTAAAATAAATTCACGGATCCCCAGTTACCACAGTACTGACGTACACCCACTTCTAACACAAATATAAACTGTAATTACAATTCAATATTCTTAAAAATCTACTGCACGAACACCAACATGTATTATGGCTTTTTCACTTACATTATTTGTTACTGAAAAAGACAAGTGTGGAAGCCTAGATTGTGATAATAATAAAGTAATTATCACGCACAATACTTTAAGATAGTATAAAATGGAAGATATTTAATAACAAACAATTATTTCAATTTACCAAATGAATTTGATCAGTTAAATCAATGATCGGACTGCAGAGACTCTATTCAGTGGTATGTCACATCTGTCCTGGCTGTTACAATTTTTGTTTGATTACAGTGAGTATGATTTTTTTATAGGTAGGTAGTGCCTACCGTGGGACCATCAAAATTACTGGCAACGTGTGGGTTTAATGCATATCTGCCTACCTCTTCAGGGATATAGGAAATGCCAAATATTGGGTCCTGGATAATTTATACTATACTGCACACATACAATTTGGGTGCAAAGGGGCCCTTCTTACATCTATCGGGCCCCAGCGACCTCACCTGCTAGTGGCGCACCTGCTGATTAACGGACGAGGTTCGTATATTACGGTACCCATGTGGTGGCTTTGGCCCCTACGTGGATACCAGGTGGTACAACAGTGTTGGTCCTGGGGGGTACCACCGTGCAGCTGTGCTAAAGCCCCCCAAGTAACCCAGCCCAGGCTGGGTTGCGTTAGGGGTTCAGCAGCTGCACTGCCGGGCCCGGGGCGGTGTATGGTGCGGCAGGCAGGGGTCCAGTGGGGGCGAAGCGGAGTCTAGTGTGGGTGGTGTGGGTCGATTCGCCGGCCAGGGGACCCTTAGCAACGGCGTTGCTGCGGCCGCCCGCAACATAGTCATGGGGCCCGCCTGGGACCAACCACCCCAGTAGGCTGCCCCACATGTTGCGCATAATCCTGTTGTGGGGTCGCCGCTCCGGGTGGTAACCGGTGTGGGGTAGCGGCGGCCTTGCATCAGGGGGGTTTGGGAGCCCTTCCGTCCGGCGGGTCGGCTCCGACCTAACCACACGGTTCTAGACGAAGCTAGCCTCTGCACTTTGTCACTTACTGCTGCACCAAATATCGCCCTGTCTTCACGCTTCCCCAGTTTTCACAATGACAGTGCAACAAGATAATAGACGGTACACAGCGGCCCTTAGAAACCCCACAAAGTTGACTTCGTTTGAGGTGGAGTTCGCGAATATCCGCGGACTCCATGCAAACCTCGATACCGTCCACCATCACCTGGAGTCGGCACGGCCTTCTGTGATGTTCCTAACGGAGACACAGATACGCCGCCCTGACGACACGTCGTACCTCTGTTACCCGGGCTATATCATTGAGGAACAATTCCGCGATAAAGCCGGGGTGTGCGTGTTCGTTAGGGCGGATGTTTGCTGCCGCCGGTTGCGCTGTCTGGAGAACCCCTGCTACTCCGTCCTTTGGCTGCACGTGGATCATGGCTCCATGAGCCAGATCTACGTGTGCGTCTACCGCTACCACACAGGGGACACTGGAACAACAAGGCTTTTCGAATACCTCAGCGAGATGGCTGACGATGCGCAGGTGCGGTTCCCGAACGCTGACCTGGTTTTCTTGGGGGACTTTAACGGTCATCACGTTGAGTGGCTGGGGTCCCTTAGGACCGATCATGCGGGACGAACCGCCCATGCATTCGCTCTCTCCCACGGGCTGACCCAGATGGTACGGGGGATCACCCGGATACCTGACAGGTCAGACCACACGCCCGCCTTGCTGGATCTACTGCTGACGAGTCGCCCAGCCGAGTACAGTGTGTCGGTACGCGCCCCACTGGGCACTTCCGACCACTGTGTGGTGCACGCCAGCTTCCAAGTACCACCGCCTGCTCGTGCTGAACAAATGACTCGACGACTATGGCACTACTCGTCGGCAGACTGGGACGGTCTCCGCGATTACTTTGTGTCCGTCCCGTGGAGCCAGCGCTGCTTTGTAGGGAAGGCGCCTTCGGATAGCGCTGCTGCCATTGCTGGCGAGATCAGTCTAGGGATAGAATATTATATCCCTTTCACTGATGTCGCCAGCATCCGCAAAGCTCGCCCCTGGTTCGGGCGTGAATGTGCCGAGGCTGTCCAGAAAAAACAGTCGGCATATCGCGCCTGGGTCAGGGCTCGGGCGGCACGTGACCCGAACGTGAACCGCCTCAAAGCAGCGTACAATCGGGCCACTAGGTTCAGCAAGAGGGCCTTCAAGAGAGCGGATGCCCAGTGCGTCGCGCGGCTTGGTCAGGAGCTCACATCCCATCCCACGGGCAGCCGTGGATACTGGCAATTGGCCAAAGCCGTACAGTCAAATTTTTGTCAACCCTCGCTGCCACCACTGCGTTTTCCTGATGGATCACTGGCTCACAAAGCCCAAGAGAAGGCGGACATGCTCGCAGACCTCTTTGCGGCTAATTCCCGGGTCGATGACCGTGGCCTGCAGCCCCCCGCCATCGCCAACTGTGGCCACACTATGCCTGATATTGTTATCAGGCAAAGTGATGTACGAGCAGTGCTGCGGTCACTCGACACGCGGAAAGCCAGTGGCCCTGACGGCATTCCGGCGGTGGTGCTACGAAAATGTGCTGCTGAGTTGTCTCCAGTATTAACGCGTCTGTACCGCCTGTCATACTCTACAGGTCTCGTGCCGGAGGCCTGGAAGGAGGCGAACGTACAACCGATCCCCAAGAAAGGGGATCGATCCGATCCAGGCAACTATCGACCCATAGCTGTCACCTCAGTCATTTGCAAGGTGCTCGAGCTTCTTATTAATAAGCAGCTCATGCGATACCTGGAGGATCACTCGCTAATCAATGATCGGCAATATGGCTTCAGGCCAAAACGATCAACGGGTGACCTCCTGGCATTCGTCACGCATGTATGAGGTGAGGCTAGGGAAAAGTTCGGCGAGTCCTTGGCTATTAGCCTGGACATCGCCAAAGCTTTCGATAGGGTCTGGCATGCTTCGCTCCTTTCCAAGCTTCCGGCATATGGTCTACCTCCTCAACTGTGCAGCTGGATTGCCAGTTTTTTAAACGAGCGCCGAGTGCGGGTCCTCTGCGATGGCCAGGCTTCTCGCTTCTTGCAAGTGAATGCCGGGGTACCGCAGGGGTCCGTACTGTCACCAACTCTCTTTCTTCTGCATATCAATGATATGCTTTCCCTCGGGAACATTCATTGCTATGCAGATGACAGAACATTGCACGGGAATTACTCGGTTCATCCGACGGTGGGGCGATCTGTGATAGAGGAGGAGAGACGACATCTCGTGGGTGATCTCGACCGAAACCTCGACAGTATCTCCCAATGGGGTGCCGAGAACTTGGTCGAGTTCAATGCCCACAAAACACAGGCGTGTGCAGTTACAGCGAAAAAATCCCCTTTCCTTCCCCTACCCACTCTTCAGAATGCAATATTACCAATGAAGGACAATCTAGACATCCTTGGCATAGACGTTCGTCGAGAGCTCAATAACACAAAATACATTGAGAGATGTATTGGGCTAGCTTCGCGGAAACTAGGAATACTGAACAAGGTAAAGCGATTCTTTACACCGCACCAGAGGTGTCTGCTGTACAAAACGCAGATTAGACCCTGCGTTGAATACTGCTCTCACCTCTGGGACGGCTCCGCGAAGTATTTGCTGGACGCACTCGACGCTATGCAGCGACGCGCTGTTCGCATTATAGACTGTCCGGAGGTAACGGGAAGCCTTGAGCCGCTAGCCCAGCGCCGAACAATTGCTTCCTTGGCCGCGTTCTACCGTATTTACCACGGTGAGTGTTCTGAAGAGCTCTTCAACCTGATCCCACCCTCTCCCTTCCGATCCCGAACAACGCGTGCCGGCCAGAGATGTCACCCTCATACCGTGGAAACCGTCTTCGCGAGAACCGAGCGTTTTAAACGATCGTTTCTCTGCCGAACGATGGTGGCTTGGAACGCCCTGCCTGCGCACGTGTTTCCTCCAACATATAACCCTGGGCTCTTTAGGCGAAGCGTGAAGAGGCACATTACTGGGTCGTCAAGTTGAGGGCCACTCTCTATAGTATTCCTGTGTACTGTGAGAGTCGCCCTCAATTGCCAGACGTCGCCTCAGCTTACCATCAGGCGGGTGGCGTCAATTTGTCGACCTAAATATATAAAAAAAAAAAAAAAATACAGAATTACACGCAATTCCACTCGATCTAATCTAAAATAGATTGGATTGGCAAGCGTTCACGAAATTTTACACAGCACCATTTCAAGATTCTCAGATGCAGACTTACGCGATACGATTACTGAATTTGACGCCAAATCGTCTTTATAAAGTTAGCAAATATATGTTGGCGTCGAAGTCACAGAGGACTTGCATACAGATCAATGTCAATCAAAAAGACTCCTCTACCGATTAGGCTGTCAACTGTTCTGACTACGCAAAAAGCAGGGTTAAAGACTGGCCTATCTTCTTTCGTTCTAGTTGTATTAATAAACTGCTTCTCATCAGAAGAAGAAGAAATCAGATGACAAAATATACTTTCAATTGATTGCACTCTCATGACTGCTTCGGTGGCGTGTTCGGTAGTGCATCCGGTTTCGACACCGGAGTCTCGGGTTGGATTTCCGGTCGGGACAAAATTTTTGTGAAGACAGATATGTTTGTACCGAAGTCTGGATGTTTCCTATGTATAATATATATGTTGACTGCCTCGGTGGCTCAGTGGTATGAGTATGCGACTGCCGCCCCTGAGGTCCCAGGTTCGATTCCGGGTCGAATCGAATTATTTGTGTGATCCACAAATGTTTGTTTCGGAGTTTGGGTATTTTCTATGTATAATATGTATGTATTTAGAAATATATAAGTATGTTTATCAGTTGTCTAGATCCCATAACACAAGCTTATATTAGCTTAATTTGGGCTAGATGACGTTGTGTGAATATGTCCAAAAATATTTATTTATTTATTTTATTTATTTACAAAAAAAATGTATACAGGGTTACCTGGTAAGTCGTGCGAACCCCGTTCAGGGGTGGTAGTTCCCACCATTTCTGACAAATTTCACCTTGGACCCCTGCCCCCCAACCTAACTCTTTTCAAGTTATAAGGCTTTGAAGATTTTTTTGCAAAAATGACGATTTCTTTTCTATTGCGTAGCAGCACCTAGTTTATATAAATTATTTAATTCTCAACATAATGGCTTGCTAAAGGCAACTAAAGTCTTGGGCAAACCAAAAGCAGTTGCAGTGCGGTAGCAGTGCGTCTACGTTAGTAAATAATATAGTTATATGAGGGATGACACACTGAACAAACGCGGGCCCGCTGAACCTACCTGCCCCGCCACTGCGCCGCGCATGCACTGCTCTTCGACAAAACATTTGGACGTGAGCAGCGCAGACGCGGGGCGGTGGCGGTGGCGGCGCAGGCGCGAGGTGGCCGCAGTGAGCACACGTTGTATTACTACCTCCGCCATTTTGAGTAGTCACACTAGAGCAGTTGAGCGGGACAAACGCAGCGCAGGTTGTACACGGTTGTAATATTTTACAAGTTTATCATGGAATCAAATAGACCGATCTTCAAAAGATTCTAATTCCCGATATAGACGATGATGGTACTCCCCACATTCTACTCTTCTTTAATTTATATCGTGAACCCACATTCTTTTTTTTTTCCTCAAAGCTAGAAACAACAATAGCTCCTCTTCGTAGTTCGAACCGTTCAACATCTTGAAGTGTATTGGGTGTGGCAATCGATACGACACACATAACGCGGTTATAAAGCAGGATCGCCTTCAAACTGCTTTCTGACTGCTCATGTTTCTGGTGTGACGTCAACCGCGACGCAACTGACCTGCCCTGCTAAGGAGCTGCGCCTGTCCTGCTTTTGGTTTGCCCAAGCCTTTAATAAGACAATGTTGCAATAAGAACATAAACATAATGAAGGTATAATCAACCCTCTCATTATTAATCTTATTATTTAGAAGTCTACTACCTGTTCTATAGGTGCACAAGTAAAATTTTCACTTATTCATTCTCACACAAAGTTAAGCTAAACAGAGTTGTTTTAAAGTACCCCCAGGGAATCTCCATGAGGTTACAAATTTGTTTCAACACAGATATCAGACTATACTGGAAATGAATTTATTTTATACTAGGTAACCAAAGGACATTATATGGTACATAGGTAACCCAAGGAATAATGTCTTCATTTATAATCTAACCCTTTTTTTTTAAATTCCGCGGACCATGGCTGCGGCCGCTCTAACGTCCATTGCCGGGTGTCTCTGGTTCACACGATAATCTAACACTGACAAAAACTAGTTAGAGATAAGACTGGTGAGTTAAATATTTAAGAAAAACTTTCTACTCAGTGACCAAGCTACTAGAAGGGATGGCTTACGGTTTGTTTACGAGGTCAGTACGAATGGAGACGTAATAAGGTTGAAGAAGCAATTGTTTTAGCAAGTAGCAGTTGGCTGGGGGAACATATTTATAACGATTAATTGGAAGTTTGATAAACGGCCAGATTTTAAAGTATCCGTAATACTTGATGAGTTACCATGATAAAATAAAACATGAAGAAAAGAAAAACTGCTTCGTCAATGCACTACCGACAGGCCTATGTCACTCGCCTACCAATCGCAAAAAATACGTGACGTCAGCTACAACTTGAAGTTGTAAGTAAGTAAGGGTTGTCTCTTGTTTGTGACACCGCATGGACCATAGAGTTGATATTGAGGCATTAACGTCATAATTATTGGTCAAATTATGCTGGTATATATTTTACTTTACTGACAACCCTAACGTTCGAATTATGTTCTCTGGAAACAAAAGAATGTGCTTTAATTATCGTCGGAGTGCAAGTTCTGTATGTAAATACTATTCTCTACTCTATACTATAATCTCTATCTATACCGACGACACCTATCGGTAGTGCATTGGGTTTCGAATCCGGAGTCTCGGGTTCGATTCCGGGGTCGAATCAAATATTTGTGTGACCCACTCTTTATCTTTATCTTTATCTTTATCTTCCACTCCAGAGCGTGTACCGAATGTCTTGTAATAAAGTTATATTGTTATATCATGTACCCAGTGTCAAGAGTTAAAAATAAAGCATATTAACCAGCACCAATGCCTAATCATTTAGATGTACAACCACCTAACAGTCCAGGTTGTGACCTGGACTGTTAGGTAGCACAAGCTTACAGCTTAGTTTGGGCTAGATGACGTTGCGTGCAAATGTCGAAGTTAAACGGTAGAGTTAGACAAAAAATTATGACAATTTGAAATATATAAAAAAAGATAATACAGTTTTGGGAATCAGCATTTTTTTCTTTATATTTCACTTTATTGTGTCTTTTATTGGAACAATTCTCACTAAATCTTATCTAAATTTCATCAAGATCCACTTTATGGTTACGCCCGAACAATAAAATGTCCAACTTAGAGCAATACTAAAAGTATAATCAAAATAAAAATGTTTCAGAACTCCTGTTCCCTTTTTCAAGCCACGAAATCTTAATGAGCACAGACCACTTCCAGTAAGAGTTCACCTTTGTTCTAACTTAATAACGTGCTCAACAGCAGCTATAGATCACTTGCTTCGTGACAAATAAAGATGGATCGTGTTGCAATATTGCCCACTTGTTTATAATTTTATTACTGTTTTAAGGTCACTGGATATTATCGGGTAGATGAAGTTGATTCGCTCGGAATCCTTTTCTTATAAAAAGAATACTAGCATTTGCAAATACAATCTGCCTACTACCTAATCATGTAACCTTTCTAGCTAACTACAAAAGTTAGGGCTGTATTCATATCAGTAGTATGATGGCCAGGTAACAAAGTCACGTTCGTCGAAATTGAAGTCCTACTCCTTAGCCACCATGCTACGGGCGAATATCAAATAGTATCAGCTGTAGAAAAAGCATAAATATCAAAGCGATTTGATTTTGCATATTGCAAGGGAGCCCGAGTACTGAGACATTGTTGATTGTTAATCAAAAATTTCTCTCAAGCAAGCTCATGTTTCCTAAGTAGCTTTTATTTTACCGAGTCACCCACCTATTTCGATAAAAAAATCTCAAATCAGGTGAACTTGATCTCAAATGAGCGTGCTGGTAATAAAAAAATGTCAGTACTAGGGCTTCCTTACTAAGCTAGCCCCTAATATTTTTCTCCAATTACATAAAGAGAATTAAAAGTGTGCACAGTTTTTGTACAATCAAGGCGACATCGATAATCAAACTGACAAGTAAAATATAAGCTTATGTCCTGTGCGTTTACTGAGGTATTCCTCGATGATCACCAGAGGTGATGATCGTTTATACTGGCCAATTGTTTTAGAATTTAGAAACTATGTTACACTTGAGGGACGTAATCCTAAGTGAATGCTTCGGTGGCGTGGTCGGTAGTGTATTCGCCGACTCTCGGGTTCGATTCCCGGTCGAGCCAAAGTTTGTGTGATGACACAAACGTTTGTACCGAAGTCTGGATCAGACTATCGGAAACTCCATATTATCGACAGATAGACAGACACATATCACGCCTATATCCCGAAGGGGTAGGCAGAGGTGCATTACACACCCACAATTTGCCAGTATTTTTAGTCCCACTTAATAGGGGGCAAGCCTATTGCCGTCACCGGGCACATTTATAATGGGTTATGTCCAAAATAGCCGTATGAATTAATTAAAAGTAGCAGCTATATTGTAATTTTGAAAAAAATTGAAACTCGTTGCCTTGCTATGAAATATTGAAAGGCAATAAAATCTTACGTGCCAGCCGCTGTGGCACAGCCAATTAAAGTCCTGGGCGTCTCGGACTATATATATATATATATTATAGACTTATTAAAATGACGTCAAACTCGTTACTCTTTATTTTACTGGCTTTATTTTGTCAAATTTTATGGAGTGCAAACATAAATAGCAAATGATGTTCACCATGAAGATACAGAATTACTTGTTAAACATAAATGAATAATGGCAGAACGATGTTGTACAAAAATATGAAAGTAAATATTATCACAGTTATGTTCCGTTTAGATATAAGTGGGTTAGTTATAAATAAAAACCGTGAATGTTCAAAACATATACCTGTTAAGAAAGTATGTAATATTACACTATTAAAATGCATATACATATAGATAAAATGCATGAATGTTACATTTTTGACATAACACAAATATGCTAAACAATATCTTATAAGGTACCTCTTCGCATTCCCTAAAGGCTTTTAAATTTTACTTGTTATTCCAAATTTATATAGACCCCATCCCCTAATAGCCTGTTATAACTTTACTGCGAACAAGATATTATCACATATAAAATATGCTAGCATCTTGTTATTTGTTAATACACTCAAAAGTTTTCAGCTCTGTGTGTTCACATTTACACGCTCGGAAAGTTACCCAGGATGTGCAAATACATTTGAATTTCTACAGCTGAAGTAACTATAAATAGTAGTAACTATTTTATTTTTATTTCCATGTAATTTATACACACACAAATATCACACCTATATCCCCGAAGGGGTAGGCAGAGGTGCATTACCACCACCCACAATTTGCCAGTATTTTTAGTCCCACGTAATTGGGGGCAAGCCTATTGCCGTCACCGGGCACATTTAATTCGTTATGTCTAATGAATTTTATAAAAAGTAGCAGCTATACTTTAATTTTGGAAAAAAAATGTTGAAACCCGTTGCCTTGCGATGAAATGTTGATGAAAGGCAAAAAAATTTACGTGCCAGCTATGGCACAGCCAATTAAAGTCCTGGACGTCTCGGAGTAATTAAAAGCATCCCTTCTCGCAAAAACTACTGAAGATATTTGCATAAAATATTAATTGTTTACAATAGTCAATCTACAGAAAAATCAACGTTTTTTAGACTATAATCGAGATCACATTTATTATTGAAGTCCCACAATATACTACTACACATTTTATACAATAAAAACATTACTCTCCTGTTACACTAGTCGGGTAGTAAAGAAAACGTTTCTGTAACAGTTCGTTTTCTCAAATTAGATAGAAACTTCAAAGTGCTATCGGGAAAATTTATTGGCTCGTAAACTGAAATAAAAGAGGTTCTAACAATTAGCTCTGTGAGTTGTTTATGCTGTGGTTGGTTCATTAAAAAAAGAACTCACAGACTTTTTTATTGGCCATGCTAACCCGACGAACTTCATCCCGCCATATTTTAATGGTTTATTAATAGATATATTAAACACTAGCTGACGCCTGCAGTTCCAACCTCGGTGGTATTTTTTGTGATGTGGTGATGATGAATGCAATCTTTACGCACTTCACCTCTCGGGCAGCGGGATGGCTTCGTGTGGGACCCTCAGAAGGAAACGGACCGTAGTACCCACCAAAGAACCACGGCCTTCCCCAATTTTGCTGCCCACTTTTTAGGACAAGATCTTTTGTTTTTGAGAATAAAGTAAGAATATAGCGTAAAAATTTGTTTACATTAAGTTAGATTTATATTGTAATAAAAAAACTATAGTAGTCTGATTTATAAAGAAAAATAAACTCCGAAACAAAGTTCAGTAAATAAAAAGGCGTAAATGGAGGCGTAGAAGATAATAACAATTAATTTTTACATCGACAGGTAGGCCATCACTCATCCTTGGATTATTGCCAGGTGAGAATTTCCACTGCATTTTTGATCGTGGCAATATTTTTACTGTAGATTTTTTATGTTCATAATATTGTTTTTTTTTTTAAGTTTTGTTTTTAGACTCGTTTATTGACATCCTCTTTTTCAATTTTAAGGCGGGTATACAGTTTATAATTTTCGTAGCGTAGTATAATTTGTTATAACTTAGCCATATTTTTTGGTTCTTTTGGTATGTTTGTAAGACCCTCGTCCTTCTGCCAGTAGGTGTACTGTGTGCAGGTGAAGATGAATCGGGCCTCACAGCTGTTAATATGACCCCTAAATACCCTAGCATATAATTATTATGTTATTCAAAAGGTCAACAGTTTATGGACCTTCATTGCCAAAGTTTTATGAAAATATAAGGCGTGTTTCGTATAACTTTGTCGATTTAGGAACACTTGGGTAGCATAAAGTAATTCCAAAGTTATTCTTTCAACAACAACCTTTATATTAGTGGTACGGGTGGCCTGCTCGCAACCAGATCACATTAAGTATCGTGCTGAAAGAAAATGTTTTCCATGACAGTTGGCGAATGTAAGGCGAATACAGTCAGGATCACAAGTAATAAAAAAACCAGCCAAATGCGTGTCGAACTACGCATAAGATAGGATTCCGTAGTTACCCATAAAAGCCTCTTTAACTCCTGAACTAACTAGTTTATAATAATATCTCCATTTTACAAAATCATTACCACTTAACGTATAGTGGAGGTACCCCGAAAAAATTATTTGTCATGATGTTATTTCAGTTATTTGTTGTCGTAATAAATACTGACGGTAAGCCCAGAACGGACGGACATGACGAAACTATAAGGGTTTCGAGACTTGAACTACAGGACCCTAAAAACAGTGGAAAAATACTAGAAAGGATTGTTTCATTGACTACTCGACAAACGTTACACACAGCCACACATATTGATTGCGTGTTTTTTCCCAAAAACCTTTGGTGTAAAGGAAGTATACAAGATACATCTTCACAGCACAAGCAACTACTATCGGTTCTCTTCGCTCCGTCATTGTGAGAGACAGGTTAAAGGAACGGGACAGCACAATTAATAGTCGCCGACAGCAAGCACTTAGGAACGCCCGTGAAATCTAATTACATGTGAGCGCAAGCTGAAATATGTCACGAGACATATTATTTGATATGTGAGTAGTTATTTGTATTCTTATGCTGAAATTATATTCTGTGATTACAATACGACGGAAAAATGGCTGTTATTATAATTTTAGTAGGTACTCGTATATTATAAATTATTTACACACGTACGTACGCCTACATCCCCGTAGGTGCATTACACACCCACAATTTGCCAGTATTTTTAGTCCCATGTAATAGGGGGCAAGCCTATTGCCGTCATCGGGCACATTTATAATGGGTTATGTCCAAAATGGGTGTATATTGTAATTTTGAAAAAAATTGAAACCCGTTGCCTTGCGATAAAATGTTGATGAAAGGTAACAAAATCTTACGTGCCAGTTGCTATGGCACAGCCAATTACAGTCCTGGGCGTCTCGGACTCATAATATGGACCTATTTATACATACATTCTTATGTTTATACATTTATTTTTCCAACACGCGCTTTTCGCTATTAACGTTGTTTGTTTCACGTACCTACCTAATTAGTGGGCGCGCCTTTTGTCCTTTCCAGGTTCTGACTATTTTGCGAATGCCTCGTTCATCTTTCAACAGGTGCACTGCGTGCATAATGTATCATCAGCTATACTATTTCCATTTCTTTAAGCTCTCGATGACAGTTCTAATTTGATAGTTGTAGTGTTGTGACCAAATAAGTAATGATATCGATCGCATATATTTATTATATTTTGAACAAAGACAACTACAACAAAACATTCAAATATATTTTTAACTGTCGTTATAATTATTTCGTTTCATTGTCGAGTACCTTAACCTACTTATTTTACAACAGCTTGGAAAGTTTAAAGAAGATTTTAAAGAAGTTGGCATTGTCAATCAAGAATTAATACGTGTAACATATTGTAATGAAATATAATATTAGTTAATAAATTTGTACTAAAGTATCCGACAGTAGTTTAGTTTCTTAAAATTGTGTAAAAAAATATCGGGTTTGTTATGGTGTTACGATTATCGATAGCTGCATCCCTATCAGTTTCTCCGACTCTGGTATAACTTTGTACGTGCGTAAGCGTAATATTTTTATAAAATAATGCATAGTATGCTGTAGAACTCATACTCTATTTAAAAAGAAAGTAAAAGCATACTACATACCTCTCCTCTTTATCTTAGTTATATATATTGGGTAATAATATATTGTAGTCTCTTATATATTTAAGTATATTATAGTACAGTATGTATTTATTTATGCATATATTATAATGCACCTTTAGTTTATGTAAGTTTATTTTTATTGCACTGCACACACGTTGCCTTGTCACCTTTACATCTCCTCTTTGGCCTGCTGGAAGAGATTCCTTTAGGAATAAGTAGTGCCCTTGTACTAACTGCTCATTGTTCTGTTTGTATTCTTCTGTTTTATTTCTCTCTGTGTGTTGTACATAAATAAATAAAAATAAAATAATGCGTACATAATGTAAAAAAGACGCTCGTTCAAGTTTTCACAGGAGCTGTTATCGAGAGCTTAAAGAAATGGAAATAGTATAGTGATGCCTGCGGATTTGCATGTGTGGAGCAAAAATACACGTCAAAAATTGACACAACAACCGACTTCAAATTACCGAAAGGGGACCGAATAATTCACTAAATTGAACCAAATTGAAATGGAACCACTTGCAAAGTAGTAACTTTCATTAAAAAAAAACAAAATCGGTTCAGCAAGTCCATAGATGAGGTAATAAACATAAAAAACATACAGTCGAATAGAGATCCTCTTCCATTTTTGTAAGTCGGTTGAAAAATACCGACTTAGTTAGGTACCGAAATTACAGAAATACTTTCAATTAACAAAAAAATTCAAAATCGGTTCATGTAGTCAAAAGATATAAGAGTACAGACATAAAAAGAATAGTCAAATTGAGAACATTTCCTTTCAAGTCGGTTAAAAATTTGCTTTGTTGCTTCAAAACAAATTTAACCTCTTTTTTAGTATTTGTTAGAGCTACAAAGAGATAGTTAATTTACAGTAGTTCGAAAATACTAGACTTGAATCGCAATTGGTAGATTTAGGTCGCGTGGTCTCGGTGTCTCCAATCAAAGAGAGGACTAATTGGCTAAACCGGGGACACCGCACGGCTGATTAGCGACCGGTACAACTAAGTTTCATTTGATGAAAGCAATGATGCCTCGGTGGTTTAGTGTGGAGTGAATACATCTGTGGTACTGGAGTCTAATGTGAGATCCGTGGAATCGAAAATTATTTGTTTATTTTTATTTTCAATACGTATTACAATAAATATAATTCATCGGGTTCTTTCACCGCAGGCAGTACGTGAGAAAAATGGGTTACTACGAAGCGATGGAAAAAGACCGGAATGTACTTATATATATTATTTAATTTTACCTCCATGTAAGATGGGAAGTTCTTTGGTGTAGGACGCTACATGCATTGACACCTTAGCAACACCTTCCTCCTTAGCATTTACAAATAGTTCTAGTAAAAAATTCTCCGCGTCATTGACGACTGCTGGCTCGTTGCCACGTTGGTTGGTGATACTCATTCTTAGTTACTAAGTATTAGTATCTTCGGGATATTTAACATGTAGCGTATTATTGAGTCTTCGATATTGCGGATGAACGGCAACAGCGCCGAAGTATCGTATTTTCATGGTCGTTCACCATGAAAGTTTAAATACTCATTCTTAAGTTCAGAAAATAACGAGTCTTCTGATCCTGAAAGCATCGCAGACATCTAGCGATTTATTTTTGAAAGAAAAGATAAATAATTCGCCTCTATAAATTTATCTTGTGCTACCTGTTGATAAGTTATGTGACATACCCGAAACTACCCTTCAACGTTGTGTTTTCTTGAGGTTGGTGGTAATTGAAAAGTGGACTGTATTACTGGTAATTACATTGGTATATTTGGTTCTTCATAAATTACAATTAGTTAAAGGATGCGAGTATCGCGGGCGGTGATTAGTGAAAAAGTGACGTTTTTGATGTGTCATTTTGAATGAATGAAGTTAGTGGGGGCCGCCGGGCCGAGCAACGTTCCGTTCTGCCCGGCCGCGCGTTGTTAGCCGCTGGTGCGCCAACCATAGACCAACGCGGTCGTCGTATACGCTGTCGCCGTATACGACGCGCCAACATAGTGTGTACATTTTTTTTTAATTTTCCCTTCTCATTTTCAATCATTGCATTGCTAAGCAATGAAGAGAGATAGGTACACGTGATTAAGATAAGTACTCGGCTACAGACGGTTTTACACATTTGAAAAATACACTGTATTACATAACTAATAGGTATGTTTTAGGGCTTAACATGTTGCAAAGGTTAAGCAACATCTAGCCCGGCCAGTCTTAGGATTGGTGATCATTTTTATGACCCCTTCGTGCTTCGGAGAGCAGATCAGTCCCGGTGATCATACGAACGTCTATGTCAGTTGTGACGGGTATTTGGAGCCCTTAAACAACAATCCGACAGGTCTATCTTCAGAACTTCGATATTGCCCATGGGTTGTGAATGTCAGATGGCAGTCGCTACGCGGAAAATATTGAAGTAGAGCCGCATCGCAGTTAGACTGGACAGCCGAAAAAGTTCAGTGGATAATAAGGTATGTTTTTAGTTGAAAAAGAGAGATTTCAAAGTTTTGTGACCTTTTCATCAAAGAATACAAAATATTGATAACATTAAAAAATCAACAAAGGAAATGGGTTCCCCTTTTGGGACCGTTTTCTTTTGTTAATTTTTTGAAGTCATGTTTGAGAATAAAACTTTACAAAGTTTAGTAATTAAATGAGTTTTAATTGCTTTTAACTCAATTTTAATTGAAATACCTGTGAAAACAATGGCTATTACATGTTACATTGATTTTTTTATTTTATATTGTGATTGGTAGTTTGTTTGATCATGCACCATGTAAAAACGGATGAAAGGATATAATTTTGAATGAGTTTGGTAGATTTGAAGCAAGAAAATAAGCTACTGTTTTATTTATGAATGTATTTTCACGTTCGAAACAAGCACAAAAACTATTTTAGTTGCTCGTATGCATATTTTAAGCGGACCATGTTACTACCTTATCGCAGTCCGTATCGTTTGAGTAATAGTTTCAGCTGCTCTAAGTTATAAGGCACTTACCTTATACAACGACCACCTTAATTTGAAAGGGTTATACATGGCTTCGTTTCGCTTTACTCACTCAGTTGTTTGTCTGTTTAGACCGGTTTCCATAAAGTTTAATCTACTTGAAATCTTTAAGTTTTAAATTGAAATAGTGTTCAATTTGTATAGAAGAAGTGAAAATATTGTGTTTTGTTCAAAATGTGTGGCAAATTATACACAAAATTCCACTCAGAAGTGCCGTGTTACTATCATGCAACGACGATCTTGTCCATGACTTTTGCTAGTTAGGACTTACCCCTCTAGTTAATTTTTTATTGTGTATTTTAGTACAGGTTCCCAGAATGCTGGCTGTGTTGCCACGTTGGATGGCGATACTTATTCTTTGGGCCAGAAAATAACAACAAAAATAACAACACTTAGATAGGTACCCATTAATGTACTTACCTACTTACCAAACTATCTATAATATCCTCGGTGGTGCAGTCGGATGAAGTACGTTCAACCATCATGAGACTCCTGACGCAGAGGTCGGGCTCAATCCCGGATCGAGTGAACTGTTTCGGTCTGCAAATATGTATTTGTTTGGGATTTAAGAAGTACGTTATATGCCGCTTATCCCTCGCGAACTTTACGTTTCGTAGTCTCCACAACAATCAAACTTCATATAAGTACGTAATATAAAACAATACGTTGACAATAGGGAGTTACTGGGAGTCACACTCAACAAACTCAATTTCCTGCAAAGCGGTCGTATACCGAATTTATAAGTCGGAATTTTTACGCGTTAACTCTCAAACTGATTTAGAAGTTGGTGCTACTTTCGTATACTCAATATTGGTTTTGTCTCAAACTTTGCTTGTTGGCTCTTTGCCTTGGGGCAAGGGATATGTTAAAAATGTAATTATTATGTTTTGTTTTACGGTTTTGTTTTTTGTAGAATTTTAGCTGATTCCCGCAGTTCTGCAAACGCTGTACAGTCTTCTCGAACACACTCTACATTTACACACCACGTTAGTATCAATAATGCACCCGTGTGAAGCCGGGGTGGGTCACAAGTAATAAAAAGATTATTAGTGACATACATACATACAGTCAAACCTATTTCCCATGGGATTAGTCAGAGATTATGGAATTCCACTTGCTACTATCTTGACATACTTCTTTCGGGTCTTCCACTTTCGCATAACTATTTTCATGCATGCTCTCCGGTTAATGGTACTCTTGACCTGGCCTTTTGTCATTGGGGAAATTTTTCTGAGAAAGGACATTGCTAAAAAAAGCCCAGAGTCGATTAAAATAATTAATGTACTGTTAGATAGGCCCAATACAGTATGTTATAAATATCATATTCAATTGGCCCTAAACAATCCCCAAGTATTAAAAAACCGGCACACACTTAGGCCTGTTTTGATAATAAAATACGCTTTAAACTTAAATATGTCGTAAACAAATACTTAAATCAAAAATTATCTTGTGAACCTCTCAATGTGTTTAAAAGACCAAGGAGAAAAAAATGTTGGGGATTGTTTAGGGGAATAAAATATGATATTAGTAACATACTATATGGACTATCTCACAGTATCTACACGAATTATTTTAATCGACTCTGGGTATTTAGTCTATACATTTTATTGCACTGTCCTTTTCAGCGTCGTGGGCTTTTCCTCTACAGGCTTCATCATAGAAGGTAAACGATCAGCCAGGTGTTAGAAATCGGGTAAAGAGATGTCTCATTACCCCCGATGGGGTAAACAGGGGCGTTAATTACGTTCTCATTTCGTCAGTTGCAGTGTATACCTACCACGTAATAGGGGGCCAGCCTATTACCATTTTCAAGCGTTAATATATGCATATTCGTCAAAGCCACGTAGAACCTACCTAACTGTCAAAAGGTGCACTGTGCGCTGGTGAGGATGTCTAGGACCCTGGAGATATTGATAAGGATCTAGCACATAAAATGGTAAAATAGATACAGAGCCAGTAAGCTACTTTGTATATTGTTACTCATTTCCTTGACACTTAAACCAGTGGCTATTTGCAAGTGAACAGTTAACGCAACTAACATTGACCAATGGTTAAAGTTTTTCACCCTTCACGATACGAGGGATAATTTCCTGTTGGGTGTCGAGGACACTTTACTTGGCTGTCTATTACACTGATGAATATTAGTAGTAAAATGTACCACTAGTGATATAATGAAACTTAAGCTAATGCATATGATGAGGTCGGGAAAAAGTTCGGGTATATACCTAAATCTAATAAGTTAATTTAGGGTGTTAGGTTCTTAAACAACCATGTTTTATCAACATTAATCTAGCCAGCATAATCATACACACACCATGGAGGTCTCTTACTTATAATACTCGTATGTCCATGAAATACAAACAAGCTTTCACCAACTATATCTATCTGAAATACAAGACCTGAAACGCATGATACCATGTCATTTTCAAAATAAAATATATTTACAAAACCGTTTCTGCCTATCCCATCTAAGAAAAAGATGTGATATTGTATTTGGTGTAAGTGTAAGTCAATCTGTACACAAGTAACGAAATCCCGGCATGTTTTGAAGTGCCTTATGTTATTTCGTCGTCCTTTACCTAATGACCATCTTTGTCCGTCTCATATACTATGCTGCTTGATTACGTCGTAAAAGGTCTTGGCATACAATGATAAACATACAAGTGCCCGATTAGTGGTAATAGGCTCGCTTCTCAGTTGAGAACTATACCTAGTTCTCAACTGAGAAGCGAGCCTATTATATCCAGTAACTAACTGCCGTTAGTTACTGGAGAAAAGTGGTTACCGGCGAAATTTAACGTCTGAAACACAACACACGAAATTCTTTAACTTATTAACAAAAAGTGGTGCTTTAAAACATTTTTTTTTTTTCAAATTCGAGACGCCCAGGACTCAAGTCCGAAACGCCCAGGACTTTAATTGGCTGTGCCATAGCGGCTGGCACGTAAGATTTTGTTTTGTTGGCTTTCATCAACATTTCATCGCAAGGAAAATTGAAACCCATTGGGTTTAAGTTTTTCTTCAAGCTGCTATTTTTTATTTAATTGCCTCGGTGGCTCAGTGGTATGAGTATGCGACTGCCGCCCTTGAGGTCCCAGGTTCGATTCCGGGTAGATTCAAATTATTTGTGTGATCCACAAATGTTTGTTTCGGAGTTTGGGTATTTTCTATGTATAATATGTATGTATTTAGAAATATATAAGTATGTTTATCAGTCGTCTAGATCCCATAACACAAGCTTATATTAGCTTAATTTGGGCTAGATGACGTTGTGTGAGAAGGTCCAAAAATATTTATCATTTATATTATTTATAATTCATTCGACCATTTTGGACACAATTTTTATAACATTTGCATAATATTACCTATTTGCATTCGAAATGCAGTTGGTGGAACTGCTAACCAATTGTATAGTCCAAGTGCAGTTGGAGTGTGGTTAAAGTGGCTGCCAGAAGGCTGAGAGCTGAGTGGTGCTAAAGTATTTTGACGTGCAGTTGGACTACAGTTGGTTTGATATTTATTTGGTATCGTAATCGATTAATTTGCAACCGAATAGCAGTCGGAATTCCATCCATGACCATGTGTCTAGAGACCAAAGCCTACTCTACTAATTATCATTCACCGAGCCTTTTTCCCAACTCATTTGAGGTCGGCTTTCCAGTCTAACTGCGATTCGGCTGAACTTCGATATTTTCCGTGAAGCGACTGCCATCTGACCTCCACAACCCATGGGCGATATCGAAGTTTTGTAGTTAGACCTGTCGGATTTTTGATTTAGGGCTTCAGCTACCCCTAACGACTGCTATAGATGTTCGTATGACAACCGGGACCGACGGCTTAACATGCTTTCCGAGGTACGGAGGGCCATCCTAAGACCGGCCAGACTAGATGTTGCTTAACCTTTGCAATGTGTTAACATTGTCGGTTACCACTAGGCCACGAGCCCCCCTAAAAGCCTACTCTACTAATATTTCTATAAAATAAATTCCAACAATTAAAAAGTACTCTTGAAATTCAAAACCAAAAGCGAATATTAGACCACTATTAGGTAATTACAGACAAGCTTATCCATTTCATGAGTATTACCGAAATCAACCCTCATAAACAAGCTCCTAGGTTCGTGTACACGTTATAGCGATAAAACAGCCCCTTTCACCCCCTGTGTTGTGTTATCGGAATCTGCATAATCTCATTGAGCCTGCAGACGTATATCTGCGGTCTGTGTCACAGACTCACAGCATAATATTAATAATATTTGAATTGAATACGATCGTGTATTTTTTTAGCAAATGGAAGCATGTTAACTTTTTCAAACGTTATGGTAATACTCGTAATATATATCGTAGAAACGATAGTCTTGGGGTGGACTTGAGCCACCAGCTTTTGCCTTCTAAGAGGAGCATTCAACCAACAGATCAAAACAACATAACACACAGTATGAAATGACTCACTTGTACAGATGTTCTACATTTTTTTATTGGTAATAGAAACTGACCGGTTTCACTCTATGGTATATTCAAAGGTGTTTTACACTAATTCACTACACATATTTTAAAAACACCTTCAAAGATGTCATAGAGCGAAATCGGTCAGGTCCTATTACTATATACTATACTATTACTATACTATTACTATATGTGCCGACAATTTAATAATTTGCATAATTTGCACGACAACATAATTTATAATAACAATTTGAAAGCATTCATATTAACTGATAAATAATTATTTTCACTGAAGGTTGGTCACAGTCTTAGGGCGTCGCTTTTTACAGAGGGCGCCGTCCATCACAGTTTAAACTAACTATGGTTCAAGTTTGCCCTAAGACTATTGTTTTTGCAATTCATCATCATCATCCACTGAGCCTTTTCCCAACGCAGTTGGGGTCGGCTTTCCAGTGTAACTGCGCTTCGGCTGAACTTCGATATTTTGCGTCTAGTGACTGCCATCTGACCTCCACAACGCATGGGCGATAAGTTCTGGAGTTAGACGAGTCAGATTTTTGATTTAATGCTCCAACTACCTAATTAACGACTACCTACATGTTTTTGCAATTCATATTATAATATTATTATTCAAGTTTTTTCTAACGATTTCTTTTCTATCACAATAAGACATACAATTGGATTTTAACTGGCCGCTGCTGTCCCAACGAACTTCGTAACGCCGCCGGCACTACCTACCAGGTTTAACTGCAAATTTAAACCATCCTGGACTCTATTGAACCGACTATGCCATGGACGCAGTAGAACAAACTAATGATAAATTATTATGTAACTTAACAATACAGATATTAATTTTATTCCGTGACATGGACCGGACAAAGAGTACCTATGCCTGGAATTATTATACCATCTAGATAACAGAGTGGCGCATGACGCAGGCTTGGCCAGAAGGATTACATACACCTTTAGCAGATTATTTTTTATTAAATCTCGTTCGAATTTTAAAAAACTCTCACGTAAATATCGGACTACTTTTGATATTCTGTAGGATCATTTTAAACCTTTTAAATCGAAATACTCAACACAGTTACGAGAATATGGTAAGTGTGTTATTTTTCATTTTGTACTTTGTGAAACGACTTTCAAAGGTTTAATACAGATATTTGGTTCATTATTTTTGTATAGTTTATGTACTTTCGATTGTCGGGAGTTAGTAAAATTTATAGAAATACATTATGAAACAAAATTTGTTGAATAATAATACCAGACTGTTTTTCCCTTACAGCATTGAAGATTATGTAAGTGAAAAGTGTACAAGAACCTGTTTTGTTTGATAGTGGTTCTGAAACAAGAA
The DNA here is from genome assembly GCA_963556515.1 of Nudaria mundana. Lineage (NCBI taxonomy): Eukaryota > Metazoa > Arthropoda > Insecta > Lepidoptera > Erebidae > Nudaria > Nudaria mundana. Next base: position 2,098,683 of record OY748301.1, on the reverse strand, counting down.
TCATTGATGATAACTAGGTATGCAATGCATGCTACTATTTGCAAATGTTGAGCGGAGCAAATTTTCTTAATTTTTTTTATACTCTATTTTCATGATTTCAGAGATATGCACTCCCGGGTATGATGTCGACCAGCATGCCAAATTTGGTCAAAATCGGTCGAGCCGTTTCGGAGGAGTTGGCACACAAACGATTTACAAGTGTCCTCTAAGATTGAGCTTCGCTTCGCTCCTCTCAATAATTATACTTTAAAAAAAAACGGCCAAGTGCGTGTCGGGCTACTCATAGAATAGGGTTCCGTAGTCACCCATAATAGCCACTATAACTCCTGAACTAAAGTTATATGCTCTGTTGTAGTTTTTCTTTAAAGTTTATTACATTTGATTTTTTTCAGATACTTACGCTAGCCGTTTTAAATTTAGAGGGGGGAGGGGCATTATGTTTTTGAAAAACATGCTCATCAAAGTTAAATAGCTCGCAAACGGATACTTAAATCAAATAACCATCTTAGCAACAGTTCAATGATTTTACAAGACCTATCGAATGATACCCTACACGGTGTGAGAAAAAAATATCCACTTTACGTGCAGGGGAGGTACCCAAAAATGTTTTTTTATAATTTTATTTTAGCACTTGTCAGCGTAGTATATATACATATCAATGCAAAGTTTCATGTTTCTAGAACTAATAAAATACATAAATGTAAATGAGAATTTACATTTATGTATCAATTAACTATTTCTGAATAATTAAAAACCTAAACAACGCAAGACCATGGAAATGAGCATGTTACAACCTGTATCGAAAGGATCGGCCAATGGGATCGGACGTGTACTCCGTCTTTTTCCCTCCGGTTACCGTTATCAGTAACTTGTCTCTTTCTCTCTCGTTATTGTTACAAGGTGATGTATTTATTTTGGATCGCGGCTTCAGAGATGCCATATCACCAATGGAGTGACTGGGAATTTCTGCACATATGCCTGAAGCCAAGCTCCCACATGAAACCCAGCTGACAATGATGCAAGCAAATAAAACTCGCCTTGTAACTATCTGTCGGTGGGTTGTGGAGGAAGTTAATGGGCGTTTCAAACAGGATTTTAGATTTTTGAGACATGTCAATATAAATCGTGCTCTTCGTACTTTTTGTATGGAGCGTGAAGGATGTCCTTTAAACTGTCGCTGTTAGTAGCAATAGGTAATGAAATGTAGGCGAACAGTTTTGCTTCTGCTTACCCCTTTTATGAAACAGGGATTACTGTGTACTCATATGCACTTCATTCCAAACCATATAAACCACTTACCAGGACAAACAAATCAATTATATTTTGCACAGTGCATTTCTGCATAATTTATTGCATCGAGCGTTCAAGAACAGGATACGGTGTACTGTTTTACCGTTTGTTTACTTAATTTTACAGTTGAAACACCGTTTCATAGTAGTCTAAAAGACAGGAAAATTGCTCAACACCTTGCGAAATTATATTTTAGTTGTATTCCAGATTTTCATTTCGCTTGGTTTATTTTATAAGAATAGAGACCTCACTTCGTTTCGGTTAATCACGGTAATTATACACTACACTATAATTACTAGGATATTATTATCGTACTACTAGGATATTAGTATAGTAGTCCGAGACGCCCAGAACTTTAATTGGTTGTGCCATAGCGGCTGGCACGTAAGATTTTGTTGCGTTTCATCAACATTTTTCACTCGTCGCGTCTCAAATTTTTTTTTTAAAATTACTATACAGCTGCTATTTTTTTTAAATTCATTCGGCTATTTTGGACATAACTCATTATAAATGTGCCCGGTGACGGCAATATGCTTGCCTCCTATTACGTGGAACTAAAAATACTGGCAAATTGTGGGTGTGTAATGCACCTCTGCCTACCCCTTCGGGGATATTGTCGTGATATGTGTGTGTGTGTATTATTATAAATGTTCTTTAATAATTACTCTATTTCTCAATGTAAACTGCATTTAAAATTGTTGAGAAGTTTAAAAGATATAAGCGAACAAACGTTTAAGTTCAGAGTTCAGTTTGTGACACGAGAATTTTATATATTAGAGACTTACTTACATTTTATTTAATATAGCTGTTGCCCGCAGCTCCACCTGCGTGTTACTTTAGATCTACATAACTTTTTTATTTATGAACCGATTGAAAACCAAACCTTAAATGTTAATTAAGTTGAATAAACCACAACGCTTTACTGAAAACCGCAAATTCAAATCAAAAATTCAATTCGGTAAAGCTGTTTCTGAGATTAGCGTGTGTCAAACATTCAGACAAACAGACTAAAGTTCTAAAAACCATTGTTTTGGGTTTTATTGCGTTCATAAAGCCCCCCTACAACAGTTTCTCTATTATATCTTCCATTATATTCTCTATTATAACATACAAATTCATCTTAAGATACGAAAATAAGAAATATTATTTATTATCTTCGTCGGGTGTATTATATATATATTATATATATAGTCCATTGAATTGTATGGCGAGCGATATTGTATCTTAGATAAAATATTATAGTATCTTAGCCGTGTGCAGCGCCCCTTAGTGAACTCCACTGCGGGTGACGTAACCTACAACAAACTTATTATTTGCGGTTGGTACAGTAATCGGTTCTAAGGATCGAACCGCAAAATTAAGTTTGTTTTTTATTGTATATACTTTTCCGAGATAAAAGTAAGCCAGTAGGGGCCCAGGATATTAAAGAATAATTTTGGTTTCATCGTAATCGAACCGGTAGTTATTGCGTGATGCCTGAACAAACAGACAGACAGACAGACAAAAAAAAATTTAATCACATTTTTGGGTTCAGTGTCGGTATAGTAACACCCCCTGCCATTTATTTTTTTGATATTTTCAATGTACAGAATTTTCACTTCTACAGATTTATTACTAGTGGTTCTGTGAACCGTAGACTTCGGGAGCGGCTTTGTTTAGAAAATTGTTTCTTCAATTTTCTTTATTACTCTTTCATTTGTCATCCAATCCAAAAAATATTCTTCAAATGTTATTCATTGTAAGCAAGGAGTGTGTGTGTAAAGGTTCATGCAAATCGGTTGATAAATACGGCCTTAAACATGATCTGACAGAACCCGTAGATGTAGAGATGTAGAGGTACAGACGAAAGAAATTCTCCCCAGTCTGCAAGTTGAAACGGAGACTTCGGTCGCTTCGTTCCCTCACTTAATAAGTATAGATACTTTTTAATACGAGTACTTTACTACTCGTATTTTACAACTTAAGTACCATCTGACATTCTTTATAGTATTCCAAAACTTTCACTTTTCATTTGTTCTCTGGTGAGGTCATTCTCCTCTAGTCTATAATGCCTTTGGTTACCAAATGAGACAAATAAACCATTAAAATTTTCAAAGTATTATTACAAAATATATGAAATTTAAAAAGTTATAACTGTTTTCTGTAGGTAAGTGTTGGTAAATGGTTGTTTTGTAAAACTTGTTACAAAGTAATTTTGAACGATATTTTATTTTATTATAAGTCTGAGCACAGAAGCTAAGTACTAAGTTAACAAATTTAAAAAGTTTTTGTTACTAGATTTAAATATTTTTAAAATACAGAATGTTTAATTTTTATTTTTTTAAGAATAATATTTAATTATTTACTATGAAATATTAATATGTTTGTATTTATTATTATTCTTAGACAAGCTACCGCTCTATCTACCATTGAATTTGCCGGTTACGCACTAAAATAGTTACCCCATGACGTTACCCACCTGTGGACTTTTGACCACGTAATATGTGTCACCTATCAGTTATCTACATTGCACAAAAACATATATACTTTTCCACTGATATAAATTTATTTCTACTGACCGGTTTCACCTCACAGCATCATGAGAGATTTTCGTTCAGATTCCACCAAGTGCCGTCAATCGACAGTATAAATATCAGTTAAGTATCTAGCTGTCATAGGGCAGGGGGAAAGGGACAATAGAGGTCTATAGTTCGACCATTATTTTGTTGACAACCACAAGTTTCTTTATTTATAGGTAGTTTCAAAGGCATCGTTTCAATCATTATTCTGCACGTACACAGTTCAAAGGTATTGTATGCAAACCTGCAAACAATTATGTGTGTACCTGTACCTAGGTCTGCATAGGTACATAATATCTTTGTGCTGTGTAGGAGTACATTTCGACCAGCATTCACTTATGTGTGTAAGTCAAAATTTGCACATACGGTGCTGTGCGTGGTCAGTATTTTCTTGAATATCCTCATTAATAAAACAAACATACGTTTTACGTATTTTCCTAGAATTTTTGTAATAAATACTAGTTATCACGGCGAACTTTGTATCGCCTCAAATATGAAAAAAAATATATATACAGAATCAAATTCTGAGAAGTAATGATATACGGCAAATTTAAGGAAAACTTATACCGCTCACCCCCCCCCCCGCTCCCCGTTACCGCAGACATCTTTTATAAACCCATGCACACCGCGCGCAGTCACACATTCGCATATTAAAAATCTCGTCAACACAGCTGACGTCATAATCGTAATAAACTGCACTTAAACTCATTTGAAAGTGATTCTATATTATATCAATTGTGCTCTGTAAAATCAGTGTTTTTGTTCCCGAACACCCGGGGTAAGTGCTGTGAACAGAATAGCTTCTATAACGTCAACCGCGCGATTACAAGTCCCGTTTTACCCTATTAGTTAAATCTGAACCAGATAGCTAGTTCATAGATTATTAGCCGTTGATACGGCCCCTGCTTGGAAGATAACAATTAAAACGACGTAAGACAATTAACGTTACTTTATTGACAGGGAACCTAGGGTTTTTATAATGCTAGTAGCTAATAGTGTGTCGGTAGGATAGGATCACATAAACTATTTACGGAAGTGCCCAGTGCACTTAACTGTGGGTCCACAGGCGACGGCGGTCGGCCGGCAGAATCCGCTGGTGTCCTCCAATTAATCTTGAGCTAGCTGGCGAGATGCTCCGGGTCGATGGCCACGGAGCGATGGCGCAGCTTCGGGTTGCTCAGCAATAGTATTCTTGACCAAATATGGCTTTTCCATAAAAGTACGACTGGCGGAAGAAGGGTGTCCGGCAAACTTGAGGCGGGTGGTCAGCAGCTACCTCAGCGAGAGGAAGGTAAGGGTAAGGTACGGTGGCGAGGAGTGCAGCCGCTCCACAGACAAAGGGTGCGTCCAAGGGTCGATCGGCGGTCCCTTACTGTGGAACCTACTTTTAAATCCACTTCTGAATGGGCTTGAGCATAGGGACGTTTATGTCCAGGCGTTCGCAGACGACGTACTTTTGGTCTTTGATGGGGAATCAGCTCTGGAAATTGAAATGCAGGCCAATGCCTCCCTCGCGTATGTGCAGGAATGGGGCATCGGAAACAAACTTAAATTCGCGCCGCATAAGACCTGCGCCATGTTGATTACACGAAAACTGAAGTACGATGCCCCACGCCTGCACATAGGCGGGGTGGACATTGGTCTGTCTACAGAAATTAAAATCCTGGGGCTTAAAATTGACCACAAACTTACTTTCCACACACACATCACGAACGTTTGCAGAAAAGCGATCGGTATCTACCAAAAGCTGGCGAGGATGGCCCGGATCAGTTGGGGGTTACACCCCGAGGTGATCCGGACGATCTACGTCGCGGCCGTCGATACTTTACGCTGCCAGTGCTTGGCACACAACGGTGAATAAGCTTCGCGTCCGAAAACAACTGAACGTGGTGCAGCGCGTATTCGCTCAAAAATTGTGTAAGGCCTACCGGACAGTCTCCCTGAACTCTGCACTGGTCTTGTCTGGCCTGCTCCCTCTGGACCTCAGACTTCATGAGGTGGCCTTATTATATGAGGCCAAGAGAGGAGTGGACCAGCCATGGCTTGGGGACTGGGAGGTTGAACGGATGGCCCGAGCAATCGAGGCTCCTCATCCCGCTGTGCATACCGCCCTGGAGTTTACGGACCTGGTAGACGAGGAACAATTAGAAACCGCGATCAATTTTGACGTGCGAATATTTACCTACGGGAGCAAGATTGAGGGCCGGGTCGGTGCAGCTCTATCCTTTTGGAATAGTGCGGCCGAAACGAAGGCCCTCAAACTTGCTCTCGCCCGGCATTGTACCGTCTACCAGGCCGAGCTCTTGGCGTTGTGCAGAGCGGCCCAGGAAATCCTCAAGCGAAGCGCGGCCACGTTCGGTATCTTCAGTGATAGCAGAGCCGCGCTCCTGACGGTGATTAACCGTCATGCCCTCCATCCCCTTGCAGTGGAAACCAGATCCGCCATTCGACAAGGCATGGCCCAGGGTAAGGAGATATCCTTATTCTGGGTCAAGGCCCACGCAGGGCTGGGGGGCAATGAGTGAGCCGACGTACTCGCCAAGGAGGCGGCTCTGAGACTGAAGAAAGCACCGGACTACGGTTTGTACCCGGTTTCATTCGTGAAGCGTGTCCTGCGTCAGGACACGCTTCGCAAATGGAATCAGCGGTACAAAGAAGGTACGACCGCCTCCGTCACCAAGCTTTTTCTGCCCTGTACAGTGGAAGCGTATAGTATCGTCCGCAGGATGCCGGTCGCCGGTACTACGACCCAGTTGTTGACGGGGCACGGCGGGTTTGCCAAATACTTGGCACGTTTCAAGTGTAGGGCAAGCCCGTCGTGCGCTTGCGACCCAGACGTCGACGAGACCGTTGTACATTTAATATTAGACTGCCCTATTCACATGCGTGACAGATTTAATTTTGAAAATACTCATAATGCAACTTTAAATAGGCAAAATTTACCAAACTTGATAAAATATTTTAGCAACGAATTTTTGGAATATACCCATAGAATAATCGGCACTGTGAGTAAAAGAAACGGAGGAAGGTGAAGGATATTGTTACCAATATTAGGCATAATATTATGAATTTATATCTTAAAGCATTATTAACTCTGGCATATTTACTATTAATATATTTTTATTTATTCAATATATATAAATTAACAGTTATTAAAATAATTATTAAATATTAAAAAATCCTAAAAATTAAAATAAGATTATATTTAAAGATTATATTATTATAATTGATTACAAAAGGCTTCGCCATATGCGGAGATGTGGAAAAACCCTCAACACAAAAAAAGGAAAAATATGGCTTTTCTAAGCCCCAAGGTAGTTCCCTGAATCGGGAACGGGAAACAAATTGCACAAGTTCACCACTATAACTAAATTCTATTTTGTCGGAATTACTTGGTTAATTAACTATTATTTTAAATGTTATAATTTAATATATCGTTAACGGTGGTTACGACAGCTGTTAGCGTTTAAGAGATTTCTCTTATGCTAATTTTCTGTGTCTCCGTTAGCTCTGCGCCGGCTTATATATGACCTCGGTCCGGGCAATAAAATCATACCGACCCCTTCTCCTAGCGTCTAGTGACCCGCCGCTCCACGTATCGATGCCCGCGCGCGTCTCGCTATTGGTTAACGGCTCAATCCTTATCTTTTCGATCTTGCCCGACCCATAGAACAATGAACTAAGGAATTTCTCATTGCTTGAACCGGTCTGCTAATATTCTAGTAACTTCTAAACCAGTGATGTTACCAAACGCAAAATGTGCATTGTCGATGTATGCACATCGTAACACCGTGATGAAGTAATGTTAATACACCTATAGTTGTTTAGATTCCGATATGTATCGAGCCACGACTATTGTAGTTCAATCGTGTTTTAAAGTAATTAATAATATGTTATCGAATTTAAATATTAAGATCAGGCGATGCTGAATTTCTTACCACAAATATACAAGAAAACATTTAGGACGGTGAGGTTAAATTACTCCATCCTTAAATGCTATAATTATATATGTATTACCTATCTATAATGTTGTATATGTAATTACCCATTTATATACTCGTAGGGAATGATAGGACCTAGTAACATCGAATATATTAATAAATTGTTAAAAATGTTTCTACCTAAAATTCTCTTAAGGGCTAACCACCTACGGCCTTAAGCAGTAAACCATAGTTATATAAGTTTTAAAATCGATAATATCAAGAAAGAGAATCGAGGTTAATATAATTCATCTACCCGACATATTTTATTGTGAAGCCGTACCATTTGGATAGCGGCCTTAGACGGGAGACCGTTATTTTTCTAAATTCATATTGTAATTAACGTAATTTCAAATACCTAGATCATATTCCACCTATCTGGAATATTCACTATTATTTAATAGTTTTATTATCGAGGCGGCTATTTTGGGTGCAAAGGGGCCTCTTACATCTATCAGGCCCCAGCGACCTCACCTGCTAGTGGCGCACCTGCTGATTAACGGACGAGGTTCGTATATTACGGTACCCATGTGGTGGCTTTGGCCCCTACGTGGATACCAGGTGGTACAACAGTGTTGGTCCGCGGGGGTACCACCGTGCAGCTGTGCTAAAGCCCCCCAAGTAACCCAGCCCAGGCTGGGTTGCGTTAGGGGTTCAGCAGCTGCACTGCCGGGCCCGGGGCGGTGTATGGTGCGGCAGGCAGGGGTCCAGTGGGGGCGAAGTGGAGTCCAGTGTGGGTGGTGTGGGTCGATTCGCCGGCCAGGGAGACCCTTAGCAACGGCGTTGCCGCGGCCGCCCGCAACATAGTCATGGGGTGTTACGGTGTGAATGCCTCGAAGAGGCATGGTTTGCGTTGAGTCACATCCCTAGTATGGAAACTTCCAGAAAGCGTTAGAACTTGTTTGTTTCGCAAGAAATTCCTAAGCCCATTGTATTGGCGCCTCGCAAGATCGGAGCGATAAGAACCGCGCGGTTTGACCAATGGGAGGCCGCCTCGATAGTACGATCGCATCACTATGCACGTGTAGGCGGGGTCATTAGGTTTTAATTGCCAGACCGAAGTATTATAAGGAGTGCACAACGTCTAAGGAACAAAAGAAAACATTTGAATAGTATTGGTACTAGACCACTCGCAGCCGCCGGACAGCGCTGACGAAGTAATAAATTAAATCCTGTAAAACAAACAGAAACGTTAAGTAACCAAGTAAAACCGAAAAACATTATTGATTGTTAGTTTTGTTTAACATTAGTGGTGCAATAAATAGAACTCCCGGAAATACGGGGTAAGTAATGTGAACAGATTAGCTTACGTGCAACGTCCCCCGCGCGATCTATAATTAGAACATTACTAAATAACTATCTAATAGATCAACTTCATGGATTATTAGTAACCTAAAGCCAACTATAAATGTCTAGATTAGAGCCACGGTCATCGTAGTTTCAACCGTGTTTAATGTAAACTAATATTTTATAAACTTGTATCGAAATAATATCCAAATCAGACGGTGCTGAATTTCTTACCACAAGATATACTAGAAAACAATTAGGACGGTGAAGTTAAGACTACTCCACGCCTAAATGCGATAATTATATTATGTATTGTATATGTATATGTGTTACATACGCAAATACTCATTTTATAACCAGTAGGGGATGATAGATTATAGTACATTGCCCCGTCGAATATAACGGTAAATTGTTAACAATAATCATACAAAGAATTCTCTTAAGGGCTATTCACCTACGGACTTAAGTAGTAATTTATATTATTGTAATTTTAATTTGCACATATCACGAAGGAGAATCTGGGTGAGATATTACATCTACCCTACTATATTTTATTGTGAAGCCGTACCATTTGGGGCACGGCCTTAAACGGGGAACCGATAACTTTCTAAATTTTTATTGTGAATAAGTAAAGTCAATTACCTGGAGCATATCCCACCTAGTTGGAATGTGCATTTTTATGTAATATTATATTATCAAGACGGCCATAGAGGGACCGTCGTTTTGGGGTTCCCTAAATTGGTGAACCATCAGGAGATACTGTTATGTAACATTTAATTATCTAGACTGCCATTTAGGGACCGTCCTTTTAGGGTTCCCTATTCTAGGAACCATAGTAGTATAACCTTTTATTATCTGGAATGCATTTAGGGACCGTCATTTTAGGGTTCCCTATTCTAGTGAACTATATTAGTGTAACATTTTATTATCTAGACGGCCGTTTAGGGACCGTCATTTTAGGGTTCCCTATTCTAGTGAACTATATTAGTGTAACATTTTATTATCTAGACGGCCGTTTAGGGACCGTCATTTTAGGGTTCCCTTTTCAAGTGAACCAAATTAAAGTTTCAATTGTTAAATGGGAATTACGCATAGCGCAGACTCAGTAGGAACGTCGTCTCCGACGCGTAATAGGTAAAGGTCGTCTTTCGAAATCTACCCACATCTGTGCTGGGGCTTGTAGATAAATTTTATTATTTTATTATTAGATAATTATTACAGTGAGACTTTCTGCCGTCGGTCGGAGACCGTTATATAGGAATAGTTCAAACACCTGTCTGTGTTTTCCTTGTTCCCATGGTTGTGTTATCCTTTGTTATGTGTGACCTTGCCGTGTACCCTCATGTGAATAATTGTACAGCGCGTCCGACAAGTAGGGAACCTGTACGGCGATTCACGTGTGGGGCCTACGGCAAGCGGTGCCGAGCCGGTATCTAATCCGTTGCTTGTGTCTATTCTAGAGCTACCTTGGGGCTTAGATAAGCCATATTGCGGAAATCTACGACTACTGGGCAGCCTGAAGCTGCGCCGTTGCTCCGTGGCCTTCACCCGGAGCATCTCGGCCTGTTACCGAACAAGATCGATTGGAGGACACCAGCGGATCCCGCTGGCCGACCGCCGTCGCCGTGGACCCACAAGTTAAGTGCACCGGGCACTTCCGTTAACAATATATGTGGTCCCATCCGACCGACACACTGTTAGCTACTCTTATTGTATAAAACTAGGTTCCTGCTATTAAAGTGATATTAATTGTTTTCTGTCGTTTGATTGAACTTCTGTGGCAGGGGCCGTATCAGGGGCCCGCCTGGGACCAACCACCCCAGTAGGCTGCCCCACATGTTGCGCATAATCCTGTTGTGGGGTCGCCGCTCCGGGTGGTAACCAGTGTGGGGTAGCGGCGGCCTTGCTACAGGGGGGTTTGGGAGCCCTTCCGTCCGACGGGTCGGCTCCGACCTAACCACACGGTTCTAGACGAAGCTAGCCTCTGCACTTTGTCACTTACTGCCACACCAAATATCGCCCTGTCTTCACGCTTCCCCATATTTCACAATGACAGTGCAACAAGAGAATAGACGGTACACAGCGGCCCCTAGAAACCCCACAAAGTTGACTTCGTTTGAGGTGGAGTTCGCGAATATCCGCGGACTCCATGCAAACCTCGATACCGTCCACCATCACCTGGAGTCGGCACGGCCTTCTGTGATGTTCCTAACGGAGACACAGATACGCCGCCCTGACGACACGTCGTACCTCTGTTACCCGGGCTATATCATTGAGGAACAATTCCGCGATAAAGCCGGGGTGTGCGTGTTCGTTAGGGCGGATGTTTGCTGCCGCCGGTTGCGCTGTCTGGAGAACCCCTCCTACTCCGTCCTTTGGCTGCACGTGGATCATGGCTCCATGAGCCAGATCTACGTGTGTGTCTACCGCTCCCACACAGGGGACACTGGGACAACCAGGCTTTTCGAATACCTCAGCGAGATGGCTGACGATGCGCAGGTGCGGTTCCCGAACGCTGACCTGGTTTTCCTGGGGTACTTTAACGGTCATCACGTTGAGTGGCTGGGGTCCCTTAGGACCGGTCATGCGGGACGAACCGCCCATGCATTCGCTCTCTCCCACGGGCTGACCCAGATGGTACGGGGGATCACCCGGATACCTGACAGGTCAGACCACACGCCCGTCTTGCTGGATCTACTGCTGACAAGTCGCCCAGCCGAGTACAGTGTGTCGGTACGCGCCCCACTGGGCACATCCGACCACTGTGTGGTGCACGCCAGCTTCCAAGTGCCACCGCCTGCTCGTGCTGAACAAATGACTCGACGACTATGGCACTACTCGTCAGCAGACTGGGACGGTCTCCGCGATTACTTTGCGTCCGTCCCGTGGAGCCAGCGCTGCTTTGTAGGGAAGGCGCCTTCGGATAGCGCTGCTGCCATTGCTGGCGAGATCAGTCTAGGGATAGAATATTATATCCCTTTCACTGATGTCGCCAGCATCCGCAAAGCTCGCCCCTGGTTCGGGCGTGAATGTGCCGAGGCTGTCCAGAAAAAACAGTCGGCATATCGCGCCTGGGTCAGGGCTCGGGCGGCACGTGACCCGAACGTGAACCGCCTCAAAGCAGCGTACAATCGGGCCACTAGGTTCAGCAAGAGGGCCTTCAAGAGAGCGGATGCCCAGCGCGTCGCGCGGCTTGGTCAGGAGCTCACATCCCATCCCACGGGCAGCCGTGGATACTGGCAACTGGCCAAAGCCGTACAGTCAAATTTTTGTCAACCCTCGCTGCCACCACTGCGTTTTCCTGATGGATCATTGGCTCACAAAGCCCAAGAGAAGGCGGACATGCTCGCAGACCTCAGCTTTTAGCTTGCAGCTAATTCCCGGGTCGATGACCGTGGCCTACAGCCCCCCGCCATCGCCAACTGTGGCCACACTATGCCTGATATTGTTATCAGGCAATGTGATGTACGGGCAGTGCTGCGGTCACTCGACACGCGGAAAGCCAGTGGCCCTGACGGCATTCCGGCGGTGGTGCTACGAAAATGTGCTGCTGAGTTGTCTCCAGTATTAACGCGTCTGTACCGCCTGTCATACTCTACAGGCCTCGTGCCGGAGGCCTGGAAGGAGGCGAACGTACAACCGATCCCCAAGAAAGGGGATCGATCCGATCCAGGCAACTATCGACCCATAGCTGTCACCTCAGTCATTTGCAAGGTGCTCGAGCTTCTTATTAATAAGCAGCTCATGCGATACCTGGAGGATCACTCGCTAATCAATGATCGGCAATATGGCTTTAGGCCAAAACGATCAACGGGTGACCTCCTGGCATTCGTCACGCATGTATGGGGTGAGGCTATGGAAAAGTTCGGCGAGTCCTTGGCTATTAGCCTGGACATCGCCAAAGCTTTCGATAGGGTCTGGCATGCTTCGCTCCTTTCCAAGCTTCCGGCATATGGTCTACCTCCTCAACTGTGCAGCTGGATTGCCAGTTTTTTAAACGAGCGCCGAGTGCGGGTCCTCTGCGATGGCCAGGCTTCTTGCTTTTTGCAAGTGAATGCCGGGGTACCGCAGGGGTCCGTACTGTCACCAACTCTCTTTCTTCTGCATATCAATGATATGCTTTCCCTCGGGAACATTCATTGCTATGCAGATGACAGTACATTGCACGGGAGTTACTCGGTTCGTCCGACGGCGGGGCGATCTGTGATAGAGGAGGAGAGACGACATCTCGTGGGTGATCTCGACCGAAACCTCGACAGTATCTCCCAATGGGGTGCCGAGAACTTGGTCGAGTTCAATGCCCACAAAACACAGGCGTGTGCATTTACAGCGAAAAAATCCCCTTTCCTTCCCCTACCCACTCTTCAGAATGCAATATTACCAATGAAGGACAATCTAGACATCCTTGGCATAGACGTTCGTCGAGAGCTCAATAACACAAAATACATTGAGAGATGTATTGGGCTAGCTTCGCGGAAACTAGGAATACTGAACAAGGTAAAGCGATTCTTTACACCGCACCAGAGGTGTCTGCTGTACAAAACGCAGATTAGACCCTGCGTTGAATACTACTCTCACCTCTGGGACGGCTCCGCGAAGTATTTGCTGGACGCACTCGACGCTATGCAGCGACGCGCTGTTCACATTACAGACTGTCCGGAGGTAACGGGAAGCCTTGAGCCACTAGCCCAGCGCCGAACAATTGCTTCCTTGGCCGTGTTCTACCTACCGTATTTACCACGGTGAGTGTTCTGAAGAGCTCTTCAACCTGATTCCACCCTCTCCCTTCCGATCCCGAACAACGCGTGCCGGGCAGAGATGTCACCCTCATACCGTGGAAACCGTCTTCGCGAGAACCGAGCGTTTTAAACGATCGTTTCTCTGCCGAACGATGGTGGCTTGGAACGCCCTGCCTGCGCACGTGTTTCCTCCAACATATAACCCTGGGCTCTTTAAGCGAAGCGTGAAGAGGCACATTACAGGGTCGTCAAGTTGAGGGCCACTCTCTATAGTATTCCTGTGTACTGTGAGAGTCGCCCTCAATTGCCAGACGTCGCCTCAGCTTACCATCAGGCGAGTGGCGTCAATTTGTCGACCTAAATATAAAAAAAAAAAAAAAAAAAAAAAAAAAGAAGGACTGTCATTCTAGGGTTCCCTGAATTGGTGAACCATTGTGAGATTCTTCTCAGTAACATTTTACTATCTAGACGGCCATTGAAGGACGGTCATTTTAGGGTTCCCTAAATTAGTGAACCATTGTAAAGTTTTAATTGTTTGATGGGAAATACGCATAACGCAGACTCTTTAGGAACTTTGTCTCTGATACGTAATAGGTAGAAAAAAAAACTTCAAACATTTGAGTCGGGCCTATGAGTGAATTTTATCATCGAATTATTATTGAATTCTTTCGTTGAGACTTTCTGCCGCCGGTCGGAGACCGATATATAGGGACGAGCCAGATACCTGTCTGTGTTTCCCTTTTCCCATGTTTGTATAATCCTGTGTAATGTGTAACCTTGTCCCCATGTACCCTCATGTAAATAATTGTGCAGTGCATCCGACAATTAGGAATTCTATACGGAGATTTACATGTGGGGCCTACGGCAAGCGGTGCCGAGCTGGAATATAATCCGTTGCTTGTGTCCTTTCCAGAACTACCTTGGGGCTTAGATAAGTCATCTATTGAGAATATCTACGCCATGGAAATCATTGGAGGACACCAACGGATCCTGCCGGCCGACCGCCGGTCGCGTGTGAACCCCAAGTTAAGTGCACCGGGCACTTCCGCAAACAGTATTGTGATCCTATACTATCGACAATCTCATAGCTACTTGTATTATATAAAACTTTAGGTTCCTGCTAATAAAGTAACGTTAATTGTTTTACGTCGTTTTGATTTTAACTTCCTAGCAGCAGGTTGGAACATTTTGTCTCTGTTTCGCATCAAGGTCGCGCTGTTTGAAATTTCTTAGTATTGGACGCAGTCAAAGGACACCGACTCCGTCGTGTTCGACGCCGCCTCCCGCCCACCATTGTCTGTTAGTAAGAAGTCAAGCACTAGTGTTGGGACACGTTTGTTTTGATTTGAAATAACGCATAACTTTTTTTATGACGAACTTTTTTTTTCTTATTTCGCGGTCGAAACATATCAAAAGGCGTTCTGGGCGCTGAACTGATTGGGGTGTCTTCGGGTTGATATAACCCTTACGTAACACCCTGTATATATATATATTACGTTTAGCTTTTACAATGACGTGATTATGAGCGCCACGTACGCGCTTTAACGCACGATTAGTTACGCTTGATTCTACGAGTACTTACACATTACTCGCTGTGAAACATCAAAGGGAGTATTGTATAAGTTTATATTATGCAGACGTGATGCTTTTAGTTTATGGTTTGAATTTAAGGGGCCTTTTTTCAAATGCTATCTTTTTAAACAGCTTTTGAAAACAATATTTTACTTTTTTCGCAAAATTGTAGCAAAAACTGAAGATTGATCATTGAATATTATGGAACAGAATAAACTTTGCTGTACATCAATACAAAATTCCAATTTTAAATACATATGGCATCACTAAAAAGTAATTTCTTTCAGACAATCTTTCAATGTACAAGTAGAAAGAATATAATTCAAGAAAAGGGTGCGCTATAATCTTCTTCTTTCAATGTTAATAATAAAGACAAGAATGTCCTACCTACCTAGTGTCTTTCAGAAGAAAATATCCGCGCAAATTCCGATTCGTAGTCCCACAATAACATACAACGGTAATAATCTTTAGCAGTCAAAACGTCAATATAGGTGAACAAGGGACTGTTCTTATGAAGATAGAACTATTCTATTCACGTACCGCAAGATTATTTGATGGCAAACAGAACGTCAACGGACAAAACTTTCGGGTTTTCGTTTATACCCAAGTGTCAGTCTGGATTTAGCTATTCTCGGGTTGATTAAATAGAAACTAAGTAATAGTTTCTATTTATGATAGAGAGAACGGTTTAATGACATATTGATTAATTGAATATTATTTCTTTTTTTTTTAATTTAAGATACATCTATTTACAATAAGAATTAAAATATACATAATCCTCCGCGTCGGCGTCGTGCCGACTGGGAAGGTTCCCAGAATGCTGTCTGCGTTGCCACGTTGGATGGCGATACTTATTCATTAAAAAAACATATATTTACAAATATAGGTACATATCTACATTAGTCACTGTTTCCTCGGGTAGCAGAATATAGGCACCTTCATGGTACATAGCGTACGTCTCATTAAATTCAATAACAACTTCTTCTATAAATAAAAACCGACTCGCACACAAATGGTACTGTACCAAAACGACAAACAAATCACGTTTGTTGTATGCCCTTAAATATTATTATATTCTGTTTTTTTAGTAATTGTTATAGAGGCGACAGAAATACATCATCTGTGAAAATTTCAACTTTCTAACCATCACGATTCATGAGATACAGCCAAAGACAGACATACGGCAAAGTATCAGTAAATAAGGTTTCTCGTTTTATCCTTTGGGTACGGAACCATAAAAATGAACTGATGTTCGTTTGTCAAAAATTGAGAACGGCTTATCAAATTTTGATTTTGGAATCTTTGTGGCAGTTTTGGGAAGGTTAATCGGTGAGAAAGTATGAAAAAAATCAAGAAAGTTTTAAAATTTGAGGCGGTACGACGTTTGCCGGGACAGATAGTGTTTTGTTAATCTTTATTTTTACTAACCAGTTAAGGATGTTACCTACTGCTCCGAAATAAGAGATTTATTTTACTTATTATATTTCTGGCATTTAGAAACTCTTTAGAAATTAAACATTTCGTACTACAATAGAAGTTTCTACCAAGCATGAATATATTTGTGAAAGCGAGTGAAACACTCGCAACTTCTCGCTTTTATAACAACGAGTAAATACAGTAAAATAAACAGTGTGTTTGGAATTTTCCCGGAGTCTTACGTATCGCTTGAGAAAACTTACCACCTGTGAAAGGTTTATTCTATTTTTCTTTGACAATATACTTTTTATAACACACATATGTACTGTCACACCAGTTTTCTCGGCAGAGGCACATTATTATGCCAACATTTTGCCAATAACCTTGTGTCCCATCGGTTAACCCTAGAGTAGTCGTGCTATAAGCATTGTGCCACTCTGGCTCTGTAAAATATTGACCTATTTGCAAGGGCAGCAAAATGCTATTTATTGGTAGCGATAGCAAGCGTATGACGGGTTGTATCCCCATTTTGAAACTAAAACAAAATTACATACAACTTACTATGATTCATAGGATACATTTTGGTATTCAATAGTTACTCAGAGAGCACGTTAGGTCGTCGTCGATTTCGTTTGGCAGTCTTTACGGGTAGGTAGTTGGAACCCTAAAATATCTAACTGGTCTAACTAGAGAACTTTGATTTCACCAATATGTTGAGGAGGTCAGATAGCAGTTTGTTCATGGAAAATATCAAAGTTCAGCCACATCGCAGTTAGACTGGAAAGCCGACTCCAACTGGATTGAGAAAAGGGTGAAGTGAATGATGATTAACAATTACAAAAGGGTCACTTGTATCGAGAATTTCTGGTTTCTGGCGACCTATAAAATACAGATACATTGTTGCTCACAAATTAAATTGAAAATAAGCATTATTCCATATTTCTATGCAGCGACGCGCTATTAGCATTACAGATTGTCAGGAGGTAACGGGAAGCCTTGAGCCGCTAGCCCAGCGCCGAACAATTGCTTCCTTGGCCGCGTTCTACCGTATTTACCACGGCGAGTGTTCTGAGGAGCTCTTCAACCTGACCCCACCCTCATCATCTTCTGATCCCGGACAACGCGTGCCGG
Source organism: Nudaria mundana (assembly GCA_963556515.1). Taxonomy (NCBI): domain Eukaryota; kingdom Metazoa; phylum Arthropoda; class Insecta; order Lepidoptera; family Erebidae; genus Nudaria; species Nudaria mundana. Next base: position 2,080,710 of record OY748301.1, on the reverse strand, counting down.
GCAAAGATGTTACTCTCACACTGTGGAAACCGTCTTCGCGAGAACCGAGCGTTTTAAACGTTCGTTTCTCTGCCGAACGATAGTGGCCTGGGACGCCCTGCCTGCGCACGTGTTTCCTCCCCCACATATAACCCTGGGTTCTTTAAGCGAAGCATGAAGAGGCACATTACTAGGTCGTCAAGTTGAGGACCACTCTCTATAGTATTTCTGTGTACTATGAGAGTCGCCCACTTCGCCAAACGTCGCCACAGTTTACCATCAGGCGGGCAAAATATTTTTGGATATTCTCACACAAATTCGTCTAGCACAAACTAAGGTATTAACTTGTGTTTTGGGATTTAGAGAACTGATAAACATATTTTGAAATACATATATAATATACATCTAAAATTAGTATGTAACAACAAAAAATCAGGCTCTTTTGTTTTTAATTGATTGAAAGAATAGAAGTATTTTATGTAGCACTAAACAAAAGTTATATAATTATGTAATGTGCCTATAATATTGTAAGCTGTTCTAAATAAATCCACACCGATAAATTAAATTAAAGTGTCTGTGTGTAATTTAAAATTACTAGTCTAGCTTTTTACTCAATGCATACGATAGTACGCATTGAGTAAAAAGCTTCACAAGTGAAAAAATTCACGATACTGACATAAAAAAATGCAATTTAAAAAAAAAATATCTGTCTGTTTGTTCCCGCTAATCTCCAGAACGGCTGGACTGATTTTAACGAGCCTTTCACTGGCAGATAGCTGATGTAATAAGGTGTAATATAGCCTACTTTTTATCCCGGGAATGTGTTCCCGCGGTAATTGGGAAGATATAAAACTATTTCATGGGGGCGAAGCAGCGGGCTAGTAAAATAGATATATTTCATCAAGATTTACAACAACAAAAAAAGTTTATAGTAAGATGTGGTAGGTAAAGTCAGAATGTATTAACATTTATTTATTTAATTTATGTATTTTATACCTAATTCATAAAATTAAATTAATATAAGGATGTCTGATAAATTGAATTATTAGTAGTTTGTAGAACTTTCCAACACGTAACTTAGACGTGTAATGAATGCGAAACTTTGTACTGTAATGCACAATATTGTTTCAGTTGTATTTAATACGTCCAACTTTGTAATTCAACTGGAGACGGTTTAAACTAAGTGTTCTTTGTAATAGTGATACCTACTCTCTGATGATGACGTGAGTCGAATCGTATAGTAATAAAGATGGTATTTTGTTCAAGTGAGTCTACTCGTTGTACATCAAGTCAGAACAGGCAGTCAGAGTAGTTGTTTGTTGGTTCGTATGTGTCACCTGTCGTTTCTATACAATAAATTTAAAAAGGTAATGTCTTGTATGGGGGAATACCTATTCTGTTTTTCGTTAGTATGATTTGCGGTTTCTACCCGCGTTAGTTATTGTTAAAAATCCTACATCGCGCTATTAACGTTTGCACACTCTTGCTTTTAAGCAAATATGTTCCGGCTACAAATTTTGCTGTTCTCTTTGAGACAGTCTTGATAATGCCTCGTTTAGAGGCGAAACAATTGTCGACGTTTTGTTGTCTTTTTTAAACACTGCGAAAAATAATGCTATTATAATTTTAATAAGTTTTTAACATCTTACTTACCTTGATTTTCGCCAGGTAACGCCTGTTTCTATCCAATATTTAAAAATCTTATAGCCTGTTAGTATAATTCTCAATTAAAAATTTTTAGTTATCGGTAATTAATAATAATCAAATTAATATGTAATATTTAAAATAAAGGTTTTATGTGCCTACAGTACAATACATAAAAATTTTAATATCGACAAACATTGACGGCTAGATCGCGCACGAGCCAATTCGATTTCGAGCGACAGCAGCGCTATTGTTTCCCGAATCACCCGACGGGAGGGTGAATGACCCAGAAAGAGCGCGATTTTGAAAATGTTTTGCGACTAACGTTCCACGTTGAGTTATTGTTATTGAAGTTGAATATTTACAGCATAACAAAAATGTTGAATTATTGGAAATAAACGACTGCCTATTTGTAAAATATTCTAAGAGTAGTTTTCGTTATAAAATGATCCTAATTACTAGATAAATAAATAAGAGTAGTTTGAGACACAATTTTTATGATTTTCTATTTATAATAAACAATCAAGAGCAGGTCCGGACTGACCTTTTTGTATTCTACTTACCTAAAATTCCATCTACGAGTATGTATTTATTTGTAATTTTACTACCAAAGTTTATTCATATTTCGTAAAATTTTCATTCAATAAAATAATTGCAAATTCAGTAGGAAGTACGGTCGAAATAACATCAAGCCTTTCCTCGCTAGTGTTTATCTCTACGCAAGGAAATGTGCCTATTGCGTAAACTCAAAGTATTTGAGTTTACGCAATAGGTTTACGATCACCTCGCAATCTAAAAAATCTTCTAGGGTTGTACAAAAAATTGTCAATAAATGAAACACAAGTATAAAAATGGTTCATATAATTAAAAGTAAGTAAACAATAACAAAATATATGTCGCCATCTAAAAAGCGTGCTAGGGTTGTACAAAAATTAGTTATAAACAAACATGAAATTTATAAATTATTCATATACTTAATTAAATGAAAGTAAACAATAACAAAATATGAGTTCAAAATTCTAATGTTATTTTCATTTTAATGATTACTGATCAAATTCTGATTTCTAATAATTTGATGATAAAATCAATTGCTATTGCAAAACCTATCAGAATGAAAATGTTACCAGCTGCCCGATTCACGTAATAAAAACCGTAGCGTAGTGACTTAAAAATGTCACTTCGTTTTTTGCCAATTAAGCCTATTTAACGGACTTAAAAAAAAAAGAAGATTCTCAATTCGCTGTATTTTTGGAACCGATTTTGATGATTCTTTTTTTTATTTGAAAGCTGGTGCATCCCGTGTGGTCACATTTTAATTTCATTAGGATCGGACCTTGGGTTTACACCAGGTAACTCTTCAAAATCGTATAGGAATTGTATAGAAATTGAGCTATTGGAAGATTTATGACAATCCAAGTCTAGATAAGTAAGTGCGTTAAAAACAGTAAACCAAAAGGCGATTTCTAAGTTTCTAAGTTAAAACGACTTTTGGACTGGCGTGTTTACGTGAATCGACCGGCTGGGTAGTTAAGGTACCTCAGTCTCTTTCAAAATCATTAGGCGTTCTTCTCTTTCAAAACACGTAAAGCTCTTTCTTTCCTCTCTTTCATAGCCTCTATGACATTGGGCGGGTCACGAATAGGCATGCTTCGTGACTGCCGAGGATCAACTAATTCTGGAAGGAGGCAATCGTAATAAAATCTAACTAATTTCATCTCCATTTTCTCCTTCCAAAATTTGTCGTCCTTTTCTATAATATAAACTTTCATAGGTACAGTAGCACCAAACCAGATGCCAAGCATGCAAACGTTTCTTTTAGTTATATGTAGCTGTCCCTGAATTTGGAAATACCAGTAATGATTTTTATTTATGACATAACCCTTGGAACCCTTGTCCTTAACCCAAAAGGTATGTTTGGCCATTGCTTTATCAAGAGTCATGCCAGCTAAAGAATGTGGGCACTTGGTGTAGTACCAAGAAATTCATATTGATCGTCGACGAACAAACCGCAACCTTGTATACTAATATTCTCTTGAATTTCTAACTGTCTAATTGCAGTTTCTTCGTTTTCGATATCGTACCGTACAGCAGGCAAACTGGAGATATTACTACCATAAACGATTTTACAAACAAGAGCAGCACAACTTGTGCTCTCTCGTTTTTTACAAACTTCCCCGAACGATGATGAGGTTAGTAATTTTCTCCTTGTACTCATCCACTCACCACCTTTCAAGCTCCTCTCTTTCAGCACAAGACAACTTTAAATAGACTAAAAAAGATGACTTGGCTTTCTCATATAATTCTGGACTCAGATCAGGTTTTTCGCAGTTTGGTCCATAGTGAGCGTCTTTCGATACAGCGCTGTGGCTTTTTTTCAATCTTAATTTAGGTTTAGCAATTTAAACGGTTTCTACGATTACTATTTTCCACTTTCGCGATCAAAGGATTAGGACTAGATTTAAATATGACTTCATGAGTTTTACTATGAATCGATCCCGTATTAAAAGACACAACAGCAGCTGCGCATCGGCTCGCATAAGAACCACGGGAAGAATAATTTACACGCTTACCCCCAACTAATTTGGCAATTACTCCGTTAAAACTTTCAACTATATTACTTGTGCAATTATGAATTAAACTTCTAGAATGATATGACAGTCTTTTACTTAAAATTTCTACCGCGTCCATTAATCCGCATCCAACAATTGCTGGAAGTAACCCAACAGGTTCTATTCGACGAGTGTCAGGTCTACAAAAATACTCCTTGCAATGTTGGTGATTACCAAATACGTGTTGTGGACCATTTAGGATATCTTCACTAAGATTTTTTATTTTTTCTTCGAGTGACTGATTTTGATCCCCCCAATATTTAATCGCGCATTTTACACCCGTTCTTAAACGCAAATACCTTTCTTTTAGGAATTTCCGCAATTCGCAACGATACTTAGTGTCTTTCGACAATTTCTCCAAGCTATTGCAGTAGTTTCGTAAAAGATGATTTTTGCATTAAATTTTCTCTACTATTAATTATCGTACGGATGCGAATCTAACATTTTTTTATAAGTACTGGAATCGCCGTCTGCTACAAATTTATTATAAATTACATCGTGATCAACAAAGGAACGTTTAAACCCCTCAACTATTATGGTCGATTCCATCCCGGTAGATGATCCTGAATAATTCTTGAAACAATGGTGTTCCGGGGGCTGACTGTTGTTCTTTGCGGCTCGTGCACAGACTACGCAGTATTTATTTTTAACTCCAAAAAACAATACTTTATTAGTTTTAATGCCAATTATCGCAGCTGCGCCGGATAAGGCGGAAAAATTCTTACCATAAGATCTCTTGCTCCAACAACCGTCAACAGTAACAGATATTAATGGTGTACCATTTTTATCAACACTATCTATAGACACTGCGTACTCCGCTTCTTCCTTGACAGCTTCTGCCATGGAATGTGCTGCTGTCTTTTCCCACCAATCGCAAACCGTATTATTAATTTCATTGTATAATGAAGGTGACATGATTGGTAGGGCTACTGCGGCACTTAATGTTTTTAACTGAGAGTAGCTTCCACCAGATGATATGATACCAGACACAATTTGATGATTCACTTCCATGCTATCTTCTTTCTTTTCAACCAAACACACAGTAAATTTCATATTGCACATACTACATTTTATGATGAGTTTTGAGTCCAGACCAACTTTTACTTCACCTATTATACTGAGTTAACTTAACTTACAATCCATTGGACCGTGGTCCCCTATGGCCTGAAGAGCTTTAAAAAAAAAAAGAAATATCCACTACTCTACGCCCAACTTCCACTTCATCCACCTTTCCCTCTTGACGGTTGTAAATAACTAGTTCCTGTAAAGAAAGATAATGGCTTGATTATTTTTATAAAAAATAATTCAAAAGGTATGGGCCAAATTTCTTCAAACATAGCTAAGAACTCCTTTAGAATACATCTTTGAAACACATAACACTAGATCAAAATCTTGAACGTTTTTATCAGTCTTCGTCAATTATGAAAATGAATAAATAAACATAATAAAAAACTGGTTGCTTGTAAAGTCGGTTTAGGACGATAATTTTACCGGATAACGTCATAATATTATTCTCCATCGCTTGTACTGCGCTCTCGCTTGACCCTAGCGTGACATAATGTGACACTTTTTGGTGCGTGTTGCCGGTGTTCATCGATTTATAAGATGTTATCACGTCATAAATTTAATAAATCCGACTATATGCATAAAATCTCAAAAGGTAAAAAGAAAACAAGTCTACGGTCTTGAATTATGTTACATAAAAATAAGTAAGAACACTATTGTAATAAATAGAATTCAACAGTCGAGACCCATTGAAATCCTCACAGGCTCGAAGATATTCCTGACTAGCTAAATATTTCTTTAGAAATAGGCCCCGACTGCTAAATACGCTATATTACAATGGTGTTGTTATTTATTTTTATTAAATATTTTTATTACACATTTTAATTTTTTAATCTGTCGGGTTTTAACATTTTTATTGTTTATTTATTTATATTCATAACTGACGAAGACAAATTATAAAAGTGCAAAAGAATTCATACAATATTATGTTCGTGATGAACAGAAATTATAAATTTCCTTTACGCTATACGTATTGGTTTTTTATGGCGTCACTTATTCTATGTCACTCGGGCTTAGAAGACAATTCTAATGATACTAAAAACATTAAAATCGGTTCAATAATTTTGAACTTATCCACTATCTATAGCCACAAAGATATATTACTTAGTATACATACATACATACGTACACCAGTCGCGTAAAAGATTATATTTTACAAAAAAAAAATTCTTGATTTTGGTAAAATACGAGATTTGAACGTGAATTTTCTTTTGAGAAAGTAATTGAGAAGTATTAAGATACTAAGGTGTTTGTCTCTCAATGCAAATAATAAATATTGCAAAAAAAAACTGTAGGTACTGAGATTTTATCTTCGCCCATCACTAACTAGTTTGTTTATTTATGTAACGAGTCTACAAGAATTACGTATAACAACTTACCTCTATACAGCGCGTAGCAGTGTTGCTCGGAGTCTCGGCCTGAAGGTTTTCTTCATTTTCAGTACTGGAAATATTATTCATCAATATCCACTTTTTATTTATTTTGTAATTTTTGTACAACCCTACGCCAGGCGCGCCTCTTTGGCGGTAAGTATGTCGACAAAGCCGCACGCGCGCCCGTGCAATTTCTGATAGGAAACATACCTACTTCCACTTCCACATATTTAGACATGATGAACATGAAAACTAATACTATATTATGTAATAAAATTTATTATTATGAAAATTGTTCCTATAGAAATTGACTTTATTACTTATAGAGATATTGAAATTACGTAATTATTACCTACCCTACTGGACATTGTAATTTTTCTTCTTAGACTGACATACCTAATTGTGTACCTATCTAATTACATGTCAAATCAATATTTACATGCTGTTGTAGGTATATGTCTGAATCAGGCGATCTAAATCATTGTACCTATTTGCTTTGTAATGTACCTACCCTGTTCAAAATGCAAATATATTATATTATTATTACTACTAAGACATGATAAGCATACACACAAATAAAAGTAATAAAACTAGGATTTTTACTTGACACTAACACAAATCTAGTAATTTTTTTCTAGGTATTTAGGACAAGACGTAGTCAAGTGGGCAGATAAATAAATAAGTAGGGAGGAACTTACATTTTATTCCGAGATCTTTTGGCTTTCACGTTTTTATAATGCGTACTAAATTTTCTTTTCGCTGGCATGGCACTCAGCAAATTATCCTGCGAAAAGAGACCCTCGATTACCAATTACGTTTATGATACCTATTGCCTTTATCATGTTGAAAAATCTATGTATGTCGTGCAGAGAACTATAAGATGATTGAAAGTCATACCCAGTCATACCCCGCCAGTTCATATCTCGAGAAAATAAAGTGGGCAGGGCTTTGATTGTTTCAAGCCTGAATTGATACCTACTTTACAAGGTTCATAAAATGACCTACTCAACAAAGTAAACAATTTTGTATTTCTTACGATTTATATCTAGTTCCATCATGGTTTTCTTTCAGACTTTCATTCTATCGGTACTTTCTACTTACTGAAAGTAAATTAGTTATAACAATATTGTACTTACAGTTTTTCACAAAAAACACAAATTCACAACACGTAATTTTGCTGGAGCATCCGACACGCGTGGAGTGGAGTCGCTTTGAAATTCTATGGCGCACTGGCGATTAGTTGCGACGATCGTACTATCGGGACGCGCTTGATTTTGCATACATTTTTCTATGGAGAATTTACGTCTATCTAGATTTTAGGGCTTTAAAAGGGGAAGTCTTTGTTTGTAAAGGTACACAAAAAAGTACATGGTTATATTTATTGGTTTTTTCAGTGTTCAAAAAGTGTTTCTTTTTATCAATTTGTGTTGATTTATGGGGTAAATCTGAAAAATACGAAGGCATGTTTTCGCATTTTTTCTCAATTTTGTGCGTTTGTTGACGTTTATTATATAACAACTACAGGGTTTTAAGAGTTAAAATTAGCATTAACATAATTTTTGGTCTTTCATTTTAATATATACAAATTATCGTTGTTATTAATCATATGTAAATAGGTTAAATATGAAAAATCGTAACACTCTTTTCGGTGATTTTCACGATCTGGGCCCTGAAATGGAACCACTCGGGAAGCAGTAGCTATCAATGAAAAATAAATCAGAATTCGTTCACCTAGTTCAGAGATATGAGGTAAAAAATATAAAAATACATAAATACAGTCGAATTGAGAACCTCCTTCTTTTTTTGAAGTCTTTTAAAATATGAATGAATATAGAATTTGCGGAAATCGAACAAAAGTTGAACGTTCACTTCGTAATACTTTTAGGAAAGAATGTAATAAAATATAGATATTTTAAAATGTAACTTTTGTGCCAGAATAATATGAACCAGTTAATATATCAGAGAGCCCGCATAACCTGTTCATAACTTACGAAGTTGCCTAAATTATGACTTAGAATGTAATATGAGTGGCCCATTGGAAGACATTTGTTTTGAAATAAATGGTGCTTTTGTATTTACTGTTATGTACCTTAATTTTGTTTTCTTCTCGCTTTTCTACTTTTATGATCAATAAATAAATAAAATAACTACTGGAGTAAGCAGGTTCTGGAGTGGAAACGCCCTGATAGATGACATTAACTTGAAAGAGGGCGTTGGGTGGATGAACTTAACCCAAGATCGACGCGGGAGTGGCGCGGTGTTGGAGAGGTTTAGGTCCAGTAATGGACTGATGTGGGCTGATAATGATTTGTCTTTATTTTCACTAGTAAACATTTAAAAAAACCTTACAGCATATACCAATTTTCGTGTATTTCATATGCATTAAAAACTATTAAATATGGAATCACAAATAGAGACTAGCTTACCACACTTATATAATAATATGACGATAAGAATCAAGTTATAAACAATAATACGAGTATTAGGAGTCGTAGAATCTACTCAGAGACTCAAATGCAATGAGTATACTGTTTTTGCAAGCACCTTGTAAATGAAATCCAACAAAATCTTTAAGTAAATTCACTTTAATCGACATTTCTCAACCAATACTCTCGTATCCAGCCAAAGTTTTATATCTTAATCAATTTCGAAAAGTATCAAGTAACTGTTCGAAGCAATATAAAAGTATTGAATGTTGTTGACAAAAAGTAAACAGAAAAATACGTGAAAGAAATGATCGAAAACTTGTTTTTTTTACGGTGTTACAAAGTTAAGATAGGAGTATAAACGTAAAGCCACGTCTAGGACAAATACAAGACTAGGACAAATCTTTGGGTGATAATATGAGTAAGAAATTATAAATTACAAAAACTGAACTGACTCGAACCCACGACCTATTCCTAACAATAGGAATGCTCTGACCCTACCGACATTATCCTATTTTTGCTTCTAATTTAAAAAAAAATAGATAGTGGATGTACTATGTGACAGAATAGTGTATGTATAAAGAAGTATATCAATATGTTTATCAGATATCTAAATCCCATAACACAAGGCTATATTAGCCTTACTTTGGGCCAGATGGTGCGGAGTACATAATTATCTAAAATACGAGTAGGTAAAATTATTAATTTATATTTATTTGCCATATACTCTTTTGCGTTTCATGCCTGTTCCCTTTTATTTTTTTTTATTTTAGTTCCGCTGCCTGGGGCCGCGGCCGCTCTAACGTCACTTGCCGGGCGTCTCTGGTTACAAGCAAAACGTATTTCCAGTGGCGCCCGGCGGTGCCTGTTCCCTGTAGATTCTCGACATTACCAATGTATTTTATGAACATACATATATTTTACGTTTTATTTTTTTTAATTTTTTTTTATATTTGGTTCGCCAAATTGACGCCGCCCGCCTGGTGGTAAGTCGTGACGACGTCTAGCGATTGTGGGCCACTCTCACAGCACACATTACTATTGAGAGTGGCCCTCAACTTGACGACCTACTGATGTGCCTCTTCACGCTCCGCTTAAAGAACCCAGGATTATATGTGGGAGGAAACACGTGCACAGGCAGGGCGTTCCAGGCCACTATCGTTCGGCAGAGAAACGAACGTTTAAAACGTTCGGTTCTCGTGAACATGCTATCCACTGTGTGGGGGTGGCATCTCTGCCCGGCACGAGTCGTTCGGGATCGGAAGGAAGAGGGTGGGATCAGATTGAAGAGCTCTTCAGAACACTCGCCGTGGTAAATACGGTAGAATGCGGCCAAGGAAGCTATTGTTCGGCGCTGAACTAGCGGCTCAAGGCTTCCCGTTACCTCCGGACAATCTATAATACGGATAGCCCGTCGCTGCATAGCGTCGAGAGCGTCCAGCAGATACTTCGCGGAGCCGTCCCAGAGGTGAGAGCAGTATTCGACGCAGGGTCTAATCTGCGTCTTGTACAACAGACACCTCTGGTCCGGTGTAAAGAATCTAAAAAACGTAAAAAATACATTGGCATTGAAAGAGTAGGTGTTGTGGTAAGCTTCTCAAACCATCGATTCTTATTTGAATTCAATATCAAACTAGCTAAAACTGACTTATTTTCCCACAGATAAAGATTCCTCTTGTCTTTGTCAAGAATTTTTAAACCTCTTGATTGCATTCTTACTACAATTTATTTTATTAGGAAAAAACGTAAGAAAAATTTAAATTCTATTACTATTGAATCTTTTAATGAAAAATACGAGAGTGAGCCTTGGTTATTTGAAATCCAATTCGCTTTTCCTTGCACTTACCTACATTGTTTAAAAGGTCGCTCGTTTTTCAATTCACATTACAAATCGGAATGTTCAATGAATCTGATTTATGTTTAATTTGAATTGAAAGGTTATATTTTAACAACTGACTGTAACTTTCCTATTGGGAAAAGGATTTTAGAGTGTCCTTTTTGTATACAATATTACATACATCATCCGAAGGGGTAGGAAGAGGTGCATAACACATTCAAACTTTGCAAATAATTTCGTTGGTCCCACGTAATAGGGAGCACTATAGAAAATCCATAATATACCTGTAATTCAAATAATAATTCCAACAGCCAGAAAAATGGTAAAAAAAAATAAAAAAAACGACGGATGGTACATTCCACTAAATAGAATCTGTGCAGTGCATGCGTTTTGTATATATTAGAGGTTTATAATGAGATTACTACTTAATGTTCGGAGTCTACGTTCAAGACCGGCTTTCATGATCAAGGCCTAAAGACGGTGGTCTGCTAGTCCGCCGTTGTTACAGAAGCAGGTTAAGAGGGCGCCTTGTTGGGATGCTTATACCAAGTCACTGACGCCAGATAGAATCTAACCTCCAAAGATGCTGGATGACACCCAACCCCTTTCAGAGCTATAGGTAGCCAAATTCGTCGGTTCTCTGGGGTTTTTTATTATCTATTCAATGAAAATCAAAGGGACTAACATTTTAGAGCCACCTGTAAGTGGTTCACCTGGTGAAGAACTAGTGAGCCTTTAACAAACATTCAACTAGTACGAGTTACTGGAGTTGATACACAAATACCTATGCCTATACCTTTGGGGAAACAGGCATGATTCCTCATCATTGATGTCAATTAATTTAATTTCGTACGAATTGGCTCTGAAGTAAGTAAATAAAGACGGAATACGTTGACGTTTTCCTTTGTATCTAATTATTTGGGAAATTACAGAACTTAGTAGCTGTTCCTTTGTGGATTCAAAGGTATTATGTCATTTACTGAGTTGCCGATATTATTGTAACTACAAAAGGAAAATGCTAGCGGTTGAACAGATTTGTACCAAGTTACTTGCAAACTGTATACATTGTTTTAAATATCAAAATAGGTTCAACAATGTTTTTTTAGGGTACCATACTCCAAGGGTATGCATACCCTCTCACTAAGGCTCCACTGTCCGTCCGCCTAAGATACTTCCTTCAAGAACCCTCCAAGTTTTTATAGATAAGTTTTTAAGTTCAGACTTTTTACCGTAGTGGTTACACGTAATAGGGGTTGAACCTATTGCCATTACCGGGCACTTCGGGTATAGCCTCGTCCGTTTGTCAGTAGTTACACTGCGAGACGTTGAGTATGACTTGCGCCTTACAGATAATAAACGGGCCTATGTTGTTATAGCTCACGGGTACGCAGTCATGTGTGTTATATTTTCTCTGTAAAATAATTTTGGTGTATAATTTTAACTAAATATTAATTTTCCTTAAATCCTTTTCACAATAGCTCATGGTCATTTCATATCACATTTTGACAGTTAAAATATGAAAAGATTAAATAAAACCAAAAATTAAAAAAAAATATTCATAAAAATATAAACTTTTCGGTCCCATGTATGCCACAAGAGGTGGGCCCTAAAAGGTTCTAACAGGGAACTTAAGATTTTTTTTAAATCTTAACATAGACTTTGCTTATATTTTTTATTTTGAAGTATCAAATATCTAATCCATTTAGAACTTTTTCTTAACTTGTAACAAGAGTAAGTTGGGACATAGCCAAACAGATGAGAGTCGGGCGGGAATCGTCGTTGTCTCGACTTAGTTCATTAAGTGAACTATAAGTAGAGCACATCGACCTAGTTCACTTATTTGGATTAGCAATTGATCCAAGACATCATTACCAGTTTGTTTGAAGTTCTTTTTTGTAATTTTTTGTGATTCCTTTTCTGTCTATAATCGTTTTATGTTATGGGCATAAATCCAAAAAGTTAGTATTTCAAAAGTTCGGTAACAATGTTATAACATGAAATAGTTAATTAATTCTTATGTTATGCTTAGAAATAATTAAAAATAGTTAACTAATAACATTTATTTACAATAAGAATTACAGTATACAAAATAAACATAATTATAGACTAAAAATATTTACATTACAAAATATCGTTTAAAAAATCCTCCGCGTCATTGCCGACTGGGAAGGTTCCCAGAATGCTGGCTGTGTTGCCACGTTGGATGGCGATACTTATTCTTTGGGCCAGAAAATAGCCAGCCTTCTGGTCCTGAGAAGCATCGATTAGGCGTTTAGCAATGTCTTCATAAAGGCGGCGTGCACTCGGACCCCATGACCCCAGTGTCTCAACCCCAAACGGCTCAAATATGTAATCACCTGCTAGGTTAGCATATTTACGCCGTTTAAAGCCTTTTTGTAATTGTCTTGTTGTAATTTTGTTTTGTTTGTAAGGTGTCTTCTTGTGAACTTGTGGTCGCCCATGCGGTTGAGCAGGAGACTTAGCGAATATTCAAAAAAAAAACTTCTGAATCAAAAAATAAACGCTCCCGATGAAAAAAACTGCTTGTGCCAAATGTAAGTATAAAAATGTAGCTGCTAGCCCAGAACACACATAAAGATAGACAGCCTTTTTATGTCATTTTTTCAACCCACTTCCAAAAAAGGAGGTGGTTCTCAATTCGACTGTATTAGTTTATGTTTGTTACCCATATCTTTGAACTGGGTGAACAGTTTTTTTTTTTTGTGAATTTAAAGCTACTACTTTCCAAGGTCTCATTTCAATTGTATCTCATTCCGAGAATTATTTTGTCTCATTTTGGTAATTTGAAGTCGATTGTTGTGTCAATTTTTGACGTGTATTTCATTTAATAACGCTTCCATTGCCGAACGCCTCTGGTTAGCACTAGAAGAATTTCCAGTGGCATCCATGGACTCTGGCCACATGTGTGGCCTCTGTCGTGATAGTCGGGTTTTACCCCGCATCTTTGGGGTCGGGATTTATCCCGCGTCGGTGAGTGAAAGCGTGCGTGAGGTGAAGCCCCACACCACGCTCCCTTTTAGCCGGTATCCAGGCCTGCTGTATCTAGTCCTCAGGCACCGATCATTGATATCGATGGTCCTGCGCGTATTCAAGTCTGCGGCGCCCCCGCCGCACACTTCAGAATTCAGCGGGGAGTGTCTGCTCCGTCTCCCTCCTGACCACCTCCTTCACGGGCATAACCTGCTTGCAAAAAGGATACGGTCACGTCCCAAGAAAGACAACCTAAAGCAACATTATCTAGTCTCAAAATCTAGACGCTTCGCTTGCTCGGTCAATAAATAAATTAGCCCATACCGACCAAAAGCTATCCTATTCCGCCACTACATCCATTCTTGGGTTTATTGCTTTCAATTACTACAAAACTTTTCACGCGATACTCTAAACGTCAAGAAAGGGTTACTTCAAGTGATCGTAATTAGCCACGTCAATCTAAAAACCGACCCGAAACCGCTCTGGATACTCTAATGTATATTGACCAGTCCTTTTTCAGTACTGATTCAAGGGAAAATAGTTCTGCGACCTTCAAGGTCAAACAAATTTAGTCGCAACTTGGATTTAGTCAGTGTTTTCAAACTTTGTCCCTAAATAACGTAAAATATTTGCATGAACGATGGAAAGATTACTAAATAGGTATGAAAAATCTAATAAAAATTACGGCACTTTTAAATTTAGCCGCTAATGTGCTGGTCTGACGTAAGAGGTGACGAATCTATTGACGCTAAGGCTCTTTACAGACGGATAGTATTTGAACTGCCACCGACTGCAACTGTTTAGCCGGATTGCAGTCGGTATGCTCACCGAAAGCTAGCTGCTTAATTGATGTGCTCATTGATTTTTTTAATTGAAAGCTTCTACTTTCCAAGTGATCCCATTTCAATTTGGTCCCATCCCGACAATTATTTGGTCCCATTTCGGTAATTTGAAGTCGGTTGCTATGTCAATTTTTGACGTGAATTTTCACATTTTCAATTATCTATCCAATTTCAATTGTTTTAATTGTTTCGGTATTGTTATTGTTTGATTTTACAAGTGAAACCTTTTATATTGCTTGCTTGAAAATACTCGTGATACTTTATCATCATTGTCAAAGTACAATAAACATTAGTATGGTATCATTTTACATGAAGTAGGCAAATATATTTTGAAAGAAGCTTCCTGGAGATCAAATCTGGGACCACACACAACAGGCGTATTTCCAGACTGTCACCATTATAGCAGTAAAATGATCTAAACTACTCCGGATTCTTTTACAATAGTTATATTATACCTGGAATATAAAACGGCAATTTAGCAACTTTCGCGATAAAATGAAACAATCAAAACAAATCGTTCGAAAGTTAGTTGAAGAAAAGTTTATTGGTGATACTAATAGTTCTCGATTAACCCGGAAATAGATATCAAATTCTCCCAGTAACACTTTTCTGGGATAAACAATATCCTAGTTAACCTATTTATAAATCCAGGGAAATATCTATAAAGAAGTGAAAAAAATGTTCTTGTAGTGATGACAATGTCTTCTGAAACGTGTCCATCGGCAGCTACAATGTGTTTATTAACATTTGCCTCCTATTGTGAGTCAGGACGTGACTAGCAAAGCCAATTTTCTGTCTCAAAAACACAATCAAAACATGCCCAGTGAAGGTTCTTTTGAGTAAATAGGTGAAAGTGGGCTTAGGTCGAGATTTCAGAATGTCCCTTGTGTACCTCAGCCACGATTCTCTGTTACACATCTAGTAGTATATAAATAAGTACTTTACATAACGAAACTACACGACATATTATTATAAATATTATACAACACTTATTTATTTTATTTGTTTATTTATGTAATTAGCTTGGGTCCATATTGGCTCACATAAAATTTTTAATCCTATTCTTTTTCTTACTGTCGGTTTGTGTTCATAATCATTACTCTTCATAATTTTATTTTTCATACTTTTTTATTCATACATTTTTATAACTATTATCGGAACTCATAACAGTTAGTGATTATATTTTTTTATTTATACTACCAAGAACCAGTTTAAATCCATAATTTTTTTTTAGATCTTTTTTCTTCATAACATTATATGTCATATTGCTTTAATTAATAATGTTGTTACTACGAACATACTTCAACTCATAACGTCGTTGTTCAGAATAGCTTACTTTATAACAGACTAGTGGTCGCCCGCGACTTCGTCCGCGTGGTAATTTGGATTTTTTCCCGTTCCCGTCGTGCCGCGTCATATTTTGAACAATTCACACAATATCTTTATAAATTGTAGCCTATGTATTATTCTGATGTATAAGCTATATTATTGTAAAGTTTCATTAAAATCCATTCAGTAGATTTTACGTGAAAGAGTTACAAACATCCATCTATCCATACATACATACTCACAAACTTTCGCGTTTATAATATTTGTAGGATAATTATCACTGGATTTTCACTGGAATATAGACAGTATAATATGGATGAAAAAACTTATGATTAACAAATTTATAACAACAAATATTAGAATAAAACACATTTATGAATATCATAGTTATCTATTCGAATGATTATGAGTTTCAATCATTAGTATAGACAAATATATTAATACAAAATATTTGTAAAAACTAAGTGTATAATTTGTGATATTATGAATTTAAATGATTATGTTTTTTAATATTTAGTTGTAATTTTTTTTATGAATAACGATCATTATAATTTTAAATGGTATGAGAAACATTTTCGGACTTCCGATGATAGGAGTTGAAAAGTTATGTAAGACAATGCGCACCCAATTAGCTTATTTATTATTTTTCATGTGTAATGGCATTTGGCAGCATGATATTATGATTCATTGTGCTGGGTGAGATACTGCATGGATACGCCATTTTCAGTGTCACTGGCCTCCTCTGAAAACCAGTGCTGGTAATAGTGGGTCTGCCTACGTCAGCATAAGCTGAGAGACGACCAAATTCCACGCAGATGTGGCCTGTACTAGCATAGACCTACGATTTTCCTGTCCTTATACCTACTTGTACTATTTACTTGTGTAAGATCACACTATAAGTTTTTTTTTTATTTTTTAATTTTGTTCGCCAAATTGACGCCGCCCGCCTGGTGGTAAGTCGTGACGATGTCTAGCGATTGTGGGCCACTCTCACAGCACGTAATACTATTGAGAGTGGCCCTCAACTTGACGACCTGCTGATGTGCCTCTTCACGCTCCGCTTAAAGAACCCAGGATTATATGTGGGATCAAACACGTGCTAGGCAGGGCGTTCCAGACCATTATCGTTCGGCAGAGAAACGAACCTTTAAAACATTCGGTTCTCGCGATCATGCTATCCACTGTGTGGGAGTGGCATCTCTGCCCGGCACGAGTCGTTCGGGAGCGGAAGGAAGAATGCGGCCAAGGAAGCTATTGTTCGGCGCTGAACTAGCGGCTCAAGGCTTCCCGTTACCTCCGGACAATCTATAATACGGATAGCCCGTCGCTGCATAGCGTCGAGAGTGTCCAGCAGATACTTCGCGGAGCCGTCCCAGAGGTGAGAGCAGTATTCGACGCAGGGTCTAATCTGCGTCTTGTACAGCAGACACCTCTGGTCCGGTGTAAAGAATCTCTTTACCTTATTCAGTATTCCTAGTTTCCGCGTAGCTAGCCCTATACATCTTTCGATGTAGTTTTTATTATTGAGCTCTCGACGAACGTCTATGCCAAGGATATCAAGGTTGTCCTTCATTGGTAAGTTTTGCGTAACTTAAAAAAACAACACGTTAAAACCAAAATATTATGTTTGTTGCTTTTCAAAATACTCTCCTTTACATTTTAAACATTTTTCATTCCATCGAACCATTTTTTAAAACAGGAGGACCACGGGTCTGAAGGCATGTTTTCTACGTGCTGATTGAACGCTATCACTGCCTCTTCGGAGTTGGTAAAAGTGAAACCTCTCATCAAATCTTTGATTTTGGGGAAAATACAGAAATCACAGGGTGCTAGGTTGGGGCTATGCGCAGGATGGGTGACGAGTTGTACTTTTTCGGAAGCTAAAAATGACTTCGTTTTGTTGGCCGTGTGTGAAGAAGCGTTGTCATGATGTAGCAGAACGCGGCTTTTGAGTCGTCTTTCGCGAACTTTTTCTAACACCCTGGGTAAACAAATGGTAGAATACCACTCGGCATTAACACTCTTTTGATCTTCAAGTGGAATTGTACAGATGGGACCCGTAGCTGAGAAAAAAAACACGATCACTTTTTTACCAACGTTTCTCGCCTGCCTCACTTTTGTTGGCTTGTTCTTATTTTCAAACACCCATTCACAAGATTGATGTTTTTTTTCGGGTTCAAAATAATAAATCCACGTTTCGTCTCCTGTGACAATGTCATAAACAGCATTAGAATGTCCGTGTTAGTACTTCAGTAGCATCAGTGAGCACCATTCCACGCGAGTCCGCTTCTGCTCCGCTGTCAGTTCATGAGGGATCCAACGACAACAAAGTTTCCGAACTTTCAATTCTTCGTGTAAAGTTTTCTGGATTTGACTCATACCAATCCCCAATAGTCCTCGAATTGTCTCATAGGTAATCCGCGGGTTTTCTTCAATTAACCGCTTAACAGTAGCCACATTATTTTCGTTGACGGCAGTTGAAGGCCGCCCTTCACGAAATTCGTCATGTAAAGAAACTCGACCTCTCTCAAATTCAGCAAATCATCGCCTCACGGTGCTCAAACAAGGTGTTTCTCTCCCAAAAGCATTTTGAAGACGAGCGGCACAGTCTTGCGGAGAGAGAGAACTTTTAAAGTCATAAAAAATCATCGCTCTAAAATCTTTTCGACTTAATTCCATTTTCGTTGCATACGTAGAACTTTGATGTGTGTGACAAATGATTTCCCGCCAATTGTTTTTTTTTATTACTAAGAAGGTTGCAACGTTTAAACAAATATAACATTCGAAGTTCAAATAGTTCCGATTAGCTAGAAGTGCAAAACTTTTAGTGTGCCCCATGTATATAGTTATCGCCATGTCTGTCTAAGAATAAACATATTATTCTTTCTTTAAACTACTAATGACCTATGTAATACATATAAATCAGCACAAAAATACAAGAGAGATAAATCCCCAAAAATATAGCTCCAGTGTAATTTAAAAATAAAACCATGCACCAAAATGGAATATTGAAAAAAATTGTACACAAACAAAATTAGAAACCTAAAAGGCTTATTAGCATATTTTACCGTAACAGTTATTTACTCGACTTACTTTGTCCAATCCTCACAATATCCCTGCGAGATAACTTGAAACACTTGGCCAACACTCTTGTTATACTGAATTTAAAATGAGATTAGTAAATGAATAAATCTTTTAGTTATTACTTTAAACTCATTCCATTCAATGTCGTTCTTTAAAAGATTTGTGACTGAATTTCATTTCATTGAAAGTCAAGGGAAAGATAATTTTGGAGCCTGAGGACGACGGTTGGTAACCCATCGTACTTCTCTATCTTTGGGGTCTGGAAAACCTGACCCCAAAGAAGGAGGATCACACCCGACCTAGCCCCTGACAATGGCTCCATAGATAGTCACCATAGATAGTAGTTGGGGTGTATTGGGTGTTAGCAGTAGTACCTTTACAGGACTGTCGGTCGGCCTAATTGTAGGTGACGGTTGCTGCCTGGTCTGCGACACTTCATAATGTCTCCGTTAGTGGCTCCAAGTAGCTGTTGTGTGCGCAGCGGCCACACCCTGGCAAACCACTTCGACCAGTGAGCTAAACCTAATGGAGGGTGCTACGAACACTTAGGCGGGCGTAGTGTTTCGAACTGGGTGATTCCGCACAGTAGCACATAAAGACCCCATCGGTGTAAGAGGTAGGCAAAGTCGATAGGCAAACGCATACGGCAACTGCAGTGGTAAGGCAAGGCATATGTGATGTGCCATTAAGGGCGTACGTTAGAATTCATGAAGTAACATATGGCCTATCACTGCATCTTCTGCTCTCCGTCAGTCGTACCGACCATTCGCTCCACTGATAACAGAGGGTTGAGGACAAGAGAGTGGCCCTGCACCTGCGCAAATGCTTGGCCACTTAAATATCTTCACGCGCAGATGACTTCAGCAATGAAAATGGATTATGAAAAATAAAAGCCCTGCGGCGATGGAGTACTGATGGTGGGGTGAGGAGCTGGTGTCCCCGAGCCTTAGTTGGTCGCTCTGCACGTTAGGCGGTCAGATGATGATGGTCGCTCCGGGACTCGACTGAGACGGGGGCCTGGTTCGGCAGCATATCCGGTGACAAAGCAGCCCTTTTAAGGATCGCTCTGCTTTCCTTGATCCGGGGAGGGGCCTAGAAAAGGTGGCCTAAACATAGTCCGTCTCATTTATGCACAGGTGGCAAACCACGGTTACCTGTTCACCATCTTAAAGCGGTCGAAAGAAAAATAAAAAACAAATTCAAAAGGTAAAGCAGAAACAACTTGTGGTGGGAACCTGGAACGTACGAACTCTTCTGGACGATGAGCGCAATTTGTGTCCAGAGAGAAAAACTGGTCTTATTGCTAGAGAACTTGCAAGATATAAAATTGATATTGCCGCAATAAGCGAGACGATCTTAGTGACACAGGGGAGCTGTGTGAGAGGCTCGGTGGTTACACCTACTACTGGAGTGCTAAACCCTCTGAAGAAAGAGCAGCAAGTGGAGTTGGCTTTGCCGTACGCGATCATCTTGCAAAGTCTCTGACAGAGGCCCTCCAAGGCATAAGTGACAGAATTATAACACTCCGTCTTCAAGTTACACCTAAGAAGTACATCTATCTTATCAGTATCTATGCGCCCACGCTGCCGTCTCCAGAGGAGGAGAAAACAAGGTTCTACCAGGAACTTCGGAATGTCCTTGAGGTGATACCCCTTGCTGACAAAATACTTCTGCTGGGAAACTTAAATGCTCGTGTCGGAACCGAGCATGGCGTTTGGAAGGGACCCCTTGGGTGCCATGGAGTTGGGAGATGTAACGCAAACGGCTTGGATCTCCTGACTCTTTGTACTGAATTCGACCTGTATCTGACAAATACCTACTTTCGGATGCCAGAGAATATACGACAACGTGGATGCACCCGAGATCCAAGCACTGGCACCTCCTGGACTACGTGATAGTTCGCAGGAGAGACCTCGCCGAAGTATTTATAACGCGAGTTATGAGAGGCGCTCAGGGCTGGACGGACCATCGTCTTGTCAGATCCAAGTTACGAATCGCAGTTACCCGCATAGTGTGCCGGCGAGACTGTCTTATTCGGGACTGATACACGATGAACAACTGTGCAGAAAACTTGATGATGTCTTTGATACCATAGCACCTGAGCTACCAGAGATCTCGTCTGTGGAGGAGCATTGGCAATCATACGCCACTAAACTACACAGTTCTACCACACAGGTGTTAACCAAGCCACACAGAAAAAACCAAGATTGGTTTGATGACGCTGACGTGGAGATCAAGGAACTTGTTGAAGAATTTAGGCGATCTCTGCAAAATGCAAATAACACAGAGCGTAACAGGGCTCACCAAAACCTAAAACTGAAGATTCGCGCATTGAAGGACAAATGGTGGAGAGAAAAGGCGACAGAGATTCAGACATACGCAGACACCAATCAGACGGGTCGATTTTTCGAGTGCCTTCAAACCATCGTCGGTTCAAGATCCAGGAAGACAACACCAATATTTAATAAGGAAAAAAGCAGTCGGTTGACGCAACAGAGTGATATTCTAACTCGATGGGCAGAACATTTTCACGGTGTTCTTAACCCCCAAACCCAGACCACTGACTTGCATTATATAGAGGCGCCTGAGAATTTGAAGACCATTGCTTCCCCTCCGTCATTCGACGAATTCACAGTAGCAGTGGAGAGACTAGAAAATGCCAAGACACCGGGAATAGATAGCTTACCATCAGAAGTCTACAAGTTTGGTGGACCCAGTATCAGAAAATGCTTGTATGACCTGATTACAAAGATATGGGAGTGCGAGATTATCCCACTGGATTGGAAAGATGCCTCCATCTGCAAAATCTATAAGGGAAAGGGTGACTTGTCTGATTGTGGTTCGTCTAGGGGCATCTCCCTGCTTTCTAGCACCGGCCACATTCTGGCACACATAATTAACAAACGACTGACTAGCCTGGCGGAGACGCTGCTTCCAGAAACCCAATGTGGCTTTCGTCCAAACAGAGGCACGATAGATGCCATTTTTGTTTTGAAACAAATTCAGGAAAAAAGCCTAGAACAGCATCGTCCTCTATTTATGTGCTTCATTGACCTGGAGAAAGCATTCGATAGAGTTCCACGAGAAGCCCTTTGGATTTGACTAAAGAAAACTGGTAGTCCTGAGAAGTTCATAAACTTGGTACGCCAATTTCATGAGAACATGATGGCGAGAGTTCTACATGAAGGTAATCTCTCAGATCAATTTCCGGTGACATACGGTGTAAAGCAGGGGTGTGTTCTGGCCCCCACGCTATTTGCATTATACTTTGCTGCTGTCTTGAAAGATGCGACGAAAATCTGTACTGCATAAATCGAAATAAACTCAAGAACGAAACTTGCATCGCAGCGATCGGAAAGGCGCTCTAATGTCTGTGTCAAAGTCGATAGCTAAGAGCGGCTGCGTTTAGACGATCTGGATGCTAAACGTCATATCCGCAAAAGTCGCCCAAAGCTTTCCTACACATACACCTATAACACAACAGGACAGAACAAAACTAACTAACTAATCAAAACTAAGTTTGGCTTTGCAAGTCATACTCGAGCAAGACATAATCCATGATCATGACGAAGTCGCTGTCGCACAGTCTGATGGGGCCCTGGCATTATCCTTACAAGGTACCCAGGACGCCCGACGATGGAAATTAAGGCGTCCACTTCAAAACAGTGGGGAAATTATAATATTCCTCGATCTCTCCAAAAGTAACTTACTAAATATACTAAAAAAATAGTAGAAATAAGTGTGGACGATAAAAAAAAATATTAAGTCATACCACCGTGGCCACTATACAAAATAATCACCATCAAATACTGAAATGTGGCACAAATGGCGTGGTTAAATCCCATTTCTCATTTTTGTAGGCTGAGTAACTACTACATTTATATAAAAACAACTTTGTTTTGTAAATAGAGAAATGCTATTTCAAATCGTTGAAAGTACATGTTGACACGTAACGAATGCTGTTATTTGTCACTTTTTATTTTAGTTTGAATAAAAATGTTGTATTCAAAATAACACCATCTGTTTCATTTCATCTGTCAAACTGAGCAGAGATTCAAATCAAATCAAATCGTTTTTTTGCTAGAAACAAACCGGTGAAACATTCATGTTTCACCGGATGGTTAACGGTATGCAAATTTATAAGTTTGAGCACATGTTCACCAATTCATTTAATATAATGTAATGTCTTCTTAAAACTAAATCAATATAATAATGTCAGATATTACCTATTTTTCAATACACCCTTTACTATTATCTTAAATTTAATAAAGTACCAATGTCCTCACTATGAACTATGTGCGTCTCACTAATGTTTCTTTAATTTGTATATTCCCAAAATTCTGATTGAACTATTAGTTGAACTGAAAAACGCAAATACATAAGCAAGTGTATTTCTGGGTCAAATATTTGAAAGATCTGTTAAAATATTTTACTGCTAGAATAAGACACTCATCTTTTAATTTTTTTTGTCGGTGCGAGAAAAAATAGCAACTAGTATTAAAATATATAAACGCAATTTAAAACAAACTATGATAAATAAACTTAGACAAATATTAGGGTTTTAATGAACTCCTAAAAGTTAACTTGTTGTGTCCACTCTGTTATAAACAAGCTTTCAATATGGTGAAACCTTGGTATAAGGCTCGTGGAACCCACCGTTTGGTGCGTGCAGCCACGCTGTAGTTAACCAGCTTTCTACATAATGGAACCTTTTATAATTTCATTAACGGACGGTCCTGACTTTATCCGAATGGTAACGTGGTATTTATTAACATTTTTCATTGCTATTCTGGTTATATTTAACTGTGGCGTTATGTTATATAGCCTTTGTGCAATGTCGCTATTATATAGGTAGATGAAATTTTTAAATTGGTCCAGCAATTTCAAGCCCATTCAATGAAAACAAGCAATTAAATCTTTCCTCCTTATAATATTAGTATAATAAATGGCTATTCTAAACGTCACTGTTCTAGTTTTAACACGTCCCAAAAGCTATCGATGCGTTCTAGTCGAGGTGTTACCGAGGTTACAAATTTACAACTGATAGGAAGGAAAAGTAGCGATTTATTAGAAAAGGGCGCAGGATGTGCTGATAGGTAATTTATGGGCCGAAAACCAGTGTCATTTTTTAATCATAAAGTTAGATTAGTAGTAGTTAGATTTAGAAATCCCCTGCGTCATTGCCAACTGGGAAGGTTCCCAGAATGCTGGCTGTGTTGCCACGTTGGATGGCGATACTTATACAGCCTTCTGGTCCGGAGAAGCATCGATTAGGCGTTTAGCAATGTCTCTATAGTATTTATTAGTAGTCGCCCATACTAGTTAAACAGTAGACCTCACGAACATTGAAAACCTTATTTGGACATTTACGTCCAATCAAAAAAGCACACGTCAAAAAAAGAATCCGCAATATCGTATAAAAAAGGTGTCCGCTATTCCGAAACACACATACCTACCTACAGAGAGTTTCCTGCTCTGGTACGTAGTAATCGAATATTAACTGCTCCTATTTTTCATAAAATATTTTGATTTGATTTGATTTGATTAGAAACGAAAGCAAAGTTGTCCAATCTCGAAACGTAGATCGCTCCGTTCGCTTTTGGTCAATTGTATTATTTAACTAGCGACCCTCCCTTAATTCTCTTCAGTTTTACACGGCATACACGTATTCACAGTTGCATAATACTGATATTATGTAATAATAACTATACTTAATCTGAATATAAAACTGTATAGGAGGATATTCGAATAATATTATAGCTAAAGAACTCGGTGTAATGGAATTATGCAGCATCAATTTTAGCATATAATATTGGACATAGCTTAGAGAGGCGATCGCACAGTTCTGGAATGTCCAGTCCGTGAATGGTCCAAGTTAAGTACATTAAAACTGTTCTCTAAACTAAAAACCTTGTCCAGCATTGAGACAAAAACCTACTTAAAATTACCGGAATTGGACCAAATTATTGTCGGATTAGAACCGAATCGGAGAAGGGGTAGGCAGAGGTACATTACACACCCACAACTTGTCAGTATTTTCAGTCCCACGTAATAGGGGGCAAGCCTCTTGCCGTCACCGGACACATTTATAATTGGTTATGTCCAAAATGGCCGAATGAATTTAGTAAAAAGTAGCAGTTATATTGTAATTTTGAAAAAAAATTTGAAACCCGTTGCCTTGCGAAAAAATGGCAACAAAATCTTACGTGCCAGCCGGTATGGCACAGCCGATTAAAGTCCTGGCCGTCTCGGACTAGAGTAACACAGGCTATAAATAATAACATCCCTTTAAAATAGATTAATAATAATAATAATATTGAGTTTGAAGTACCGTACTGTAAAGTAAAGTACACACCAGTGCCAGTTCTTGAGAATGGTCGTGCATTGCTCTACTGGGACCGATCAATCATCACGGACAGGACTATTGTTGCCAATAGGCCCGATATCGTGTTGGTTGATTGGACCCAGCGTCGGGCAGTGCTCGTCGATATCGCCGTCCCGCATGACGAAAATCTCGTGAAGGCAGAGAAGGACAAACTTAGTAAATACCTTGATCTGTCCTTCGAGATAATCGCCATGTGGGACGTAGACTTGACGATCATTGTCCCGGTGGTCGTTTCAGCAAACGGATTAATAGCGAAGAGTCTCGATCAACATCTCAAGAGACTCTCGTTAGATTGTTGGATCAAGAGTCAGATTCAGAAGGCTGTTATCCTCGACACGTGGCGTATTGTTAGGTTTCTCAGTCTGTAGCCTCCACCGCCGGTAGTTTGGGTCCTACTCCGCTACTGGTGGGTCACTATTTTTTATATTTTTAAATGTATTTGTTTTTTTATAAATGTATTTAAAAATGTATAAAATAAGAGTATAAATGAATAAACGATATAATAATAATATATTTATTTATATAAAACCATAACAAAACAAGAATTCTTACAACAGGTAGAGTACATAATAATAATAAGGTTAAGCCTTATTATTATATATAAACTAATGATCCCTAACGAAACCAAATTAAAGTAGGTATCCACAGCACCAAAAACTAAATTCAGTTGCAGAAAAGGAGCCAAATAGCAAAATTTATTGATGTCCAATAGTTAGAATGAGATAAGTAAACTCAGAAATAGTTCTTGGCTCCATCAGCGAATCCTCCCCCTGAGTTGACAAATTATGACTACTGGTCACAAACTTAATAACACAATTTATCATAAAATTTGGGTTCCAGTTTAGATTTGGAATCCCACAGACACAAAATACCTATTAAAATTTAGTTTTATAATCCCACAAATTCATAGCCCTGTAGTATTATAACAAACAATAATTTCACTCCTAATAGGAAGATCCACTGACAGTTGAACATAAAGCCAGGTCGAATCAAACATTCATGGGTCCTACAAATGTCTGTCCCGAAACTCAGGTGCCATTATATGTAACATATGTATGGATGCAGAAATACACAAGCATGTCAATCAGCTGTCCAGACCACATAGAACATGCTTAGTTGACGTTGCGTGAAACTGTACAAAAATAGTCTCAAAATAAATACTTATCATTAATTTACAGCTATTTAATCTTATGAAAACTCTATTTAGTAAGAAAATCTATACATCGAGAAAGGCAAATGTCGTGTGTTTGATCTTCAATTTCGTTCCTTGATTATAAACACTACGAATAATAAAAAATACACTTAGTCAAACAACAACGAAAATAACCCCAGACCGAGTTCACCGAGATCAATTACTACCAGACAACAACATTGTTTAGATACAATAATGCTTACAGACTCATGCCTAGGTGCTGTGGAAATAATAGTTGCTATTATTATTCTTCATTATCAGATTTAAAAACCATTGACAGTATGATTTACGATTTGTTACAATGATATACGCTACGCAAAACAACACTATTAGATATACCTGACAGAATTATCCCATAGCAAATAACAGCAACCAATAATATTAAAAACAATAAATTATAATAAAATAATAAGGTATCTAACTTAAGATTACAAATTGGTCCTATGAATTATAATTGCAATAAAAACTTAATGGATCTAAATGTAGTCTCTGCCACTGAACTAGGCAAGTAGCCTGTATTTCAGTGAGCAGCTGCTCCCACCCTGAGTACATGGTAAGTGATTTACTATAGGACTAGGCATGATTGGGATACACCTCTGAGCAACTTCAAGCTGCAGAAGAGTTGACTTAGATACACCACCCCATGAGGAAATACAGGCGGTAATTAACGATTGACAGAGAGCATAGTAGATTCTTTTTAGATTTGGTGGGGAAAGAAGAGGTCTTAAGTTTTTAAACATATTGTAAGTTTTCTTATCTTATTTGTTAGAAGTAGGATGTGAGGCTTAAAGTTACAGTTTTCATCCAACACGACTCCCAGGTATCTCACTGTATTGGAGCGTTGAAGGGACCGACAGTCACAAGGACCCAGGCAGCTGTGTAACATAAGTTGGTAGGAATCAGGCGGAGAGCCACTAATACTAAAGGCAATATATTTTATTTTTTCAGCATTTAAGGTGAGAACATTATTATGCAGCCATTGCTTGACAATATCCAACCCCTTCTGAGCATTTTTATAAGTCTGGTCCCAAGATTTTCCCGTAAAAATCAATGAAGTATCATCTGCGATCAGTTTACCCGGAAAGGAGTCAAGGCAAAGAAGGTCATTCATGAACATGAGAAAGAGTGTAGGGCCGAGGACACTTTCCTGCGGGACTCCATAAAACACAGGAAGCTCAGAGCTCACATGAGCACCCACCCTAACATTGAAATCTATTGGTTAAGTACGAGGTCAATAGTTGCAGCTGAACTCCCCTAATACCAAGTCGCTCCATTTTCTCAATCTGGATGGGAACAGAAACCGTATCGAAGGCCTTAGATAAATCAAGGAAAATCGTTAGGCATTTGTTTTCCATGTCTAGGTTTGAGGTAATGATGTCAATAAGATTTCCAACAGCATTATCCGTAGATTTACCTTTGCGAAAACCAAATTGATGCTCAGATAAAATATGGTTGGATTCCAAAAATTCTACAAGTCTATTATTAATAATTTTTTCGAGTATTTTAGATAAAGCGGCCAATATTGATATGGGTCTATAATTGGCTATACAATCCCTGTTCCCACCCTTGTAGATAGGATGAATTAGAGACTTCTTTAGGTCGTCAGGAAAAACACCAGTCGAAAGACATAGGTTAAATATATGAGTCAAGTGTGGCACAAGTATGCTTTTATACTCCCTCAACAATTTGTTGGAGATACCATCCCAACCGACAGAGCAATCCTGTTTGAGTGCTGATATCAGTCCTGCAACCTCAGCCTCATCGGTTTCCAAAAGCACGAATGAGCAGCCACGACAATTGCTGCAGTGAGTATAGCTAGGATTGGCAGGCCGAGTAGATGTTATTACCTCGGCGAGTTTCCTACCAATATCAGCATAGTAGTTGTTAGCAGAATTCACCGAGCCCTGTCAGACCAAGCAGCTCCTTATTTAAGGTCATGTTTTTGTTAGTGTTAGTGATAGATCTAATCGCATTCCACATTTTTCTATTAATATTTCCGGCTTTTGCAATTAGATCCCTTTCATGAGCGAGCTTGAGTTTTTTTAAGATAGACCAGCAGAAGTTCCTATAACGTGTGTAAGTTTTCCTAAGAATAATATTATCCGGATCCGCCTTAGATTTACTATGAAGTTTGTCTCTGTTTCGCATACATCGTAACAGACCAGACGTGATCCAAGGTTTAATCACTCTTTTTCGACATGGTAGGACAAATTGTTTTTGAGTTTTTGAGTAATGCATTTTTAAGCTCAGAGATGAGGAAACTAATTGCATGGTTAGCGTTTTTGGTCAGATAAATGTAATCGAAGTTAATACTGTTAACGTCAAAACTGAAGCCTTCGTGATTGATTTTTGAATGTGTAATAGTGGAGTTCTTACGCTGGACCTCTCTCTTCACACCAAACATAACCAACCTATGATCTATCAATGTAGACTGAGGTACAATAGTAGTGGAGGGAAATTTACTTCTTACTAGAACATGATCGACGCAGCTACCACTATCATCCCTTGTAACAAAACAATGAGCCGGCGAAAGCCTATGATAGTTAATTAAAGCCAAAAATTGGACAACCGACGGGTTTGGATTTTCAGCAATAATATTGATATTCAAATCACCCATAGTAAATAAATTTTTGAAACTTGATAAGGACTGCAACAAATCGTCCAGTGATGCAAAAAATGGGTCAAGGTCTGTATAACTGGGAGAGCGATAAATTGCTATTATTGCGGTATCATTAAGTCCTCCTTAACATAAACAACAACTCCATCATTTTGGATAGGATTATTACTAGTCGAGGCAGAGAAGTATGGTATGATTGGGGCACAAGATAAACGGCACTCAGAAGAATCACATCGCAATGAATTCCCAGTCTCGCTATTAAAACCTGAAAATCCGGAAAATTGCATCCATTGCTACGAATATTCTGAGTTATAACCGACAAAGTCGGGTCTGATGGGAACAACCTGCTACAGTCGTCAACCTCACAAGTAAATGAGTCCGAGATGGAGAAATCATCAACAGCCTGTATAATGTATAAAATCATTAAGATTGTTGGCCATTAACGCTGTCCGGAGGTAAAACATAATTGTTACTGACATAAGTCAACAAATAATACTTAACATTTAGTAAAGTTAGCATCAGAATAGTTGCAGTGAAATATAAGTGACTGAAGGAGTATACCATTTTATTACCCTCAATAGGCACAATTGATTTGGATTTTTGAGTATTATTTGTGTGTGAAAAAAATAGTTTGTGTAGGAAAGTTGTAGTAGATGTGTGTGTTTGTGTGAAATTAATTTGATATGTGAAAAAGTGTAGTTAATTACAATGAACAGTACAGGAAAAAAAGAAACACTCATTAAAACAATTATAGAACAAGTTCAACTGATAGGTTAAACCACCACCAAGAACGTTCAAGTAGGCAAACCAAACTAAGACCGGAGACAATCATTCATTCCTTCTAAGAGATTCAAGGACCGCTTCATTAGTGACACGAATCTGTGGGCTGCCAACTTCTTTACGCAGGTATACAATTCCATTGGCAGACCAACAGAAGGCATACCTATATGCTCTTTGAAAAGTTCTTGACAGATAATAAAGTTTCTGGGTAGCTTGTGTCAATGTCTCATTTATAATCTAAGGCTTCATAGGTGCATGGGTAGTTATGTGTGTAGAATTTAGTTTTTGTTCACTGGTTTTGTTTTTATTAAAATATTTGACTCCCTTTATTACCCTGTCCTTCAGTATAGTGGATGTAAATTCGACA
The DNA here is from genome assembly GCA_963556515.1 of Nudaria mundana. Taxonomy (NCBI): domain Eukaryota; kingdom Metazoa; phylum Arthropoda; class Insecta; order Lepidoptera; family Erebidae; genus Nudaria; species Nudaria mundana. The sequence continues at coordinate 2,050,190 of OY748301.1, read as the reverse complement.
ACAACAGGATTGGAGTTATCCTTTGAGTTAACTCTATAAATATCCCATATCAAAAAAATATCGCGGAGAAGCAATGAAACTAACGTAAGTAACGTTCGGGTGTTTCAAGAACCTTACCACTGTTTTTTTAAGGATCTGACACTAGACTCCGCTTCGCCCCCACTAGTTCCATGCCTGCTCTGCACTATACATCGCCCCGAGCCCGACAGTGCAGCTGTAGCCTGAGCTGGGTTACTTGGGGGAGGGCTTTAGCACAGCTGCATGATACCCCCCCCGGACCAACACTGTTGTACCATCTGGTACCCAAGTGGGAGCAGCATACTCCGTTAATCAGCAGGTGCGTCACTAGCAAGGTCACTGGGTCCCCAAAGATCTTGGACTGTAAAACATGGGACTAACTTATTTTGTGACTCTTTTTTGTGTGTTTTTAAACTCTAGGCTCTATACAAAATTGACGACAGTTCTGGCTGCCTCCTATACCTTAAACCATCGCGCAAACGCATAACATGAAATTCATGCCATCAAATAGTAATATGAAGACCATTTGTGATGGTCTGATCAGAATGCGACATAACTACTGTCGACTTTGCAAGTACCACTGTGCGTACACATTTCAGAGTGCGTAATACCTGGGGGTGGCAATGGACGTAGGAGCGGACGTGGCCATAACTATGGTGATCGGTTACGGCAACGAAGTTGCCCCCTGTTACGCAGGAACAACATAATTATTATTGAATGGACCGCGGTCGCTCTGACGTCCGTTGCCGGGCGTCTCTGGTTACAAGCAGAACGTATTTCCAGTGGCGCCCGGCGGACTTTGACCACGTCTGTGGTCTCTGCGGGGGTTGGGTCGGGATGAGAATCCCGCGTCGTTGGCGTAGGGTTTTATCCCGCGTCAGTGAGTGAATCTGGTTGCGTGCAATGAGGCAAAGGCAACCCCGCAGCACGCAACCCTTCTAGCCTGCTTCTGTAAGGACGACGGGTGGCGATCCCGCCGTCCTCAGGCCCCGATCATGGAGGTCGATGGTCTTGGGCGTAGATGAGTCTGCGGCGCCCTCGCCGCTGAGGCAAAAACAGCCGCTGAGGCCAGAAACAAGTCCGAGGTCTGTGAAATCACAGAACCTCGGACTTGTACAAGGCCACCTCCAGTCCCAGCCGCCGTATCCGACCCACGACTTGAGCAACACCTATCGTGACCTTGAGTGCTGCCTCCTGGTACGTTGCACCCCGCACCGTGACGAGGGTATCGTCAGCGTAGCACGTTACGCCGACGCCCTCAGGCACCGCACCCCGCAGCACCCAGTCGTAACCGATGGTCCACAGAAGTGGCCCCAGGACCGACCCCTGTGGAACACCGTATGACACATCTCGCCGAGCTGGCCCGAGCCAGCTGGGGAAAGCTATGGCCCTCTCCGAGAGATAGGCCCCGACAATACGACGTAGGTAGAGAGGCGTTTCGTGATACACGAGCGCCTCCTTAACGCAGCTCCATGGCAAGGTGTTGAACGCGTTGGCGATGTCAAGAGACACCGCCACCACCACCTTACCCTGCGAGACTGCTTCCTCCGTCAGGCTCTTCAGGCGCATGATCGCGCTCACGGTGGAGCGTCCCCGACGGAAACCGTACTGGTTGTCCGCCAAGTCTGGCCCCACCGTCGAGAGATGCTCGACGAGGCGTTCCGCGATAATTCGCTCAAAGAGCTTACACACCTCGTCGAGCAATACGATCGGCCGGTATCCGGACAGTGAGTCCACCGGCCGCCCCGCCTTACGGATCAGGACCAGTTTCCCCGTCCTCCACTCCTTGGGAAACTGGCCCCTTTCGAGGCATGCGCTAAGGAGCCCCATCAGTGGAGGCCCGAGTTCCTCGAGGGCCAGGACCCATGCACGGCCAGGAATGCCGTCGGGTCCAGGGGCAGTAATTTTCCGGCGTTTAAGCCGGAGTACTGCCACACCTAGCTCCCCCACCCTGACTTCGGGTACGTCGTCTTCGCTGGTGCTATCCGCGTCGGGAAGAGACGGAGCCATGCGCGGAGGGACGTGCTCCTCCGCGCTCGTCGGAAACAGGGAGCCCATGACCCGCTCCAGCTGCTGCGGCTGGAGACTCTGGGTCAGTGGGGGCGCCCTAGGTCGGAGTTTCTCCCTGACCTGTAGGTTCGGGCGCCCCCATGGGTTCTGCTGCAGGGTCTCCAGGAGTTCTCGCGCGTCGCTGTCTTGGCCCGCTTTATTGTCTCCTGGAGATTACCTTTAGCCTCCCTGTAAGATCAGGCGTTACCTGGCGAAAGTCCATGATAAAACAATGGGGTAAGATGTTGAATTTTTATATAAAACTGTAATAACTATGTATAAATAACTGTCTCAAAGAGAACAGCTGTTCTCTTTGAGACAGTCTTGAGAATGCCTCGTGAGTAGGTGAAACATATGTCGACGTTTATAATGTCTTCTATTTAGCGAAATTAGGGCAATTATATAAAAATTCAACATCTTACCCCATTGTTTTAACATAATTATTGGCAAAATGTGGGTGTGTAATTCATATCTGACTGCCCCTGCGGGAAAATAGGTGTGATTGTATGTATGTATATAAAATCATTACATACTTTAACAGTTTTAGATTAATCCTACGATGACTAGACGAGATTAGAACAAGGTTTGATATGATTTTCACAATAGATTAATCACAAGAGATTATATTGTAGAACATTGATCCAGACAGATTATAATACAAATTCATATAGAGAATACGCAGCGCTTCTCGATCTAATCTGGAATAGATTGGTTTGCTTGGCGTTCTGCAGATTTAACATAACGTCTTACGATGGTTCCTATATTATAAACTAGAAATATTGCATTCTTCAAAGTGTAATGAAGCTGAACAATGAATTGTTTACGAACTTGTGATATATTTTTACGAAACTAAAATTGTTTCTTATTCATATTTCATTTCCAGTTCTATTTGATTTCCAGTGTCAGTTGCCTCTTCTGAAAATCAGCGCTGGTCAACGTGGTTCCGCTTACTTCAGCATTAAGCCTAAGAGGAGACCAATTTCCACACAGATTTGGCGGGCACTAGCATGCACCTGACCATTTTCCTCTAAATTATTTTACTCTTTTCGTATTGTAGGTAGATATAGCTGGTTAATGCCACTTCTGTGTAGGAGAAATAACTTATTTTCTTTCTTTCTTGATACAACAAATTTTGTCTAAAGCTACCTGAGATATTAAAAGTATTAAAACGGCATTTTCAATTGGACCTAAAAAATTAATTTCGCAGTGTTACTTGGATTAAAACTGCTGAAATTGCAGCGTGAATTGACAATGAATTTTCAACTATGTGACATAAGTTTTGAAAGTCGAAATTGAAGTGTTGCGTTCTTTTCACAGTTTGCCACTTTTAATCAGGTTGCATTTTAAAGACGTAGCGGCAAGTATTTATGTGCTTGAGTGACTTTAAAGAATAAATTCTTCTTTATATTTATAACACAAGAAATTTGTACGAAACACATAGGTAGAAGCATAATTACGTATTTCATCATCATTTCAGTCGATTGACGCCCACTGATGAGCATAGCGGCGGGCGTCCCCCAACGATCGCCACAACATTCGGCCTTGAGCATCCTGCATCCAGTTACGATGTCGTTAGTCCACCATGTGACACGCATCCACGCTGTGTCTTCCAGTGAGCGATTGCTACTCGAGGATTTTTTGGCCCCATCGGCTAGCAGTTCTATGAGTGATGTGCTCTGCTCACTGGTATTTAAATGTGGCGACTATTTGGGCTATGTCGGTGAGCCAGGTCCTCCTTCAAATTTTTTCAGACACTCATCACTGAATCAGCCCAGTGATCCAATCACTGAATCCCAACAAGAACACCTAAACAACAAGTCGTACTAACTTTAAATGTTTGAAAAGAAATCTATTCTTATCTTTACCTTGTAAAGGTGCTTCAAAGCGAATCTCGAGAAGTAAGAGCAAGTTTCCGAACTAAGTAAGAAATTGGAGCCGATCTTGCTTACTAATCCGGTCATTTGTAAAACGGGGAAGGTATCGCTTTCACGTTCGGAAACTAATTAAAATTTCAGTGATGTCTTAATTTGACGGTGAAAATAAGGTACAGTGGCTTTTAATGGTTGGTGGCGATATTCCATTATGCAAGTCTTGCATGCAAGTATGACATCACATTTGCAACTTGCATATACTCGTACTCGTAGTTACAAAACCACCTTTTTTTCCCGGTAATGTTCCCGTTGGAATTGGGAATGAGAAAATTATTTCCATTCTAAGATCGCCAGAAATATGACTGTTACGACAAGGTCGCCTTTTGTACATTATTTTCAAGTTATTTGTAACATATTTAACACTGAATTTTGTGTTATTTTTTACATTCACTCAAACCAAAAAATACAGATTAAGAGCGCTTGCGGGTCGCATGTCGCGAGGAACAGATTGCTGTCTTAAGGCCTCTTTCACTGGCAATTAAGTTGCAAAAAGAGCGTGTTAAATTTACGTTAGCTGCTAACAATACCATTCTTGTACATTATTCTAATTAATAAAATATAATAAAAAACCAAATCTGTAATTAAATAGGTATCAAAGTAGTATATAGTAAAACAATGGTAAGTAAAAATTTTTTTAAGAAAAAACTTTTTAGCATTAAGAACAGCAGCTGTTCTCTCTGAGACAGTCTTGATAATGCCTCGTTTAGAGGCGAAACAATTGTCGACGTTTTGTTGTCCTTTTGATTCTGCGAAAAATTAATGCTATTAATTAATGCTAAAAAGTTTTTTCTTAAAAAAATTTTTACTTACCATTGTTTTGTCATGGATTTTCGCCAAGTAACGCCTGTTTCTATCCAATATTTTAGTATATAGTAATTATATAGGTGTCAAAGAACTCCTGCACGTCACCGCCCAATGGCAATTTTCCCAGAATTTTGCCACCATGCCACCGCGCTGCCGCGCTGTATAGAAATGCTTATTCTCTGTGCTATAAAGAAACCAGCCTTTTGGTTTATAGAGAAGTACTGCTCCCATAATTTAAACATTATTAATGTTCGAAACAATTTCTTTTAAAATATTTGTACAGACGTCTTTACGTTTTTTTTGTTCGTGGTCTAAATAAAAGAATTTCATCAAGACAAAACACTTCCAGTAAACCAATTTTGTTCTAACTTAATAACGTTCTCAACAGCGGCGATAGATCACTTGCTTCGTGACAAATAAAGATAGATCGTGTTGCAATATTGCCCACTTATTTGTATATTTTTGTTGCTGTTTACAATGTTAGTGAGTTTTTGGGAATGGGTTATGGCTTAATTAAAAAAAAAACTGTGTCATCATCTCAACTAAAATGAACAGTACGGAATCACGTATTGATCCTTAAATGGGTAGACAAAGGCGTATATTATACCTACATAGAACTGAAAGATCTAAATGTAGGACAACCTTTTTTCAACCGACTTCCAAAAAAGAAGCAGGCTCTCAATTCGACTATATGTTTTTTTTGTTGTTTGTTACCTCATATCTCTGGACTGGGTGAACCGATTTTAAAAGGTTTTTCTTTAAATTAAAGCTACTACTTCTGAAGTGCTCCCATTTCAATTTGGTACCATTCCGACAATTATTTATGGTCCCATTTCGGTCTTGAAGTCGGTTGTTGTGCTAATTTTTGATGTGTATTTTTAACGAGCCCGGTGGACGAGCGACGACAGTGAGTCCTACGCGCGCATATAATACGAGTATATCTCAATACAACATTACAATTTGTTATCATCTTAATAACTAAAAATAACTCTTTATGAAAGGACTTTTCATCAGCAATTTGTTTATAAATAATACTGTAAATTGGGTGATTTATTGGCCAGCAACACTATTAGTTTTGCTAATTATGAACTCGTGAGCAAAAAGTCTAAACCGTCAATAAAGCACCAATAACCCGCGGAGTTGCTGGCTCGTGGTACATGCTTTTAAGTTCGTGGTTTAAACGATCACCGGTAGGTAATGATTTTGGTAAGTCACTAACGCGATCCAATGGGTCACCGCTATAAGCCCTCAATAACAAAAAATTATCATTCACCGGTTTATAATATAGGTTGCGTAATAGTCTACCTCTTTCACGTAAGTACCTATGTAGGTGAAAGAGGTAGACTAGGCGATTTATTATTACAGTAATACTACAGTAATACCAATGGAAAAATTCCATATACTATTGTATGTAAAGATTCCAAATAGCACTGCTAGAAACTTCGTTAGACTAGCTTTTTCATGAATATTGTTTGCTGAGTGATTTATGTATTTGTAGATGTAAGCTATCACGTTTTATCGGGCATGCAGAGAATTCAGGCCATGAGAAGATGGGGAATGATTGATATTACGATTATGTTGTGTGGCCAGTGGAGGGGAATCAGAAGGTTTTTATTGTATGATTTATTATGTATGAATCGGAATCGTGTGTTATTGTGCGTGTCGAATTTATAGGATTCTTTCCGATCAAATTGATCGGTGATGGTGGGAAACTGCCCTAATTTTTGACCGATGATAGTGGAATCCCCGCGCTATTTTTAAGGTTCGTAGTCAAACTGTATGTCTGTCACCAGAATGTATCTCATGAACCGTGGTAGTGTGACAGATGAAATTTTCATTAATAATGACGTATTACGGTGGCCACAGATTTTTTTTGGCTGTATTTTATCGATTTAAAAAAAATACCGGCTAAGTGCGAGTCGCATTAACGGTTCCGTACCAAAACGGAAAAAAATACGTTTTTTAGAATTTGTTATATCTGCAACCATGAGATACAGCGCACAGGCGGACGGACAGACGGACAGCGAAGTCTCAGTAATAGGGTTCCCGTCTTACCCTTTGTGTACGGAACCCTAAGTGTATAATGTTTTAGAGGTGATAGTAGTCTCGTGGGCTAGTCCGTCTCGCACATAGCCAGTTTTGGACTAGTTAAATTCTTATTTACATTGATAAAATCTTACGGATACTAAAAGGCCTTATGAGCATCCACCAGACCCCAAGTAATCCTCACCTTCACTCGGTGCACCGACTGACAGATGGTCGAGGCTCTAGTAAATCAACCATGATGCCCAATAGGGACGCCTTACGCAAGCCCAAGAGAGTGACTAGGGAAACGTATACGTATTAAACGGGATACAGAGATGATTGTGTGTGATGAAGTCTAACAAAGTGACTAGGGAAACGTATACGTATTAAACGGGAGACAGAGATGATTGTGTGTGATGATACTTTTGTACAACATTAATTTATTTAATTACAAATCTGAAGCACACTAAAATTTAGAGCTCATAACAATTGCCCCCATCTAAAACAACTGCTGGTCTAAAACACTCCGAATGTAAGTCCATTTAACAGAACAAAGAGTTCCTTGTTTTTGACGTATGATGTTACAGACTCTAAGAGATATAAAGTGCTTTCTTCTTGGAAACGAATCCTTTAAAATATTTGGATTTGTGAGTCTTCATTGTTCGTTTTACAGTTATCTTGGCACAAATGGCCGACGTATGACGAATGGCTTATTGAAGTACAATCCTTCATATTAAACGACCGAAACTCCCAAAAACAATTTTAACTGACATGGAGAGGTTAACTGGAATGCTAGTAAATTGTAATTGCGATTTGTTGTATATATACTTTAAAAAAATAAGTGGGTACATTGTTGTTTTACCAAGATCTGGAGCCTGTATACAAGTGGTGTGTCTGCCGTTGATCGGACTAGGTTCAGACAAACATTACTGCGAAGGGCCAGCAAGTGGTTGAATAATTTTCCTCTGCCTACTGCTTTTCGAGATAAAATCGTGATTATAAATATAAAATCTATATACTTAGTATATTAATCAGTATATTTACTATACCACCCCGTTACCATGAAGTGCGCTCAACACGCGTTTTGAAAACGCACGTTCACAACTATATTCAGGCCGCTCTAATGCTGACGCACATTTTAGAAAACGCGCGTAGTACATACATACGTTCTGCTACTGCGCTCGACTGTTGTGAATACGCGCTTTGAGATTTTTAGTTTTCCATGCAACCGTACAGATGAACGATATTGACGATTAATGGCGCGAAAACTGGGTCATTGTCAAAACGAGCGAAGCGAGCGGTATCCCAAGTCTCTGGTCAAAACAGTGGGTTTACCGAATTCGCCACTGGACTAAGCAGGCTGAAATCAAATATTATAGGTAAACGTTTGAAACGGAATTTAAAAACTGTGTTCAAAAAATTAACACGATTTAATTTTTTACTTGTTAGTGTTGTGAACCACGTAAAATACTAACTAATTCTTGTAATTTAAAAACTAATTCTTACAACGGTGATTAAAATTAACATAAACAACAAACAAATAAATAGAATAAACCGCAGACATTATTTTGTGTATTATTTGTTGACATGAAAGCAAAGTGAGACTGCTTCGGTGGCGTGGTCGGTAGTGTATCGGTTTTCGACTCCGGAGTCTTAAGTTCGATTCCCTGGTCGAATCAAATATCAACTGATCTGTCAACTTCGCTTATTATATTATTAACCTGTACGCTTCTCTTACTAAGCGAAGCTAAACTCGATGATGACACCCCCGGACAGATGAGCATCAATTAATAAGCGAAAGTCGGACAGATCAGTTGATGTTTGCTTTGACAAAGTTTTGTTTCGGAGTTTGGGTGTTTTCTAAGTATATAGAAATATTTAAGTATGTTTATCAGTTGTCTAGATCCTATAGCACAAACTTATAGCTTAGTTTGGGCTAGATGGTGTTGTGTGAGAATGTCCAAATATATTTATTTATAATTATTTAAAGTACGTGACGTGCTTTAGTAAAATTTGACGAGCAAAGGTTTATATAAAATGTTTTTACTTTGGATAATGTTTGAATTTTTAAAGAAATACACTTACCATGAGAATTACAATAAATACATAATTATATACTAAAAATATTTACATTACAAAATATAGTTTAAAAAATCCTCCGCGTCATTGCCAACAGGGAAGGTTCCCAGAATGCTGGCGGTGTTGCCACGTTGGGTGGCGATACTTATTCTTTGGGCCAGAAAATAGCCAGCTTTCTGGTCCTGAGAAGCATCGATTAAGCGTTTAGCAATGTTTCTATAAAGGTGGCGAGCACTCGGATCCCATGACCCCAGTGTCTCAAACTCAAACGGCTCAAATATGTAATCACCTGCTAGGTTAGTATATTTACGGATGCAGCAGCAGCGCCGGCACATCCGGATGTGTTTGGAAGGTGTGAAGGTGCTAAGGTGTCAACGCATGTAACGTCCCACAGCAAAGGCCTTCCTATCTTCCACGGTAGCAACGGCATACCGTCCGGTCTCTTTCCATCGCTTCGTGCTAAACCAGTTGGTTCACGTACAGCCGGAAGATCTGCGGTGGAAAGAGCCCTACGAATTATGTCGATTAGAATAGCGTGCCGAGGTATACGACCTGCGTTTCTGCTACAAGAAAGACAAAAGACAAAAACGAAGAATAGTAAAAGCTGAATTAATACTGATATTATACCTATAGATTATCAATAACCTGATCAAAACTTTGAATTTTTTCCTCGATAAAAGTGGAAAAGCCATCTTCGGGGACCTTCAGGAGGCGTGAGAAGTTTTGTCTAAAACTTTTATGTTGGGGGCCAAACAGTTGAATTTAGAGATTGTTGTTAATTTATCTGTTTTCAGATAAAAAATTTCACATTTATTCGGGTTCAGTTCTAAGCCAATTGACTGAAACTCGTTCTTTATGAGAGAGACTGTCTCTACTTTTCCGCCTAAAATCCCGTCATCCCGTACCTAACCAAATTTTGAATTTTGACTTTATTTTTTAAATGTAAGTATATACTTACCTAGGTACTAAAAAGCTATTCACCTTTTTAAACTGACTTAATTTTTACAAGCTTTTATTTACTTTCACCCGTCCCGATGTCCATGTGAAATCAAATCATCAACACACTTCCCGGTTCCTGATTGAGCTGAATCCTTGCTCGTGCATGTAAGTCGCATGACAATGCAGTAGTATGATGAAAAAAGGTTGATTAACAAAAAAAAATTTTATTGATCATGAAAGTGGTGATTCAACTGGCGCACTTCGAGCTCTAAGTTATGCAGTATCAACTTTCCAACCAATTAGGAGGTTCACTGAAGGCCTTCTAAAATATTGAAGTATTGGACAGGTAACCCATTTCTATACGATCAGGTATCAATAACGGTCGGTGAGCAAATTGGCCAGCGTAGCATTATTCGAGCTGTGCAATTACTTGCAGACTTGTGTACACTATTGTTTCTACCAGTTATTACCTGTCCAAGTACATGGCTTAGAGGTCTTGAAACCAAGCCATAAAATTCCAAAAAACTGCTACCTAACATCCATGATCTATCTATATCTATATTATAAATATAAAAGAAAGTCGTGTTTGTTACTACACTTATAACTCGAGAACGGCTGGACCGATTGCCATGGTTTTTGATTTGTTGGATTTGTTTCCGTCACGAATAGCAGAATACATCTTAAAAACAATGAAATAGATGCTGATTTGTTTATTACATGTAAAACATTAGTTGTACAATCCTGTCAAATAGTGTAACAACAATTTTTTTTTTGGAGCTTATGGCCTGGTTGCTGAGAACTTTAAGCAAAACAATTATTTTTTTCTGAAGACATCATGTGTGCGTTCAGAAATTTATTTTTTGTAAAATGTCTACAAAGTTCAGGTAGTGTTATATTTGTTTGTTTATATATATTATTTATAAACAATAAAACATACAAAAATATAACAAAAATATTATTTAATTTTTAATTCCAGAAAATAATACCTAAGATTTATTCTACAGTAAAAACATAAAATCATCGGAAAGGAACAAAATAAAAAAGAATAAAAAATCAGTTGGTAAAGGTTATAAGAATAAGGAAAAAAAATCTACAGGTTAACAAAATTGTAAATGTCTTTTTATAGGTTGTATATGATTTTTCTTGATAAGATATTCATATGTAGTGGTTATATACTCTTTGAGCTATTGTCTATGTCTCGAAAGTTGTCACTGTTATTATATTTGGTGGTTTTATGCGAGTGCACATTTTAATAACAATGCCGCGTCCTAGAAGATCTAATCTTTCCCAGCGAAGCCGTAATGCAATTAGGCAACGGAATATCGCGAGTCAATTATCTGATGGAGAACGAGAAATTGCACGAGAACTGCGCCGCGTTAGTATGGAGCAAAGAAGGGCCTTAATTCGTGCTTCTCAAACACAAGAGCAAAGAGAGACAGCCCGTGAAACGGCTAGGTTAGAAACGAGAAATCGTCGAGCTTATCGTACAGATGAACAGAGGAATAATCTTCGAAGTGCAAGAAGAAATGGTTCAAGTATTGATTTGAATCGAGCAGCGTTTCTGTATGATTGCACCATCGACTACAGCTTGCATCGTTTAGTTTGCATTGGTCCAATGGACGTTGGTTTTTGACATTGAAGTTTGCTGGTGAAACGCCTGGTTTGTGCTGCCTTAGTGGTAAAGTGAAATTGCCATTATTGGTCCCGCCACCAGAGCCATTGTGCTCCCTGCTTTATGGCGAAACACTAGAATCACGACATTTTCTAGCGAACACTCAAAAATACAATGTCTGTTTCCAAATGACTTCATTTGGGGCGGAAATTATCGAAGAACACGGATATAATCCAACATTTAAGGTAATTTACGTTAAAAAAATTATTTTCTATCATTGTAAAAAAAATCTGGAATGTAGTTTGTTAGATTTCTGTATTTGTCTCTGCAATAAAAATGGCATGTTATTATTTGAAAAAAAAAGTGTTTGTAAAAAAAGTGTTCGTAAATCTAACTATAACTATGGTTTTGACTTTACAGATTCAAGGCCAGATTTGCCATCGCATTGGATCATTGCAACCTATAGAAGATGCACAGCATAAATTCTTGCAAATATACTTTATGGGCAATATGGAAGAACAACTTAACCGGCGTCAAGGGATCAACACAGCTACGAAAAGAGCAATTCTCCAAGATCTGCAGCAAATGCTTCATGAACATCATGCATTGGTCAGGCTGTTCAAGACTGCTTTAGAGCGCATGCCAAGTGATGACTATAAAGTTGTGATCAGAGCAGATAAAAGACCAGCTGGAACACATGAACGCACATTTAATGCTCCAACAATCGATGAAGTGGCAATCCTGATTGTTGGTGAAAACTTGGAAACACGTGATATTGTACTTACACGACGCAATACTGGGCAACTACAAAGAATATATGAAACACACCGTTCATATGACGCGTTACAATACCCGCTGATGTTTTGGCAAGGAGACGATGGATATCACTTTAATATCAAAATGATTAATCCATTGAATTGTAAGATCAATATTGTTGTTTTCATTTTAACTTGATATACATTTTATTCTGTTTGCTTTTAGTACTCAAAAAAAGTTGTAATTTCTAATTTAGTAGAGAGTAGCTGTAAGAGTCGTTAACCTATTACGGGTTCTAAAATACAATTTTACTGCATTTGTTTCAGGTGAGGAAACTACCAAGAAGGTTAGTTCGATGAATTATTACGCATATCGTTTGATGATTCGTGAAAATTCTGACAATTATTTGTTGCGATTTCGTCGACTGCTTCAACAATATTGCGTTGACATGTACGTTAAAATCGAAACGGAGCGCCTGACTTTCATTCGGTTGAATCAAGCTAAATTGCGTTCGGAAGAGTATATCCATTTACGCGATGCCATTAGCACAGAAGGAGATTCAGAAAATGTTGGTCGATTGACTATTTTACCGGCGACATACATAGGTAGCCCGCGTCATTTGCATGAATATGCGCAAGATGCAATGACATATGTTCGTAATTATGGTCGGCCAGATCTATTCATTACATTTACATGTAATCCGAAATGGATAGAAATTATTCAATTGCTGCTTCCCGGACAAACATCAAGTGATCGACACGATATCACCGCACGTGTTTTCAGGCAAAAAATTCGGTCACTAATGAATTACATTGTTAAGCAACACGTCTTTGGGAATACTCGATGCTGGATGTATTCAATCGAATGGCAAAAACGAGGCCTACCGCATGCTCACATTCTGATTTGGTTAGTCGAAAGAATTCGGCCAGATCAAATAGATGACATCATATGTGCGGAGATTCCTGCTCCTGAAACCGATCCAGACCTACATGATGTTGTAGTCACGAATATGATTCATGGACCGTGTGGCACTATCAACCGACAATCACCGTGCATGGTCGACGGCAAGTGTTCCAAACGGTATCCACGAAAATTGACGGCAGAGACCATTACAGGCAACGATGGTTATCCATTGTATCGGCGTCGATCGCCCGATGATAATGGTAGAACTATCAGAACTAAAGTGAAAGGAAACGATTTCGTAGTTGACAACAGTTGGATTGTTCCATATTCGCCACTTCTTTCCAAAACATTCAAAGCACATTGTAATGTTGAGTATTGCAATTCGGTCAAGTCAATTAAATACATTTGCAAATATGTCACGAAAGGGAGCGACATGGCGGTTTTTGGTATCCAAACATCTAATACCAACGATGAAATCACGCGCTATCAAGTTGTGTCAATATCAATGTCTATCAAAGTGTGTATGTGAACTGCAATGAAGCAATTTGGCGTATATTTTCATTCCCTATTCACGAACGTCATCCCACTGTTTTACATTTGGGGGTGCGTCTAGAGAACGGTCAGAGAGTATATTTCACAGCGTCGAATGCTGCTCAACGTGCCGAAACACCTCCAGCGACAACACTGACCAGTTTCTTTGCGATTTGTCAAAGCGATCCGTTCGCACGAACTTTGCTTTACTCAGAAATGCCACGTTATTACACTTGGAACGCTACATCGAAGAAATTTCAACGTCGGAAGCAAGGCGATGCAGTTCCTGGTCATCCAGATATGCGTTCTACTGATGCTCTTGGTCGTATTTACACAGTTCATCCGAAGAATGATGAATGTTTCTATTTGCGGTTATTGCTGGTACATGTTCGAGGGCCAACATCATTTGAATCACTACGAACTGTTAATGGTATCGTGTGCCCCACATTTCGTGCAGCATGTCAAGAGCTAAATTTGCTTGAAAACGATACTCATTGGGACACGACAATCGCTGAAGCAATTATATCTGCATCTCCAAGTCATATACGCACATTATTTGCTATCATCATTTCAACATGCTTCCCATCGAACCCACGTGACCTGTGGAACAAATACAAAGATAACATGTCAGAAGATATTTTACATCGAATTCGCGTCAGCTCAAGAAATTCCGATCTTGAGGTGAATGAGGAGATCCATAACCAGACTTTGCTCTTGATCGAAGATATGTGTTACCTCATGTGCGGCAGTTTGTTAGTTAGTTAGGAATGCCAGCGCCAGATCGCAGAATGAATGACGCATTTAATAGAGAATTGGAACGTGAACGTGAATATGATCCACATGAACTAATCCAATCAGTTCAAACGAATGTACCTCTGTTGAATCCTAAGCAGAGGGAAGTCTATGATACCCTGATTAATGCAATTGATGATGGAAATGGCGGCTTATTTTTTTTGGATGCCCCCGGTGGAACTGGGAAGACATACCTCATGTCATTGATTTTGGCCACTGTACGTGCGAGATCCGATATTGCGGTAGCAATTGCTTGATCTGGAATAGCGGCCACATTGTTAGACGGATGCCGTACGGCTCACTCAGCGTTAAAATTGCCATTAAACCTTCAAACTTATTTAGTATTGGCTGCTTAAGTTCCTTGGTAGCAGTAGATAAATATAATTTGTAATGTTGTTAAGTGTCAGTATGGGTAATGGGTAGCGTGTGTTTGTCTTATTTTAATTGCTTATTTTATTTTGGTTACTTGTTTTTTAGTGTGTTAGCGATGTATTATTATTATTTTGTTTTATAGTGTGTAAATAGATGTAATAGGTAACTGCACTATCGTATTAGGTATCACCTGTAATGGTAGTAGTAGGTTGTAAATAAATAAATAAATAAATAAATAAAAACTACTGAACAACCGACTTGTAACATTTCGAAACACTCCGCAATGGCCAAAGTTTTAGTAGCATCAAAAATCATCATATGGGACGAATGCACAATGGCGCACAAACGCGCATTGGAAGCACTAGACCGAACATTAAAAGATCTGCGCAATGACTCGAGATGTTTTGGTGGTGCAATGATTTTATTATCTGGCGATTTCCGACAAACACTACCAGTCATTCCAAGATCTACTGCTGCCGACGAAATCAACGCTTGCCTCAAAGCATCAAATCTGTGGCGATATGTAAAGAAACTTCAACTGTCTGTAAATATGAGAGTTGCATTTTTGAACGATCTATCTGCTGATGATTTCTCGAAGCAATTGCTGACTATCGGTAATGGCCGTGTTTCTGTTGACAAATCGAGCGGTTTGATTTCATTTCCTCCAAATTTTTGCAATTTCGTATCATCAAAAGACGAGCTTATCAACAAAGTATTCCCGGATATCATTGCTAACCACAAAAATACTAAATGGTTAAGTGAGCGAGCAATTTTGGCCGCTAAAAATAAAGATGTAGATGACCTCAATTTTATAATTCAAAATCAAATCGTAGGTACTCTGTATTCATTCAAATCTATCGACTGTGTAACAAACGAAGAAGAAGCCACTATTTATCCAACTGAATTTTTAAACTCCTTGGATGTGTCTGGTTTACCACCGCACAATTTAAAACTTAAAGTTGGCTCGGTAGTCATCATGCTTAGAAATTTAAACCAACCAAAACTGTGTAATGGAACGCATTTGGTGATAAGAAAACTGATGAGCAATGTGATTCACGCGTCGATACTTAAAGGAAAATTTAAAGATGAGGAAGTTCTTATTCCAAGGATTCCGATGATCCCAACGGATATGCCCTTTGAGTTTAAACGAATTCAATTCCCGATTCGTCTTGCCTTCGCCATGACGATCAACAAATCACAGGGCCAATCCTTGACTATTTGTGGCCTCAATCTAGAAAATGCCTGTTTTTCTCATGGTCAATTGTACGTGGCATGCTCACGTGTCGGCAAACCATCCGCTTAATTTGTTCTTGCGCCTGACCAAAAAACAAAGAATGTCGTTTACCACAAAGTGCTTAAATGAAAATCCTATTAATGAATTAATCCGAGTTTTTTTTTTTTTTCCAATCTGCACAACATAGTTTTCAATCATTTTTTTCTGACATGAGTTTGAAGTACTTAAATAATATTTTTTATTTTTTTTTATTTTTATTCTCATTCTGTATGTATGTTTTCATCATCATTCATCATAATAAAATACTTTTTTGTTTCTATCTATATAAATATATTATTTTGTATCATTGTTTTACGTTCATCAAAGCCTAAATTAGTTCAGCTAAAAAGTAACACGACATTCATTGACTGTTAGGCGGTACGAAGTTCGCGGGGTCAGCTAGTAAGTACATAAATATGCTAAGTACATATTATGTGACAGTTAGATAGTTTAGTTTTTAACTAAAATATACAATTCAATAAAAAGGAAATGTTTGTTTGTAATTTCACGTTAACAGTTTTTTTTACTAAATGTATAAAAAAGTATAACACGGTCTGTTTGTTTGTTTGTTCTGACTTATTTCCTAAATGGCTGAACAGAAATTAAGGAGATTGAGGGCAAATAGCAGAGTTGCTCGTGGTCTAGTGGTAACCGACAATGGTAACACATTGCAAATGTTAAGCAACATCGAGTCAGGCCGGTCTTAAGATAGATGACCATTTCATAAGACATTGAGACCCCTCCGTGCCTTGGAGAGCACGTTAAGCCGTCGGTCCCGGTTGTCATACAAACATCAATGATAGTCGTTAGGGGTAGTTGGAGCCCTAAATCAAAAATCCGCCCGGTCTAACTATAGAACTTTGATATTGCCCATGGGTTGTGGAGGTTAGATGGCAGTCGCTTCACGCAAAAAAAAGAAGGTCATCCGCGAGCAGTTAGACTGGACAGCCGACCCCAACTAGGTTGGGAAAAGGTTTAGTGGATGAAGGCAAATAGCTGATCTTATAAAAGAAATTTACAAACATAACTACATAGTCTCACTCCTATATTCCCAATGGAGAAGCCAGAACTGCATTAGTCACCCACAAATTGCCAGTATATTGGTTGCCCGTGGAACACGTTATAGGGGGCAAGCATATTGAACTGCCGTTACCGAGCACTTTGGAAAATTCATAACCACTCTGTAATTCTAACTAAATCTCCAACAGCCAGGACAAATGGTACATACCACTAAATATAATCAAGTTACTCTACCTTGGGGTAGAGTAACTTGAGTTACTTTTTATCGCGGTAATGTCTTTCCGTGCCGATAAGAACTTAAAAACTATTCGACGCGGGTACAATCATACACATCAGCTAATATTAAAATATTAACCACAAAAAACCAAAGCCTAAACTTTAAAAATAGCGTATATGAAAGTTACTTTAGTTTTCAGCAAACAACCTAATTAAATCAAGTTCTGTATTACGTAACTCATTACAAACAGCGGTTCGCTTCCGACACATCGTTTCTCCTTCCGTCTGTACGTATCATGTAGGTAACACGCCCCACGTCACGCTACCACGGCTATTTGTCATGCCTACCGCTTGACCTGCTTGCATATCTTTTCATTCATTAATGTTGGGGCTCAGCGTTGGTGAGTTTAGTTAAAGTTCTATCTTCTTGATTACTATTGTAAAGATTTGATTGTTTGTTTGTTTGAAGCGAATAGGCTCTGTAAATACTGATCCGATTTTGAAACATCTTCCACTGATATGTAGCTACATTATTTCTGGGTATGGTACCCACTACGGGCTACTTTTTATTCCTATCATGTATTCTTATGAGAACTGAGAACTGGGAATGCGGGCGGAGCCGCGGTAACCAGCTAGTTATTAGTAAAATAATTGCTGGGGCTTTAGAGATTCTATTTATTGGTATGTAACATTTGTATTAGTTGTTGGGATATGGAATATGTTGTTAGTTTTGGATTTTCTATGTTGCCCGGAAATGGCAATAGCTTTGTCCCCTATATCCCCAAAGGTTTAGGTAAAAGTGCATTACACAGCCTCACTTTGTTAGAAGGGTTGCGTGCTGCGGGGTCTTTGCTCCACAGCACGCAACCAGATTCATTCACTGACGCGGGATTCTCATCCCGACCAAAGCCCCGTAGAGACCATACAGGTGGTCAAAGTCCACCGGGCGCCACTGGAAATACCTTCTGCGTGTGAACCAGAGACGCTCGACCACAGACGTAAGAATGGCTGCGGCCTTGGGCCACGAAATTTAAAAAAAAAACCATCACTTTATTAGGGATTTTGTTAATCACACGTGACAGTGGGTAAGCCTATTACCGTTACTGTGCACTGTATACCAAAATTCCAACAGCTGGGACATCATCATTATCATCTCAGTCCATTTGACACCCGCATTTACTGCTGAGCATAAGCCTCCATAGACAGCTAGAACATAAATGTTACATAAATAGAATATCTGCAAACAGAGCACCGCATCACTGCATCCGTGCTGTGTTTAAATATAACTTGTAGTTTCCGCGAACACTGTGACCATACCTTTCTTGTTTGTCGTACTTTATTTAACTAAGTATGATACAAAGTACGTGTTCTTGGTTGAGACAGTTTTGTTTTAGTTACTTTGTTGAGACAAGACTTTGCATCGTAGAGAACACTTTGTTTGTCGTGTAACTATTATAATTCTGAGCAGAAACTCCAAACGTATACTTGAGACTCTAAAATATTGCATTGATATGCCTTAACTGCAGTAATTGAAGGAATGCAACATCGGTATTGGCTCGTCGAATTTAGGTTCTGATTTTTTTTTTATTAAAAATACTAGCAATTACAAATAGGATTAACTAGCATTCTCATTGACCCTCCAGCTAAGCTAAAAGTTCTTGTGTTAGAAGTGAGTTCACGTCAGTAGACTACAGACGCTTATATGATTAAATAATGGTTATTGATCTTATAAACTTAAGACAAACGGGTCGTCACGATTATTGAGATGTAACATACCTCTTTATTACCCGACGTTTCGATTCGATTTCGTTCGTTTCGTTTTGTTACAAGAGCCGTGGTCACGGGTGAACTGGCTCATCGTCTTCGTGAAGTGCGGGTTTGTTCAACTACCCTCACTTCATCGTCACTAAATATTGTGTATTGTATCGTATCCGGTTATGACAATACACTTTCGCCAAATTAACAAAATTACTGGCAAATATGTGTGTATTTCATCGTGTCCTGCCTGTTTTGCCTGTGCACTCGGGAATATAGACGTGATAAGGAGTGTGTATGTTTAAAACAGTGACAATGTAACCTTAATTAGTTCTAGAACTATAAAGCAGTTCAGGTACCCAAGAGAACTACAAACCGCACAGCAGAAATTAGCTCGAGAGCTAGAAACTAATTCGATCTGTACCACTTCCGATTTTAGTTGGAAGTTTTAAGTGCATGTCGTGGTATTTCATATCCTGTGTTGTATGTTTATTATTACGTGACTAGCTTATGCCATTGACGTCACTTTATTATACTAGTGAACGCCCAATAGACAGTCAGTAAACCTCGCGGACTATAAATATTATGAGCTTTCCCCCCGCAACAAAAAAACTCACGTGGATAAAAATATTCAATTCACACTTCTGCCAAGTTTGGTGGAGATGCAATAATAAAAGTGGCTGCTAACCCGGAACATATACAGACAGACAGACAGACTAAAGCAAAATTGTACAGCCTTGAAGTGTAGACGCTTCGCTCGCCACGCTCTCTTGGTCAAATAGTTTTTCTCGATGACTACACGGTGAAGGGTCTTACGAGAGGTTTCAGGTTCGATCCCCGTGTCAAGTCTAATCATTTTACACACACATGCACACACACACATATCGCGCCTATATCCTCGAAGGGGTAGGCAGAGGTGCATTACACACCGACAATTTGACAGTATTTTTAGTCCCACGTTTTAGGGGGCAAGCCCTCAGGGCAAGTATTGCCGTCACCGGGCACACATATTTATAATGGGTTATGTCCAAAATGTCCGAGTTAATTTAATAAATAGTAGCAGCTATATTGTAATTTTGAAAAAAAATTAAATCATATTTTCGGTAAATAAACTTTTGTTTTATCATTTGCAATATATTATTTCACTTAAAATACAGTATTTCGTCGATAATAAATTAAAAGACAAAAGTAAATATTGCAATCCAGTCCGATACCGAAGTATCTATCTGTCTCTTTCGAATTCATCCCAAGCTCAGTAAAAAGAAAGAGACCATTTCATTTTCACTGAATAATGTACTAACAAAATGACCATTCAGATTTATTCGGATTACCGATAGCGATGAAACTATTTGGAACAAAGATTATAGTGGAGACTCCTTGGCTCTTTATGATTTTTTTTTCGTTACCTATATGAACCAACATCTATTTCAGTTTTCCTCGGGATCCAGTACGCTGTGCACAATGGAAAAATATTATTGCCCTAGCGCGGCGAGAAGAATATTTTGATCCAAAAAATAACAATCTTGTTTGTTCGGCTCATTTTATGGACATAACAAAAAGAGATCCAATCTTTATGAAACTTGTACAATAATCCAAAATGTTTTTAATTTTCACAGGGTATCATTGTTTTGTCATAAATATAATTACATAATCGCATGTCATTTTATTTCATGTATGTACCTGTTATTTTTTTTATTTGGATACTCGGTAATGTATTCCCACCGGAATCGGGGCCGAGATAACCATATCTCGCGGGCGGAGTCACGGTGATCAGCTAGTAGCCCATAATTTCGAATCCCAAAAACTAACCATAAAGATCATCATTCACCGAGCCTTTTCCCAACTCAGTTGGGGTCGGCTTTCCAGTTTAGACTGGAAAGCCGACCCCAACTGAGTTGGGAAAAGGCGGGGAAAGGACGGAAAATATCGAACTTCCGTGAAGCGACTGCCATCTGACCTTCACAACCCATGGGCGATATCGAAGTTCTGTAGTTAGACCGGTCGGATTTTTGATTTAGGGCTCCAACTACCCCTAACGACTGCCATAGATGTTAGTATGACAACCGGGACCGACGGCTTAACGTGCTCTCCGAGGCACGGAGGGGTCTCAATGTCTTAGGAAATGGTCACCCATCCTAAGACCGGCCTGAGTCGATGTTGCTAAATTAACCATAAAGATAAAAATAAATTAATGACGCGCAGTTTTAGCAACTAATTCAGTCACTTGAAACACGGCTACCTTAAAGTAGACGTAGCGAAATAGCGTTATGAAAATAGTAATGAAAGCGGAAGAACTTTGACACCCGCAGGAAGTTTGGCATTTATAATATTATAATTAGTTAAATTCATTAATTCTCTTTTTTTTATTCATACACTACAGTTACTTATTATGAAACTGACTCGAAAAAAAATACTTAAGGGTTTCGATATTAAAAATACTTTCTACGTATCTTTGTCAGTCGTTAATTAGTTTTTCAGTTTATTTCGTCTAATATAAACAAATAATTACACTTTATAAGATTATGGAATTTATTATAGTCTTACATTAATTATTATATAGGTCTATTTATGGTCATTAGGTATTAACTACATGGCATGGAATCCTTAAAAGACTTTAACAACTGAACGTACTCCATTGTTTCTATGTTCACCTAGCTCAAGTAGAAGCTGCATAAGGTGAATTAGTCAGGCGAACAGATAGAAGCTACGTAATGCGATAAATTAGTGCAAACAAAAGTGAACACTATTCCGTTGAATCAAGGTTTAAATTTTAATATGGAATTTGTTTATATCTATGTATGCCTATGTATAATGTATAGGTCGACTCGGGACATTATTTTCTTGGGATTTGTTCTAGATCCATCGTCCATTGTATATAATGTCTTTGCCTTTCTATGAAAATAAATGTTGATTAAAGGTAACAAACCATCTTACGTGCCAGCCGCTATGGCACAGCCAATTAAAGTCCTGGGCGTCGGTATGCCGAACTCATATAATATAAATAATTAACCTGATTTATTTATATGAATAATTGTACGATGTGCAAATATTTGTTTGGGAGTTTGTGTTGTAGGTTTTATTATACCTCAATGAGGTAATGCTGGCCGACTCCGGTGACATATTTTATAGATCTGTATTTGATTTTAAAATGTGACTGATATTAATTTTTTTAAGGACTTCTTT
Organism: Nudaria mundana; assembly: GCA_963556515.1. Lineage (NCBI taxonomy): Eukaryota > Metazoa > Arthropoda > Insecta > Lepidoptera > Erebidae > Nudaria > Nudaria mundana. The sequence goes on along the minus strand of OY748301.1, from coordinate 2,027,932 downwards.
CAAATGTTTTTTCATTCTCTCAAATGTTTTTTCTGTGATTATTGTGTTGTAACTATAGGTCGCCGCAGTCGCGAAACGTACCGTTACGCTGCAGCATATATTTGAGCGAAGCGAGTTTAAATTCAAAATTCTGGCATCGTAATAACCTGGGTAATTCTGTAAGCTTTTGATGAGTGCAAGAAAATCCGAAATCGGCCGAGTATTCGCCGAGAAACAATTTAACATAAATAGTTTGAAAAATAATTTGAGTCACCCATTGAGAGCTCCGCTCGCCTTCGGCTCGCTTCGCTCAAATATACTCTGCATATTATATTTTATAGTGTTATTTTTATAGCTCACAATAAGTTCATGACAAATTTCATTTCTATGGGTTTACCAACGCCGGCTGGGCTAATGGGGCGGATCGTAAGTCCTACACAGGATATATGTTTGCGTTAGGTAGCAATGTAATTTCTTGGGGCTGTTACAAACAATCTTGTATCGCACTTTTGTCTACCGAGGCGGAGTACATTGCTTTGTCTGAAGCAGCTAAAGAAGCGATATACGCACGTGCGGTGCTTGGCGAACTTACGGCGTATTATAATGCTGTAACCCTGTATAGTGATAATCAGTCTGCGGCAAAGCTTGCAACTAACCCGGTATTCCACAAACGTACGAAGCATGTGGACATTAGGTATCACTATATTCGCGAAACAGTTGATAATAATATTATTGAACTAAAGTACTTGTCGACCGAACAGATGACTGCTGACTTGTTAAACAAGGCACTCCCTAATTTTAAGCACCAGTCATTTGTCCAGGATATGTTGGTAGTTGTCCCACATTAAGAGGGCGTGTTGTAGGTTTTATTATACCTCAATGATGTAATGCTGGCCGACTCCAGTGACATATTTTATAGATCTGTATTTGATTTTAAAATGTGACTGATATTATTTTTTAAGTACTTCTCTGAAATGATTTTTAGTGATTATTGTGTTGTAAATATACTTTGCATATTATATTTTATAGTGTTATTTTTATAGCTCACAATAGTTTGGCGTACATAATATATATATTTACAAAGGCATCTTGTATCAATTGTCAAGCTCCGCTTGAGGCTTTATGATGGCATTTCTACATTCAAAAAACCAAGAGTTTTAAAGTGATTTAACGAGTAAAGCGGGTACCCATTAAAGCCACAGAGCTATCAAAATAATATTATTAAAGTTTTCAACAGCCCTTACGTGTAAAAACCTTATATTGCCAAAGTTTACGATTAGCTTTCGTGCAGGACCTTTGAATGGGCCAAATATGTACACAATGCAGTCTGTGTGCGTGCAGATATGCTCATTAACAGCTTAAACATTAATGTAAAAAACCTACATATATGTGTAGTAATAATGATTATTTTTTTAATAAAGAAAAGATTGGTAGAAAACATATTGTCAAGAAATCATTATAAAAATACTACACCGCTATGGTTTTAATGCAGTCTTCAGTAATCGATAAAGTGATTCTAGAGGAACGATGTATATAATAAAAGCGCTTCTCCTGTCATGCGTGACCGTACTCAACCCCCTACCACCCCCGCCCTCGATTTCGCCCGCAATGCGTGTCGATGTCAATGTCAAATTTTAAACACTAATGAAATGCGTTTATGCCTCGCGCGCCAGTGCTATGGTAACGGGGCTAGTCGAGAACTGAATTTGATTTGACGTTGACATCGACTAGCATTGCGGGAGAGATCCGCACATTGGTGAAAGTACGCATGGGTGCAAAGTTGATACTTGGAGCACATCTGTTACAGCTATTCGTTGCAGTCGCCAGAAAAATAGTCATAAATATCTACCTATTAAATCAAATACACTTTATTGTAGGTACACAACAATGAGAAACATACATAAAGGAGAGAAAACACTTAAAAGTAGTACAAATGGCGGCCTCATCGCTAAAAGTGACCTCTTTCAGACAAGCTTTGGATCGATAGCGAGTTAAAGAAATTAAAAGGGGTAGTGTACCATTTAGCAAGGGAAAGAAGAATAAAACTTACCGAGTATTAAATTAAATATTTTTTAATCAAATATTTTTGGACAATCTCACACGACGTCGTCTTGCCCAAATTAAGCTAGTATAAGCTTGTTCTATGGGATCTAGACGACTGATAAACATACTTATATATTTATAAATACTTACATATTATACATAGAAAATACACAAACTCCAAAACAAACATTTGTGGATTGTGCACAAATAATTTGATTCGACCCGGAATCGCATACTCATACCACTGCACCACCGAGGCAGTCAAAATAAAATGAAGGCAAGACAAAAAATAATTTGAAATGATGACACTATAGCTAGAAGAAGATAATCTATGTGAGAATGAACCCATTTCTTTGTTCGGAACCAAAACAATTTTGTCTCACTCCTGTGACTACAAAGGTTTCATTATTATTTGCAAAAATAATGAGTTCAAAGTCAACACTCTACTTGATTATTATGAAAGTCTTTCCTTTAGTGCGGTAACCTAATCCGAAGTCCTTACAGCTACATAATTAGATGACGAGGGTACAACAGATACCCTTCCTGAATTTAAATTTACAATGGGTTGTACATTAGTAATTAATCAACAGGTGGTTGTGTATGACGCGCCCTAACGATCTAGTAATGACCAGTACTTGGAACTGTAGAGCTATATGTGTCTCAGGAGATACGGAGTTTAGTGTGTTATGAATAGGAGTTAGATTGCTACATATCTTCTCGCATATATCTCCGAAGGGGTAAGCAAAAGTGCATTACACATTCACACATTGCCAGTAATTCTGTTACGGACACTAGGTATATGGAAAATCCATAACTTATCAGTAATTCAAACTAAATTTCTATCATCTCTTTTTTTAAGATAGGCAGGCTACACTTAAAATATTAAGAAAGAAATTATAAATAGATCACAAAAACTGATGTCATCGGCAGGACTCGAATCCACGGCCTTTCCCTAACAGGGGGAGTGTTCTGACCAGCTGAGCTACGATGACCACTACCGACAACATCGAATTTTTGCTTCATATCATTTCATAATTTCTACATCGAACTATTAAGGTTAGCGTTGGATATATTCATAATTTCTTTCTTAATATTTTAAGAATAGTTTAAGCAAACTCATTGCTTTAAAATACAGACATACATCACGCCTATATATATCCAAAGAAGTAGGCATGGAGTAGCCGTCGATAATCTGAGACACCATGGCCTTTCTTGTAGCAGAAGCGCAGGTCGTATACCTCGGCACGCTATTCTAAACGACATAAGTCGTAAGGATCTTCCCACCGCAGGTCTTCCGGCCGTACGTGAACCAAATGGTTTAGCACGAAGCGATGGAAAGAGACCGGACGGTATGTCGTTGCTACCGTGGAAGATGGGAAGGCCTTTGGTGTGGGACGCTACATGCGTTGACACCTTAGCACCTTCACACCTTCCAAGCACATCCGGATGTGCCGGCGCTACTGCTGCATCGGCTGAAGGCCTTAAACGGCGTAAATATGCTAACCTAGCAGGTGATTACATATTTGAGCCGTTTGGGGTTGAGACAATGGGGTCATGTGGTCCGAGTGCTCGCCGCCTTTATAGAGACATTGCTAAACGCCTAATAGATGCTTCTCAAGACCAGAAGGCTGGCTATTTTCTAGCCCAAAGAACAAGTATCGCCATCCAACGTGGCAACACAGCCACCATTCTGGGAACCCTCCCAGTCGGCAACGACGCGGAGGATTTTTTAAACGATATTTTGTAATGTAAATATTTTTAGTCTATAATTATGTACATATTGCATATTGTAATTCTGTAGGCATGTTGGTCGTAACAAGGGTCATCGTACAGCCGTTACTAGGCACTATTGAAAATCAATAACCACTCTGTAATTCTACATTATATTCCTCAAATATCAGGAAGTTTGGTTAAAATCCTTTCGGTAGTTTTTGCGTGAAAAACATACAACTCATACAACATCCATGCATACAAACTTTTAAGTGTATACCATTAGCAGAATGCATTTCGTGTTTCTCCCGTGATGAGGAAAACAACAAAAAGAAATTAAATTTAAATGCAAACAGCTGTCAGTAATTTTTCATTTTTTCTTTTATTTAATATTAATAAAGGTAATTCACCTATGTATCTTATGGGGAAAACAGGAAATTGTGTACTTTATAAAGCAATAAAAACCAATCTGGTTTCTATTTAAAAAGGCGGTGTATAACATAATAAAGTTGTAGGATACACAACATATTTAATAAGATTGCTTTTTTTTACTAATTTTGAGACGATAATTATATAATTTTATTATTTATTGAAGCATTTTAAATGGAGATTGTGTATAGTCTGTAAAAACTCCTCACTAACTTATAGCTACCACGCCTGGGATACTATGGAAATAAAACATAAATATATAAATAAATACAGGGAAGAAGACTGGGAAGAAGAAGGAGATGAAAGTCTGTAATGGAAGGAATAGGAAAAGGAATTATACATAAATAACAATTGAACATGGATTATATATTTTGACGGAGAACGAAGAATCTGAAATACATGGAGATCTATCTGATAAGATGATAGTATATCAACTATATGGTTTCATTTAGACTACCTATAATGTACCTACTTCTAATATGAAACTTTACTGAAGATTTGGTCAAAGTGATCGATCGTCTACTAATAATTAGTGGTAGGACTCTTCGTTGTGACATAGCAAACCGGATCCTTTTCTGTGATTATGCGCTTAGATCTATGATATAGGACCTAAATAGTGCTTCTAAATTCAAACTAGACAAGTGAAGTTAATATTTTATAGTGATTCTAGATTATTTGTTGGACCTAACTAGTGCTTCTAATACAACCTAGATTCAACTTGTTCTAATAATTTAATTTGTCCTATCAGTACATAATAGATGAAAGGTATTTTAGAGTCAAATGTGTACATAACCTAAATTTGACATTAATACTTATAATACTCGTAATATTCTAGATTATTGCAATAACTTATTAAAGTTTTATCAACAAGTGAATACCTATTTATTTACAATAAGTCAGTGAATTTATGGTGGTTATTATAGAACATAGGGATGTACATAAAGACTAGTTGCAATAATATCTATTATGACAATGAAATATAACTAAGTTTTTACCGAACGGTCATGATAATTAAGGGGTAATGGACAGTAGGTAAATAAGTATCATTGTAGGGTTGGAAAATGCCTTACCAGCCCCAACCACGTTGAGGCTGACTGGAAATCATCACATGCACCATATTTCCTCGTGAAAGATATTTTGGATGAAACAGCTTAGTCAGCTGATCAGGTAGGTAATAGGGATTAGAACGAGTTCCAGATCCACAATGTTGATGTTAATATAATCAATAGGTAAGTATACCTAGTGATAGTCATAATAGTTCAGCTAGGAGTTATGCTTGGCAATAGCCTCCAAAGCTTATTAGTATATCTGAGATCATGTTCATACAAACAGTCTCATGATTGATATATGATGAATTGTAGAAGATCCTAGGATACATCTACCGTAGATACCTTGATCCTTTGAGGCATCAACTCTATGCCAGTCCAGTCAAGGAAATACAGCGAGTCCGGAGCAGTGCTCAATTTCACAAGGGCTGTCCATAAATACAATCAGCAATTCACGATACAGTATATCTCGAATCCTGCCAAAGGCAAGAGAGTCCGGACCATCGGTAAGCCAAGTTGCACCCATGCCAGCATTTAGTAGTAATTTGTTGTTATTCGAGTAGGTTTGAAGTTGTTGTAGAATGATTGTCTGTACCACACACACTCAGATATACATCATGATATGTTATCATTAATGTAACATAAATCCATTCTAAACTATTTTAGCCGATATGATCATTTTAAAATTAGCTTTCTGGTAACCCAAGTAGGATTAGTATAGGATGAAGTGGTAGGTATGTTCTTTTATGATTATAGTTTATACATTTGCTAGACCACAATGGGAAAAGTAGGTATAATAAAACAACCATATTTATTGTAGAGTATTTATTGAATAATTACCTTCACCTATGTACCCTTCTTAAAAAATGTATTTTGTAATTTGTTAGTTACATTCTACAGATAGATCAGAATAAGTACTATAAGAAGTGGGTAAGTTTGGGTAGGAGTTCACTCAATATTCCATTGTTGTGCCAAGTAATATCAAGGTAGTCTGACTTGGATATCGGAGTTCTAAATGAACCAGGCTGTTAGAACTACTTAGGCGTTTCTTATAAATTCCCAGCTCCTCTGGTGAGACATGGCTCCGAGTAGACAGGTGGATACCTAGGTATGTTATAACCTTGAGAATATGAAAGCGCCAAACGCTTAGCAGACCAAGATTTAATCGGTTTCTGAGAAGAACAAATACTGCTACATTTTCATTTGTATCGACTAAACCTCGTTCAGCATACCAGGAAACAATTTAACCCAAGATTAAAATCCCTCCATCTCAAACCATCCGCTATCCAAAATCATACAAAATTTTAATTTCCTATTATAAAACACATAGGGGATAGTATTATTCAGATACTATCATTCCATTAGCGGTTACAATAGTAAAGGTATGTGAGATGAATTCAAGAAAACCATTCCCATAGGCTTATGAACCAAGTTACCTCACCTTACCATGATTCACCAAGTATATAACCTGGAATCCCACAGTAAAGGTTACAAATGTAATTTAATTCAGTCAACGTCACCCAAGGTGCATCTCTGAAGACGGACGAGGTTTACCAACCATTGCATGAATGATATGGCGAAATGTAGGTACACTAAAGTGTGCAAATATGATTTGATTTAGTAAACTTCACCCAAGGTGCATCTCTTAAGACGGACGAGGTTTACCAACCATTGCATGAATGATATGGCGAAATGTAGGTACACTAAAGTGTGCAAATATAATTTGATTTAGTCAACGTTACCCAAGGTGCATCTCTGAAGACGGACGAGGTTTACCAACCATTGCATGAATGATATGGCGAAATGTAAGTACACTAAAGTGTGCAAATATAATTTGATTTAATCAACTTCACCCAAGGTGCATCTCTGAAGACGGACGAGGTTCACCAAGCATTGCATGAACGATTTGGCGAAATGTAGGTACACTAAAGTGTGTATGTAATGCAGATCGAGCCTCATATGCTTTATGACACTGTTCATTACACCACAAATTATTTGCTGATTAGTTCATGATGATAAAATAAAGATATTTCAATCAGTATTATAATCATATTCATAGTCACAGAAACAACTTTTCAGGTTCACAATATTAATTAATAAGGTAGGTAGGAAGTAAGGTAGGTAGGTAGGTAGGTAGTAAGTATGCTAATATGACCATTATTTACGGGTAATTCCTGCCACGGTTCCTACATCGGTTCAAGACGATTTCATCAGGATTATCTCATTAAAATTAGCTAAGTAGTGATTATTTAGTCATTACTATGCGCACTAACAGACCTAATTAGAATGGACACTGGAGATTCGATCATGCTGTCAAAATCATTGAGCTAGAATGTACCTAGAATATTGTACGCACTACCAGGACAATATAGAACATTTAAATAACGCTGAATGCCTATAAACTACACTGGATTTAACGCAACTACTCATCCACAAATCTGAACAATATGGACGCTTGTCTTACGCCAATTACGCTGAATCATGAATTTATCCTTACTTTATAATTTATATACGCTTTCAAAGCCCCTAGACAAATTTTACCATCAATTACGCCAGACAAGACAACGAAATCGTCTGTCAGTTACATATACGGTGTTACCAATTTCTAAATTATCAAAAATTTGTAGCAAAAATATGTAAAAGGTTGACATAGATAAGCACTTAGAGGGTATCTAGATAAAACAATTCACCAAGATTTTAATAGAATGAAAAGATCTGACCTCAAAATGGCGTCTCCCTCGACTCCTCGTTGCTCGCCAGCTGCATCTTGATCACTTGAAATTAGTGCAAGTCACATAGCGCGGACTTGAATGTAATGCCAGTTCATTTATCGCCAAGGGTCCAGACTTAATTAAACCCTTTCCCAAATGCAACAGATATAAAATATCTATTAATTTCTATCCCCAGAAGTCTTAGAAGCGATAAATGTTTGAGTAAAATGTGTGTGTATCCTTCTGAATAGGATCTGGCCAGGATCCCAGACAAAGGCGCATAATAAAATAAATATTTATATAATAAATAATTTGTAAGGGTAAGTGTATTGTGCAGGTACCTAAGATACTCACATGTCGACGTTCGAAGCGCGTACCGATCAACTCACAGCAAAGAAAGACTGATACCGAAAAGAGCAGAGCTTCGATACCTTTGAAAATCCGGAAAAGGAAAGAGGACGAGAATCATGCACACCCGTTTTTATAACCTTCTAAAGCACCTCCCATATCCGTATCATCCGTTCCTTTTACAGTAAAACGTATTCTACAATCTAGCAACACCGATTTACATTCATTCCACCATCCGCAAATTTCAATAACCATTATCTAACTTTAAATCTTAATTATGTAATTTAAACATACAAAGGACATCCAAATGTACCTAAATTCTAAATAAATTTAATAACTATGAATGTATGTTTTAAATATCTTATTACTACCTCTAAATAACTAATAACTATGAATAGGTGTTTTTGGAATATCTTACTACTACTCACTAAAGAAATGTGAAAAGTCCCACGTTATATCAACTAATATACTATTTATCTAAATTTAGTGCCAAGAAATTAATTCGTACATTTATATTATTTCTAATAATAATAACCTGATATAAACCTTATTGATATGTATTTTAAACATTTCTAAGAATATAAAGCTCTAAGATGTATACTAACAATACAATACTTTAACATTTTAATCTGTAATGAAGTTATTAATTTTAGTAAATTAAATTTTTTTATTTAAATTAATGTTTACCTGGCTTCTACATATAATTCTGATAACTACATAGCTTCTACTTATAGGAAGTTACAATTTTTCATCATGGAACTCCTCAATTTCGAAGGAACAATCATAATGAAATTGATAAATTTTTGGTAATTTAATATTTGTTTTCTACGGTATAGTATACCTTTCGTTAACATAATATATGTAATCCTAAAATGTTATGGCACAATGAATTTGGCATAGTTTTGGCATAATTATACTTGGTCATAATTGATTTTTAGCAGCATATGTACTGTGGAATAATATATTTAGGTCTAATATATTTATGCATAGTTATAATTTGCACAATGTTTTTAGGCATAGTGTACAGTCGCCTAATAGTATATATTACTAAAATAGAATAGGTATAAATTAATGAAATGAATGAAAAATAAAAAAGTTACTTTAACCAGTCTTTCCTATATTATACAGTGTCAAAGTAGGTTTAGGTGCGGCGGGGGTGGCCCTTGGGCCACCCTTAAGCCGCCTTTTAATTATTTTACATAGTTACTTATTCTGCGTAAGATGATTATGACTATATTCATTATAGTTTGATACGTTTATGCCTTTATAAAGCTATGCTTATAAATTTTATGCTTAAATATGATTATGCTAATTTTATTTATGATTAAGACAAATATGCTGAATTTGTTATGGATAAAAAAATTATGCATAAATATCATTAGTCTAAATACCAATGCCAAAACATTTTATGGTTATTTTTTTTATGCAAATGGATAGTGAACCGTTTTCTACTACTAAACCCTTAATATTTCCTACTTCCCTGCTATATTCTAGATTATAATATGTAGTCTATATTCCTCAGATATGTTAGTACTTCATAATAATTACATGCACTAGCAAAGTTTTAACAGATTTAATTTTTAACTAATGTTACTAGACCAATATTTTTAAGTATAATGTGCATTTCTCAATTCATAAGCAACCTTATGTTTTTAACTAACACTGATACCTCACGAACTTATAGGGATAGAATTTACTCATTTAAGCATATCCTTTTTGGTTAAATGTGAAATTTTAAGATATTTTTATATCTCCCTTAACATGAATTTTGAATATTTTGGATCCAATGTTTCTAATACATAGCTTAGTTTGTACTTGGAATTGTAATTTAATTTACATAATACATAGTATGTATTTACTTATTAATAGATACATACATCCATCATAGCTTGTATTCAAAAATATAACTAGGGTCTAAGTTTGACTAAATTGACAGTTTTTACTACTCAATACTTTCTTATTTTTGAACATAACTTTATTATTAATTGGAATTTTAATGTGATATTTTGAACAGTAGTCGTAGTAGTACTGGCACTATCAATATTCTAACATCAATTATTGCCAATCTATCAATAATTTGAAATCCAATATAAATTTTAATTTCCTTCTAACCTAATGTATGTAATTCCAGATGATTCTGGAATTACATACATTATTCTGAATTATACTTCTACATTGGCTGTTAAGTGATAACTAATGAACTAGCCACCCTTAAGGTATTGTGTCTTACCTATACTTACTTTTAGTAACTAGACTAGAAAATAATTACATTATTAAATTTAATAAATTGATTCATTTAAAATTTATAAATAGCGCCATCTAGTGGTAATAGGATAAACTAAATACTAATTGTCTATAGAGAATCCAGTGTTTAAAGGAACTACCGTTTCTTATTCAACGTCATCTATGTTTTTAACTTCCCGATATTGATTTTTAAATGTAATTGCTACTTGCCAGTAGATGGCAGTTATAAATAATTTTTATCATATCAAGATGAGATTTATTCAATTAAGAATGATATTTTTAAAAGGGAATTAAATCAATCGAATCTTATTATTCTTTATTTTGTGTTTCCAATTTGAAAGTCTTCTTCGAGAAGAATTAGCGTTGCAGACATAAATTTATCATACGGATTTGCTCGTGTGATAAGAGATCCGTTACAAGTCTATGGTTATGTTTTCCGACCGTTGTATGTGGGTCTACCTCGGTGACACAATGGTACTATGTACGGACTGCCACGCTCGAAATCTCGGGTTCGATTCCCGGGTCTGGTGGATAATGTACAATTTTCTTTAGAATTTTACCCAGATAATTATCCCAGAGTCTGGAACTTGTGCCCGGTAAATGGCAATAGGTTCGCCCCCTATTACATGGGACCTAACATAGCTGGCGAGATGTGGGTGTGTTTGCACACCTCTGCCTACCCCTTCGGGGAAAAAGGCGTGATGCTATGTTATGTTATGTTATGTATGTGGGTGTACACAATTGCGATAACTAATTGATAAAATACCATCCTTAATACTTTCAAACCTTTCTTTTGCTGCCACTCATTTTAGTTGTCATACGAACATCAATGGCAGTCGTTACGGGTATTTGGAACCCCAAATAAAAATCCTCGTGGTCTGACTACAGAACTTCGATTTCCCACTTGGACTGTGGAGGTCAGGTGGCAGTCGTTTCCCGCAGTTTGACTGGAAAGCCGACCACAACTGAGTTGGGAAAAGACTCGGTGGATGATGGATCATTCTGTAATCTGAATCTAAATTACAACAGCCAGGACCGACGTTACATACTTACAATCTCTACAGTCTGGGTAACTTTTAACATAATTCTGAAAATGGACATTTATTTACGATAAGAATTCATCATTCACCGAGCCTTTTCCCACTCAGTTGGGGTCGGCTTTCCAGTCTAACTACGATTCGGCTGAACTTCGATATTAATAATAATAATAATCTTTATTTGTATCAAAAAAGCAGAATTCACAAAATAAATGTTTGACAAACAATACTGTGACTGCCATCTGGCCTTCACAACCCATGGGCGATATCAAAGTTCTGTAGTTAGACCGGTCGGATTTTTGATTTAATGCTCCAACTACCCCTAACGACTGCCCGTATTGTATGACAACCGGGACCGATGGCTTAACGTGCTCTCCGAGGCACGGAGGGGTCTCAGTGTCTTAAGAAATGGTCACCCATCCTAAGACCAGCCTGAGTCGATGTTGCTTAACCTTCGCAATGTGTTAACTTTGTCGGTTACCATTAGACCACGAGTCCCTCCTCCCAATAAAATTATAATATACATAATTATATACTAAAAATATTTACATTACAAAATATCGTTTAAAATTATGCACGTCATTCCCGACTGGGAAAGTTCCCAGAATGCTAGCTGTGTTGCCACGTTGGATGGCAATACTTATTCTTTGGACCAGAAAATAGCCAGCCTTCTGGTCCTGAGAAGCATCGATTAAGCGTTTAGCAATGTCTCTGTAAAGGCGGCGAGAACTCGGACCCCATGACCCCAGTGTCTCTGAAAATAACTCCTTGTATAATGTAAGTCATGATCATCTCAGTCCATTTTACGCCCACTACTGGACATAGATCTCCCCCAAAGAGGGGGACAGTAATCCTTCATATACCACGCTGGCCAGTTTAGTTGGTATAGGGTGGACGCCACTGGAAATTCTCTGTGCACTCACCAGAGGCGCCCGGCAAGGTCAGTAGAATAAAAAAAGTGCCGTGTTGAGTTTTCGTTCTCTCAGTGTTACAACCACGCCGGGCGCCACTGGAAACACGTTCTGCTTGTAACCAGAGACGCCCGGCAACGGACGTTAGAGCGGCCGCGGCCTTGGTCGCGGAACTAAAAAAAAAAAAAAAAGTCTTACAACCAAATGTCATTACCACGTGGGGATTATTTATTACATAACCCTCAAGTAACCTACCGAGTAATAAATCTGTACGCTTTATTACCTCATAACATCTGAGAACAGTATCCTGGTATACTTAGTCGTTATTATATTCTTCCCAAAAAGTAATAAATCTTTCTCTTTACGTAAATTTTCCTTTAAAAATAGCAAAATCACCACAAAACTGACCAAAACCCATAATTAAGTGTGGTGTTTCAAAATTGAAGACGAATGTAAATGTACCTTATTAGTAGAAATAAAATGGTCTTATTTTAAAAATAAATTTTATGTCGTTTTTTGTTTAAATGGGTAACTGTAATGTCATATCTATATCAGTCTAATAAAGTACTGATGAAGTTTAAGAGTTTACTTAAGTATATTTTGTTAACTTTGTACAGTGTGTGTTATGAAACTTAGGATTACATAGTATCCTCGGTAGTGTAGTCAATTGAACGGCCAAACTGTACATAACTACTACCTCCGAGGTCCTGTGTTCAATTCCCGGGTCTCGTCAAATACCAATTAAAAATATTTGTATACATTGTGGGGGCCTGCTCTGCCTACCTCTTTGGGGATATAGGCGTGATGTGTATTTGTGTCTGAAATATTTAAAAGAAAAGAAAGAAAGAAACGTTTTTATTTGTGCATCATATTCTACAGTCAAAATAGATAGGGTTTTTACACAAAATTACAAGTGACAGTCATTCAATTGTCCACGATGGACGAGGTGACGATGACCATAGGCATAGCTGTTAACATGCTACTTATATAATTTATATTCTAAACTTTCTTTCCAGGGTTGGTCTTAGGGCGCTTGCCCTCATTTTTATCCTTATTTGGTTTGATGCTCCTACTACATTACTAGTGCTAATAGTGTTAACCAGGGTTAATTCCGTGTTTTTCGTGCATTTATTAAACATTTAGCCACATTGAAATTAACACATAACTTTACAAGTGGTGTAATTATTAGTTGCAACATCTTGCTGATATGTCGTGTGTATACGCTCCACCCTTTGCTTTGTGAATCTGGCTTTAAATGTAAATTCTTATGTGCTGACGTTAATAAGCGTTATATAATAAAATATATTAATAAATATATTTGACTTTGACTTATAGCTCAAATGCCACATTCGCAAATTATGATATCATATAAAGGTATTTGTTATCTACCTAGGTAGGTCTCAGACCCAGAGGTATGAGAAAGTCGCCGCCAGGTTCGGATCTGAGTTGATATTTGTTTCGGAGTTTGGGTACGTCGGTGTTTGTATCGATTATCTAGTTGTGAAAGTCTGCTTCGTTTAAGATCAAAAAAGGTTTAAGTAGTGCTCAATTTGTCGAAATCGAAACATATTTCAAACGTGATTACAATAGCTATTAAAATAAATTAAAATAATTGCCATAGCGGCTAGCACGTAAGATTTTGTTGCCTTTCATCAACATTCCATCGCAAGACAAAGGGTTTAATTTTTTTTCAAAATTACAATATAGCTGCTACGTGGGACTAAAAATACTGGCAAATTGTGGGTGTATAATGCACCTCTAGCTACCCCTTCGAGGATATGTGTGTGTGTGTGTGTGATTATAATAATGTTATGAAAACTTAGCATAAAAATGTTTTCACTTCAATTAAAACATAACTTGACCTAATTTTTGAGTTATTACCAAATCTGTAATCATATAAAAAATAACAAGCTTTATGAACTTATGAACATTAAAAGCACTTATTACTAACCGTCATGCGTTATAAATAGAATGAAAACAAACAACTTGGAAGTTAATTTTCTTTATGACTGGCAATTCTTCAAAGTTGCCACGTTTTACGCTGAATAAGTAATTGCCAAGAAAAAAAAATTCACTGAATTGCTCAATTTTCTCTAACAGCGTGTAATAATAAAAGCTTTGTATTAATTAAAGGAAATGGTGTAAATAGTACCTTGTTATATCGCTGTTTTAACCGTAAACTGCCGGTTGTTAAAACACATGAAGTTTAGCAAATTTTACTGTGACATTATGTTTGTATTAACAAATTTTATTGTGAAATTTTGTTTGTGTTGTTTAATTAACATACGTCCTGGCCGTTGAAGTCTAGGATCAGATTAGAGAATGGTTATTAATTTTCTATTTAAAAGGTACGGTGCCTTATAACGACAATACACCAACATAATCACTAGCAAATTGTGGATATGTAATTCTGCCGTGGTATAACTAAAACGCCGTTATGTAACATTTTGACGATTTTTACTTTTTGACGCTATCTTAATCAGAAAAAAAATCTCTATCGATCTGTATTTACAGTATTTTCCTAACTAGAAAAGCTACTGAAATAATAAACGTAAGAAAGCCGTTATATGATTTTATTTTACTTGTGTATTATTCAAAAATGCCGTAAAGTAACTGTGTTAATCTATATAGCCGCTAAAGTTCAATAAAATCAAATATTAACAAAAAAATACTTAAGATTGTTTCGCTAAATTGCGGTTAACGGATTTTAATTCACTTTAATGTGATTAAAGTACTTTTACTGCTTTATAGTTACTCAAGTTTTTGAATAGAAATTTAAGCTATATTGAGCTATAATGCCGTTAACTGAAAAAGTTAGACATAAATGTATTTAACGATCCTTAACGGCTTTATAGTTTAACTTTATTTTAAAAACATTTTGACTTAATTCATCGTTATGCGCCAGTTAGCGATGTTTCACATATTGAGTAAAATCAAAGTGGTAACAACAGTGAGACTATTTTGCCGTTATCCGAAATTAATACGCTAAAATGCCGCTATATGATCTCGATCTCGGTGATGATCGGGGCGGTCGGGGACGATCCTGTGAGTTTTTGCAGTGCCGCACATACGCTGGTTCGCGAGGTTCCCGCCAATTTTGGAATTATGGCGAATCGTCAGTATAAGTAAGTTTTTTATTGTTTTAGTTTACCGTATTTTATGTATGATAATTATTTTGTACAATTTATAGTTATATTCACACGAGGTAATTTATATAGCACTACAGAGCAGCTATTTTCTTGTTACAGATCCCAAAGATCAAAAATCATTTTAATAATGGCTATAAACCCAGATATTGAGCCTGGAACAAATCTAATCTTGGAGACACCGATTGTAACCAACTGTTTAAACTATTTTGATAAAATATACACTAGACTTTACTCAATGACCAGCAGCGTCTTTGCAACATTTTGTGAAACTCAAACTACGAACAACTGTCATCATTTAAGTATAGATATAAATAATTTAAAACAGGCTTTGTCAACAGCATGTATTCAACCCAGTCCGACTTTACAGCTGTTTGAGTCAAATACTCCTGCGGAAGCAAATTTGATGTGTGATGAATTAATGCCGCCAAGAACTCCATGCAGTTATAAAGTTTCCAATACTGTATGCCACGATTCGCCTGCTGCCGACCAACTTGATTTTGTTTCCGATGACTCCGTACGAGACAAAGATTACTGTCCATCTAATGATTCATTCGGTATTTCATCAGAAGAACGTCTGTACCGCCTGTCTTACTCCACAGGAATCGTGCCGGAGGTCTGGAAGGAGGCGAACGTACAACCGATCCCCAAGAGAGGGGATCGGTCTGATCCAGGCAACTGTCGACCCATAGCTATCACCTCAGTCATCTGCAAGGTGTTTGAGCTGATCATCAACAAGCAGCTCATGCGATACCTCGAAGATCTCTCGCTAATTAATGATCGGCAATACGGCTTCAGGCCAAAACGATCAACGGGTGATTTTCTGGCATTCGTAACGCATGTATGGGATGAGGCTATGGAAAGGCACGACGAGTCCTTGGCGTTTAACCTGGATATCACCAAAGCCTTCGATAGAGTCTGGCATGCTTCGCTCCTTTCCAAGCTTCCGGTATATGGTCTACCTCCTCAACTGTGCAGCTGGATGACCAGCTTTCTGAACGAACGCCGAATGTGGGTCCTCTGCGATGACCAGGGTTCTCGCTTTTTGCAAGTGAATGCCGGGGTGCCGCAGGGGTCCGTGCTGTCACCAACACTCTTCCTTCTGCATATCAATGATATGCTATCCCTCGGGAACATTCATTGTTATGCAGATGACAGCACATTGCACGGGAGCTACTGGGCTCGTCCGGCGGCGGGGCGGTCGGAGATTGAGGAGGATAGACAACAACTCGTGGCTGATCTCGACAGGAACATCGACTGTATCTCTCAATGGGGTACCGAGAACCTGGTCGAGTTCAATGCCCGCAAAACACAGGCGTGTGCATTTACAGCGAAGAAATCTCCTTTCCTTCCCCTACCCTCTCTTCAGAATGCATTATTACTAATAAAGGACAACCTTGACATCCTTGGCATAGACGTTCGTCGAAAGCTCAATAATAAAAACTACATCGAAAGATGTATAGGGCTAGCTTCGCGGAAACTAGGAATACTGAATAAGGTAAAGCGATTCTTTTAGATTAGACCCTGCGTCGAATACTGCTCTCATCTCTGGGACGGCTCCGCGAAGTATTTGCTGGACGCTCTCGACGCTATGCAGCGACGGGCTATCTGTATTATAGATTGTCCGGAGGTAACGGGAAGCATTGAGCCGCTAGCTCAGCGCCGAACAATAGCTGCCTTGGCCACATTCTACCGTATTTACCACGGCGAGTGTTCTGAAGAGCTCTTCAATCTGATCCCACCCTCTTCCTTCCGATCCCGAACAACGCGTGCCGGGCAGAGATGCCACTACCACACAGTGGATAGCATGTTCGCGAGAACCGAACGTTTTAAACGTACGTTTCTCTGCCGAACGATAGTGGCCTGGAACGCCCTGCCTGTGCATATGTTTCCTCCCACATATATAACCCTGGGTTCTTTAAGCGGAGCGTGAAGAGGCACATCAGTAGGTCGTCAAGTTGAGGGTCACTCTCTATATTATTGTGCGCTGTGAGAGTGGCCCACATTCGCTAGACGTCGTCACGACTTACCACCAGGCGGACGGCGTTAATTTGGCGAACCCAATATAAAAAAAATAAAAAAATATATTAAAGTTTTATAATGAAAATTACTAACATTTGAATATTTGAATATGCTAGTTTTAAGTAAAAATTATAATTATGCTCATTTTGATACCACTAAGTGGTAATTTTAAACGTGTAAAGACTGACTTTGGTCAATAAAACAACGATTTTAATAAAAAAAAAATGTTTTATTTTTATTCTTAACTACGGTTTCATAAATTTGCTCACTTATCATCTCGGCATTGTGTCGCTATAGTGCCGTTAAGATTTAGGGTTCTTTTACTTAACTGCGTTTAAGTTTAACAATGCTTCAAGTTTCTTAATAATATGCCTAGGATAATATACATAAAAGCGGTAAAATGACATTAGCTGCATTTAAGTCTAACATATAGCAAGTTCACGGCTCTTTTTATTTAGCTAAAACGACTCAATGTGTTGTAACGGCGTTTTAGTCAATTATTATTGTAGTTTTTTAAAGAATACTATTGGACATTGTTATTTCTTATTAGTTTTACACTAAAATGCCGTTACGCTATGCATAGCGGCGTTTTAGCTTATACCCTCCGACCTCTTTGTATTAGAGATGTTAAACTAAAACGCATAAAACGTTTTTTATATAAAAATATGTTCTAAGTACTAAAATTCATAGATGGCATTTAAAAGTACTCCAATTTACCTATCTTTTAATATTTTTAATTTTTTGTTATGATTTGTCATTAATGAGTTACATCAATTTAAAAATTTTCTCACATTTTTCGCGCTTATTTAAAAAAGTGGTTTCGGTAGATAACGGCATTCTAGTTATACCACGGCAGAATTGACCTCCGCCTATCTCTAGGGATTTTTAACGCGTGATTGACCGAGCGCGCGAAGGGAGCAATCGTCTATATTTAGAGACCATATTGATCAATTGCTTTCGTATGTCTATTTGTAGGTGTGTTCTAGGCTAGCGGCCACATTATCGGATTTTAAGAATAAATTGATATTTCACGTCAATGTTTTACTTTAATATGATTAAAGAGTAATCATAGTATGCTGGTAGTTCAGTACCACGAAATATTTATAACTATAACAAATTTCATAAAACTGTATATTAGCCAGCAAAGGTTCACTGGTTCCTTAATCACCCAACACTGTATGACTCAGTAGATTGTTACTCTTTTTTTGCGGTGCCGTAACATGAACACAAGTCATGCTATAACTCATTAATTCTGAGTGTATGAGCGTCTGCAAACACGTGTCAAACGCCAGATTATGCCTACGCCGAGTCGAGATAGCGAGTCTATCATGTGCTGAAAGAACCCCTTTGATACCGTTCTATTCATGGATCTGAATAGTGTCTGAACTACGCTTAAATTAGAAAAAACTTAAGAAGTGGACTTATAGTTACTATCTGATTTATGAACTTAACAACAACTCAGGGCTACCGTAACATGTATGTGTGATCATAACAATACATGCGTGTCATCATGACACATGTATTGTCATGATAATTTGTTCTGAAATACATATATAGATATATCACGCCCATATCCCCGACGGGGAAGGCAGAGGTGCATTACACACCCACTATTTGCCAGTATTTTTTTGGTCCCACGTAATAGGGGGCAACTTTATTGCCGTACCGAGTACTATAGAAAGTTTTTTAATGGGTTTTATGTAATAATTTATGTCTAAAACGGCCGAATGAGTTTAATAATAAAGAGTAGCAGCTATGTTTGAAAAAAATTTGAAACCCTGTTTTCTTGCGATGAAAATATCTTACGTGCCAGCCGCTATTGCACAGCCAATTAAAGTCCTGGCTACCCCGGATTATTTATCTACAATAATTTTACAATAATAATATGATTTATAATTAATGCAAAAATTTAATTAATAGCAATTTGTAATAATTTTTTTTGCTAAAATTATTCTTCTACTGGTCCGATACTCACGGGGATATACTCGTATTATTATAAGACGGATGAAAGTAGCTTATACTAGTAGCAGTCAATGACAATGCAGCAACATTTTAAAGTGATTGCTCAGACGTCAGATATTGCTTGTGTAGAATTGGTCCTGACTGTTAGGATTAGGGTTCTGATGACGGAATGATAGATTTAATATTGTAATATCACGTGAAAGCAACAGCCCTATTGAAAATTTAACATTACATACAAATCTCTAAGAGCCTTTCTGAATAATAAATAAATGACTGCCTCTGTGGCGCAGTGGTATGAGTAAGCGACTGTGGTCCCTGAGGTCCCAGATCCCAGATTCCGGGTCAAATCAAATTATTTGTGCTATCCATAAAATATTTGTTTCGGAGTTTGGGTATTTTCTATGTATATGTTTATTAGTTGTCTAGATCTCATAGCACAAGCTTATATTAACTTAATTTGGGCTAGATGACGTCGTGTGAGAATGTCCAAAAATATTTATTATTATTATAATTTGACTTATGTCTGCATCATACAAATATTGTAAAGTCAGACATTTTTTCTAGGCTTTTGTACACTTGTAAAGTATTAAAAAACGAAATCAGTCAATCAACAAATAACACCCGACCACCACGCAGGTGGCCAAGGTCCACCGGGCGCCACTGGGAATTCTCTCAGTGTCTACCGGAGGCACCCGGCAATGGACGTAGGTGCGGCCGCGGCCCAGGGCGGCAGATTTAATATTAGCTTTAAAACTTTTCTCAAATTATCCTACATATCAAAAGACCAACATTCGTGTTATATCAAGGACACCAAAATTAGATTAACAGGCAACAACATTGAAAATATGATTTGTTAATCTACTTATGATGTTAATGATGTTCAGCTACTTTTGGAATACTAGTGTTCAGCTACTTTTGGAATACTAGTGTTCAGCTACTTTTGGAATACTAGTGTTCAGCTACTTTTGGAATACTAGTGTTCAGCGTTTTATGGACGTTTGTATGTTGAGTTTATTTTGGTCTCGTGTTGCGTCACTGACTTATGGACATTTTTAGTGTTCAGACGTTTTGGAAGTTTGAATGTGTTCAGCGACTTTTGGGGCCGACTGTACCTTAGTAAGCAATTGATTGATGATTAAGTGATTCTTTAGAACCTTGTTAAGCTTTAGAAAATATTTGAATAGATTATTGATAAACCATGTAAAGTGTTACCACTAAAAAGGGTTATTTAGATGACTCGCCTTAAATTATTAAAAATTTTTACACCAAAATTATTCAGCCAGTTTTTTTAAAGGGCATTGAATATTTGTATACTTCGGTACTAAATGACATAACGTTCTAACTTCCTTTTTTAAACGAACCTTAATCAATATCTTTGGTTATGGCAAAGGCACTGATAGTTAACAAAAACGGCAATTGACTACGTGGGACCGACAAAGTGACTGGCAAAATGTAAATGTGATTTTGTGTTATTATTACAGGTACATAATGTTTTCACCAAGTCAACGAGTGTTCCCTGCGTCCACTCACATGTCGAATGGCGCGGTTAATGGCGAGGAAGATCGTGTCGTCACTATAATTGCCTCATCGCTCGCCTCGCTGGATTTTGACAGCTTTATAACACGAGTCAAAGAAGCGCAACAGAAAAAATACTGATATGCGCAACAACGTGATGAACATCGCGAGTAGGGGAGCATGTGACCACTTGGGAAATATTTGCAGCAACGCGAGGAGCAAGCAACGTGAGGAGCAACACGACGACTTATCAGAATTAACGACGAATTAACAGACGAGTCCCTAGCAAACAAAAGGGCCTGGCCAGCTGCAAAAGTTCGCCACCTATTGCGTATTTAGCAGCAGGGCTGTCCCAAATCAAAACCTAGTTAGGGACTTGGAACAAATTTTACAGGAGAGCCAAAAAACGACTTCCCAACTTTGAGTGCGTGCCATAATTGAGTTATAAGAGATACGTTGATGAAAATTGGCTGAAAAGTTGCAGAATATCCTTGGCTTGCATGTTAATATATTATTTCTGATGTATTTATAATACTGCAGGTTAGAAAGCACTTACTAAGAAAAAACTTGTTTTAGGTACATAAATATTATCAGAAAAACCATTTTAAAATCTAGTAAAGACCTTTACTAGGATTATATCTGGTTTTGAAAAGCTACATGTTAACAAATTGTTAAGTTCATAACCTAGCAAGTAAGCTCAGTTTTTATTTCTGGGTTTACTAGTTAAGTTCAGCACGCGATTTTGCCCGCGTCAGTTTCTTGATCTACTATATATATTATTTAATTAATATTATGATATATAATAAATATTAATATATAAAATAAATTTAATAAATTTAATTAAAACTCAAAAGTATTTATGAAAAAGTATAATCATTAAGGATAAGCCTTATAAAAAACGCGCATACCTTAGGTATGTGCGTTTTTTGCACCATTAATAATACTGTCTAACATTAGATGGAAGTGTTCACAAAAACCCTTGGACATTCGGATCAGGGAAAATGCTTCCCTGTACAAATCGAAAAGGGGGGTAGGGCGACCAGTGCTGGCCGACCGGGATGTAGAGACACCGTTCCCATTCAGCCAGAGACCTCATACAGCCGACCATATTAGCAGGCAATTCATGCGCCTCACCTCCCAGAGTGATGTGGCAGACCTGGTAGGCGATACAGTACGTATTTTTACAGACGGCAGCAAGATTGATGGCAAGGTTGAAGCCGCTCTGTCGATCTGGGAACGACAGACGGAAACCAGAGCCATCAAACTTGGACTGTCGCCCTACTGCACCGTCTACCAGGCCGAATTGCTTGCAATTTGGCTACGAGGCTCGCGGCTGAAAGGCCCGGTACACGCTTCGCAATCATCAGCGACACCCGATCGGCCCTCGAATCCGTTACCAACCACGCCTCCACCCACCGCCTGGCCGTTGAGGCCAGGGCTAACATTAGGGCCGGCGAGGTCCAGGACAGGGAAATATCCCTGTTCTGGATCAAAGCGCACGCCGGTCTGGAGGGTAACGAGAGGGCCGATGAGCTGGCGAAGAGTACCGCGTTGAGTCTGAAAACCCGACCCTCCTACGATCAAGTGCCGGTTTCGTTCGTCAAACGAATTCTCCGCGAGAAGTCGGTTGACGAATGGAATCGGCGATACACGGAGGGTGGGGTCGCAGGCGTAACCAAGTTGTTTTTCCCTGACGTACGCGCAGCCCACAAATTCGTCATCAAGGTGGGTACTGAGTATCTGCTCACCCAGATACTCACGGGGCACGGCGGGTTCGCCTCGTACTTGCGCCGTTTCAAGTGCAGGGCGAGTCCGTCACGTCGACGAGACCGTGCCTCACCTCCTGTTCGAGTGTCCCATCTTTGGGGCACAACGGTGTGACCTGCAGATGTCCCTGTCCGCCGATTTTAATGTAGATGCTATTAGATAGAAACGCTAGGGGGAAGGTAATAGCCTTCCTCACGTATGTGGCAGGTCGTGCGGTGGAGAGAAACAGGACCTAGGAACCCCCGGCTGAACATCTATGATAGGCTTATGCCGCCAGCATACATCGCTCTCAGCCGGGAAGTTAACCGCAAGGTCCTGCTTCTACCCACCGCACCGAAGAAATCTTATGGTGTATTCTATGTTTTTATGGTGTATTTTGTTTTTGTTTTGGGATGTTATAATTTGAGACTGAATGATTTTATTGTTTTGATTTTATGTTGACTTTTTTATACTATACTTAATGATTTTACACCTAATTATTTATACACCAATTTTATTGATAATATTCATGATTTTGTATAGTTTTAACGAACTCTGAAATGAGTGATGTCCTAAATTAGTTATGCACCATTTAGTAATTTAGTTAGCCTAGCCATAAATTTTAATTATAACACCACCTTAAACCCTTGTAGTATGTACCTAGTTAGAATTAAGATTATAAATTGTATGTGTTATTCATGGTATAATTAGACAGTAAAGCCTTGCTAATGGCAGGGAGGAAGTTCGCGGGCCAGACCACAGCGCCTGGACAATACCGTGGGTGGAAGGTCGGGGGACCTCCGCCCACCGATATGGTCACCCGTGACGACGGGCACCCTCCTCGTGTTCCGGACGGTGCCCACTTAAGCACGCCCGCACCGGCCGTTCTCTACCCTCTCTGCTTTCAGAGAGGTGCTCGAGAACGGTGGAGGTGCGGGCTAGATTCTTCAGCTCCCTAGGGAGCTCCGGGGGGGGGGGTCACTTAATTGGCCCCCCGAGGCGAGCCCCGACATCACGGGGCGCCCCTTGCCGGCTCGCAGTAATTTAACCTCTGGCCTACCCTGCGAGCCGGCTTAAGGTGAGGCGGAACACCGCGGTGGTTTAGTGGGTAGTACGGGCCCTCTCCTCTCTGGGTTCGTGAGTCCCACATACCGTCATCCCTGCTGCCCCCGCAGCAGGGATGACGGTGCCTAAATGCATTCCCCGCGTCAACAAAAAAAAAAAAAACCCACTAACGATCCGCTCACGCCCGCACTCTGCGACTTACTAAAACATGGCGCGAAATTTATCGCGTATCGACAGTTTTCAAAACCTAGTATGGCACAAGGACAAGATCAAAGCCTAGCAAGGGACTATCCCTTGCTAGGTTTTAACATTGTCATTGTGCCATAATATGTTTTGAATTTGTTTTGGTAGCAAGTTTTTGTGACCTATGTGGACATGCTAGGTTTGTATTTCCATCATTACGCGTATTTTGGAAAAATTGACACTGCGAATTCGTGCGTAATGACCTAGTAAGTAGCATCCAGTAAAAACACGTTTTTTTAAAAATATTTATTGATGAAAAGTGAGCGAACATTATACCTCTGCCTACGACTACGGCGAAATAAGCATGATTACGAGTATATGTATGTATTATCTCGCAAACAAGCAGATAGATATTGCTGAAAATATATGATGTTATTTTTAAAAACAGTTATTTCTGTAAAACGAAAAATAATTTCAAAAGATTAATACACACCCTATCTTAAAACTATAATCCCATTACGAAATTTAAACCATCCTTTGCAAATTAAACTTTGAATTAAAATATAATAGTGTATAAATTGTATGACGGCGTTGAAGTTAATATCGTTTCAACACTTGATTCAATAAACACAGGCTGAGAAGCGGCACAATGATTTTCAATTTTAGTTTGGCAGAACGTTGGAGTCCGAATCTCATTTCGTACTTTAAAAGTGCATATTCCCCAGGTGATCTTAACTAAAATTCGTTCGCGCTTTGGAAGTATTTTTATTCAATTCGATTCATCATTTTTCGTACTGGGGGCCAAGTCTGCTATTTAATCTATTCAATAGCTATTTCAAAACGATTCTATTGGTATTGCCTCGGTGGCTCATTGATATGTGAATGCAAATGCCGTCTCTGAGATCCCAGGTTCCACTTATATTCTGTTATAATATCTAGTTAAATATTAGTAGATTACGTACCAATAAAACTCGCTAACGGCCACTAGCATGAAAGTAGATGGATCAATCAAAAGCAACAATAGTGTGGATGACCACTGACAAGCGATTGCAAATCTATTTAGTTGCAAGCATGTTACTAGAGTACGAACAATGTAAACATTTAACTTAATTACTTTATTACGTGATGCCAGAACAAACAAACAAAGACGAGAAGACAATATAAGAATATGCCAATAGCTTCTTACTACAGTTTACTTTTATCATCTGCCTGCCATTATCCCAATTTATTTGGGGTCGGCGCAACATGTTTTCTTTTCCATACATCCCCGTCACACGTCATCTCCTCAACAACTCCTTTCCTGGCCTCTTTCACACATTCCATCCATCTTTTGTTGCTTACCTCGACTTCTCAAGCCCTCTACATTCATACTTTGCACCTTTCTTTTCACGTTACTTTCCTCTCTTCTCGTAACATGTCCATACCATGAAAACCGTTCGCTTCTCACTTTTTCATTTACTGGTGCAACTTTCAAATTTCCTCTAATATACTCGTTTCTTACTCTATCCATCCTTGTTACACCACACATCAATTCGCATTTCCGCTACATGCAATTTTCTTTCATCTATCGCTTTTACGGCCAAACATGAAAGTCCGTACAGGACGGCAGGTCTGACGACAGTTTACTTTATAATTACTTAAAATAAATTATTGTACAACATATTTAAATGAAGCAGCCAGTGTATACTATAATGGAAACTAATAATAAAAGCTACTTCCCACTCGTTAAGTATACAAGCTCAAATTATAGCACTTGTGACGTGTCAACATACCATTTTACATACAGATTGTATCAAAGTAATATTTATATTACAAATATAATTTATGTAATTGGTTGGCTTGTCACGGAGAACTGAGCTTATGAAGACTGAATGAGTTATGATTCCTGACCACGCGATGTTATTGATTCAGGTTTTTTAAAAGGTTTTCATAAATATACCTACATGATACCTCCGGGATAAAATGCATTATTTCCGCGGCTCCGCCCGCATGATATGGTTTTTCTCGTTCCCGATTCCCGTGAGATTAAAAAAACATTGCCGAGATAAAATGTAGCTCAGGGATAATGAAACTATATATCAGTGAAATTATTTCAAAAATTGGTTCATAAGATACAAAGTCAAGCATACAAACTATCAATCAAATCTTTCCTCTTACTAATATTAGTATAGATCCAATACACGGTGGCAAACGCGGTTCCAAATCAAAAAAGATAAACAAGTGTTTTTTTTATACAGTATTTATTCATGAAATGAAATGAAATGATTTCTGCTGCTGTTCTCGTTGAGACAGTCTTGATAATGCCTCGTTTAGAGGCGAAACAATTGTCGACGTTTTGTTGTCTTTTTTTAATAAAAAATAATGCTATTATAATTTTAATAAGTTTTTAACATCTTACTTACCATTACTTTGAAATGATTTATTTATTTGTATAGGTCACTAAATGGCTCTTACAAACGTCAGTAAGTACTTAAAATAAAAAAAATGTCATATCTTCTATATTTACATGTACTGTCAGATTCGCAAAGCAATAAGTAGAACCAAGAGAAAGAACCTGGCAATAAAACTCTCGGTCACTCTCTTTCAATAATTTCAAACACAGTTATACATTAATTTGTACATCTGCCAAACTGTATGACAGTTTATAGGCAGAATCAAGCTCCCATACAATATAATAATAAAAGTTTGATCCGCTGTTATTACATTATTAAATTACAATAGGTATATTTGGTAAATATCTACTGCTGTCACACACACACACACACACACACACACACACACACACGCACGCACACATATATCACGCCTATATCCCCGAAGAGGTAGGCATAGGTGCATTACACACCCACAATTTGCCAGTATAGTATAGTCCCGCGTAACAGGGGGCAAGCCTATGCCTATGCCGTCACCGGGCACATTTATAATGGGTTATCCATTAGAAATGTCTGTCGTGAAAGTTGGTTTTTGTACCAATGTTTGTTTTTATAAATCGTGTATTTGGTGCAGTAGGTAGCCATTGAAACTATAAACTCAAACTACCGTCATGCAAGCATTTTGCTTACTAAATTACCTCGGACCTGTCATCCGCAGGTGTCAGCCGTTACCCACAATGGTCATACCATTAATCATTTTGGTCTGACCTGTCTACGTCGTTACGATGGTACGTTCATCAATTTTTAAACTCGATCGCAATGGATACAGCTTGTGAACTGACAATCCCTTGTCTATCGAATTTATTGTATTAGCTAACATACATACATATACAGGATGTTTGGAACATCGTTTGTCAAATTTAAATGGCTGATAGCAGAGGTCATTACCTGTCTATTATCACCCTTCAAACTAGTTTTAACATCGCCATTTTTTAAATATCGATTATAAATCTTTTTTTTTTAACTCCAAAATTCAGCATAAAAATATCTTCGGTAAGTCCTAGTAATTTTTTTAAGCTTACTAGCATCTTAATAAAATTAAAAATTATTCACAATAAATACTAACTTTTTTTTATTGACAGACCAAAATTTTTAAAAAGTGAAAATTAAAGTTGGTGTCATCTTTAAGCTAACAATAGGAATTAAGTTCTTCCATTTACTTAATAAAATATTAAGTTTATCCTCTGTCTATTGGTATGCAATATGTTATGAAAAACCTTTACTTACTTTACCTTAAATATATTGCACACCCACACTTTGCTGATGGAGGAGGAAACCTTTTGTCATTACCGGGTACTGATGGGTACAATTGAAAATATAATTTAACATTAACATTATCTCTCTTTACGTATATACCTACATAATCACAAACGTTTCTCGGTAATGTCACGGCTTAACATTACCGAGAAACGTTTGTGATTATGAGGATGTGATGCGATGTGACATTAGATGACGTTTTAATCACCCATTTCATCGGTAATAGGCAAGTTACACGTAATACTACGCCTATGTCACTCGCCTAACAACTTGAAGTTGTAAGTCAGTAAGGGTTGTCTCTTGTTTGTGACACGGCATTGACGTCATAATTATTGATCAAATTATGCTGGTACTTTCCTGTCAACCTTCGAATTATTTTCTCTAACGCAAACAAAAGAATGTGCTTTAATTAACGTCGGAGTGCAAGTCCTGTATGTAAGGACTATTCCCTATTCTGTGGTTATACTTCGTTGACTGCTTCGGTGGCTTGGTCAGTAGTGCATCCGCTTTTGACGCTGGAGGCTCGAGTTCGATTCCCGATCGGGACAAACGTTGTGTGAAGACAGATACGTTTTTACCTATGTCTGGATGTTTGCTATCTATAATATGTTTGTATTTAAAAATATACTAGGTATGCAATGCATGCTGCTAATTGCAAATGTTGAGCGGAGCAAATGTTTTTATTACATATCAGAATCAGAATCGAACACTTAAATTATTTAATCGAATGAAAAAAAATCTATTTTCATTGTTGACGCACGTGTTTCCATGGCAACCATTTAATCACTTGGTTTTCGGTGATGTCCAGGACATTTTCGGTGATTATTCCTCCGTGGTCAGCTCTTTATTTCAGATATATGAACTCCCGGGTATGATGTCGACCAGCGTGCCAAATTTGGTCAAAATCGGTCGAGCCGTTTCGGAGGAGTAGGCACACAAACGATTTACACTTGTCGCCTAAGATTGAGCTCCGCTTCGCTCCGCTCAATAAATATGTTTTTCAGTCGTCTAGATCCCATAGCACAAGCTTATATTAGCTTAATTTGCATATAATAAAATTACAGTAAACATACCCTTCAGTAGAACATTGAGTTACTTCACTTGAATTAGCAAGAAGTTATCCTTTACTTAACTCAAGCTGCAAGTATTGCGCCTGAGAACTTAATATTTCGTAGCCCGCCTACGTAAACATCGTAGCACTTTGCTACGGTGAAAGAGTAGCGTTTACTACGAATGTACATTAATCTTGTAGAAAAATACCATCTCCTGTGACTTAATAATTAAGATTTGAAGTCAAGCGTCAGAACTTAATAAATATCTTTTTAAAAATAACAGAAGTGGAAAATTGTTGTAGTATTGGTAATGGTCGAATTAAACATTTGTGTGATTCGCAAATGTTTGTTTCGGAGTTTGGGTGTTTTTTTATGTATTTTTGAAGAGTATTTTTTTTATATTCATGTTACATACGTATGTATTTAGGAATACATACGTATGTAACATGAAAAGTAACAAAAATTAAAAGTATAGTTAAAAAATTAAGTATACTTAAATTAAAGTATGGTTTTTAGTAAGTGTAAATAGTATTTTCATCTACTGTTAATTTTCTTTCTTGTGTCCCTATTGGAAATACAAAATCTTATTTAATAACGACATATCCGTTATTTCAGCCGTCAATCACTGAACCACTCGATATTATTAAAACGCGCTCGTATCCCGTCATCACGGGGAAAGCCTTCAAAGTATTAATGACTGAGTAATTAAAATCCATCATGTAAAAGCTCCGTGGCTTTCGGTTCAGGAATCTAGTATAGAATTTCCTGGTATCGTGCCAATCGTGATATTAAAGTAACTCACACATGGGTTTTTTTCTACCATAAACACACACAAATCCCTCTATTCCAAAGTAGGCTAAGCTTGTGTCATCTATACTACTATTATAAAGATTTGTATGTTTGTAATGAATAAACTCAGAAACTACTGTGCCGATTTCTAAAATTATTTCACCATTGAAAAGCCACATTCACCCTGAGTAACATAGGCTACTGTTTATCCCGGTAATGTGGGTATACCTTTCGTTAACATGATATATGCAATCCTAAAATGTTTTGGCACAATGAATTTGGCATACTTTTTTTGGCATAATTATACTTGGTCATAATTGATTTTTAGCAGCATATGTACTGTGGAATAATTATATTTAGGTCTAATATATTTATGCATAGTTATAATTTGTACAATGTTTTTAGGCATATGAATATGCTGCGAGTCAGCGCCGGGAGCGAGTCAGCGCCGGGACCTCGTAGTGGGTCTGGGCGTGGATACCCTCTCGCTAGAGACCATGCTTCAAGCCATGGTCTCCAGCGGGAGTAGGTGGAACGCGGCCGTGTCCTTCTGCGAGCAAGTCGTGCTCGCGAAGGAGGCGGCCGAGAGGGAGAGGGAGCGTGCCCTCCCCGCCGAGTTCCGTAGTCAGCGGCGTGGCCGCCGCAGACTCATCTACGCCCAAGACCATCGACCTCCATGATCGGGGCCTGAGGACGGCGGGATCGCCACCCGTCGTCCTTACAGAAGCAGGCTAGAAGGGTTGCGTGCTGCGGGGCCTTTGCCTCATAGCACGCAACCTGATTCACTCATTGACGCGGGATAAAACCCTACCCCCAACGACGCGGGATTCTCATCCCGACCCAACCCCCGCAGAGACCACAGAGGTGGTCAAAGTCCGCCGGGCGCCACTGGAAATACGTTCTGCTTGTAACCAGAGACGCCCGGCAACGGACGTTAGAGCGGCCGCGGCCTTGGTCGCGGAACTAAAAAAAAAAAAAAAAAAAAAAACCGGGAACGAGTAAACTAAATCACGCGGGCGGAGCTGCGGCGATTAGCTAGTGTTATATAATTTTACAATATGAATCACAAAAACTATAGTTTTGGGCTGGACTCGAACCAGCTGGGCAGCTTGGGATGGAGTGATCCCTTTCCAGGAGGAACGTTCTACGAACTGACCAAAACACCACTAGCCCAAGACATCTAATTTTGTGATCACATTGTGTTAATATCGCGACATACGGCGTCGCCAGACAGAGTTATGTCATGTAATCTATATCTATACGCCATACTAATATTATAAAGCAGAAGAGTCCGTCTTTCTGTATCTGTCCGTCTGTCGGTCTGTCTGTTTGTTCCTGCTAATCTTTGAACCGACTCTTACTGGCAGATAGTTGATGTAATAAGGTGTACCTACTATAGGCTACTTTTTAGTAAAGTAGGAATGATTTTTTTTCTCGCGTCAACCCCATCGTGTGGGGTATCATTAGATTAAATACATAGAAAGGTTGCTGAAGTGATTTTTTGATTTAAGTATCCGTTTGCGAGATTTTCAGCTTTGAAGAGCATATTTTGCTCCTGTAAAATCTAAACGGCTGGCGTAAGAACCTGAAACATTCATGATGTTAGTCCATGTAAAAAACTTTAAAGGAAAACTATAACGGATGGTATGACTCTGTTGGTTCAGGAGTTATAGAAGGTTTTATGGGTAACTACGCTTTATGGACAGGGGAGTGTAGCCAACATTTTCCAAATAAATAATATTTCCGTATGGCAATAAAAATACATATAATGCATT
Source organism: Nudaria mundana (assembly GCA_963556515.1). Classification (NCBI taxonomy): domain Eukaryota; kingdom Metazoa; phylum Arthropoda; class Insecta; order Lepidoptera; family Erebidae; genus Nudaria; species Nudaria mundana. Next base: position 1,996,530 of record OY748301.1, on the reverse strand, counting down.
CGGTGTTTTTTTTTTTTTTTTTTTTTTTTATATTTAGGTCGACAAATTGACGCCACTCGCCTGATGGTAAGCTGCGGCGACGTCTGGCAATTGAGGGCGACTCTCACAGTACACAGGAATACTATAGAGAGTGGCCCTCAACTTGACGACCCTGTAATGTGCCTCTTCACGCTTCGCTTAAAGAGCCCAGGGTTATATGTTGGAGGAAACACGTGCGCAGGCAGGGCGTTCCAAGCCACCATCGTTCGGCAGAGAAACGATCGTTTAAAACGCTCGGTTCTCGCGAAGACGGTTTCCACGGTATGAGGGTGACATCTCTGCCCGGCACGCGTTGTTCGGGATCGGAAGGGAGAGGGTGGGATCAGGTTGAAGAGCTCTTCAGAACACTCACCGTGGTAAATACGGTAGAACGCGGCCAAGGAAGCAATTGTTCGGCGCTGGGCTAGCGGCTCAAGGCTTCCCGTTACCTCCGGACAGTCTATAATGCGAACAGCGCGTCGCTGCATAGCGTCGAGTGCGTCCAGCAAATACTTCGCGGAGCCGTCCCAGAGGTGAGAGCAGTATTCAACGCAGGGTCTAATCTGCGTTTTGTACAGGAGACACCTCTGGTGCGGTGTAAAGAATCGCTTTACCTTGTTCAGTATTCCTAGTTTCCGCGAAGCTAGCCCAATACATCTCTCAATGTATTTTGTGTTATTGAGCTCTCGACGAATGACGGTGTCATTTTGAATCTGTTTATTGAAAAGGAAATGAGTTTATTTATTGATGCCGAATGCTCGGACTGTAGAGATATTAGATGGGTTCTACTAGTTAATGCACACGGGTTCACCTGCATGGAATAGTTGATTTTTCTTTTTTTAATATTTGTTCGCGGATAACTTAGTCATTTATGAACTGATTTTAATACTGTTTTGTTGAAAAGGAGGAATTTCCAAGGGTAGATTCCAAGGTCCCATTATAAGAAAACCAGGATCTGATGATCAGATCACGGAGAAATCGAGGGGACCCTTCAAAAATTGTAAGGCTGACTAGTGCGTTTGATATTATTTATATATTTGTCTTTTGATTTTTTTTATTGAATATTTTATTTAATTATTGTGGTCCCATTTAAAATCGGTTTTTGTGTCAATATTTTACGTGGTTTTTTATTCAACCACGGAACCCCAGTATTTTGTTAGTCCCACTTTTTTTTTTTTTTTTAGTTTCGCGACCAAGGCCGCGGCTGCTCCAACGTCCGTTGCCGGGCGTCTCTGGTTACAAGCAGAACGTATTTCCAGTGGCGCCCGGCGGACTTTGATCACCTCTGTGGTCTCTGCGGGGGTTGGGTCGGGATGAGAATCCCGCGTCGTTGGGGTAGGGTTTTATCCCGCGTCAGTGAGTGAATCTGGTTGCGTGCTATGGGGCAAAGGCCCCGCAGCACGCAACCCTTCTAGCCTGCTTCTGTAAGGACGACGGGTGGCGATCCCGCCGTCCTCAGGCCCCGATCATGGAGGTCGATGGTCTTGGGCGTAGATGAGTCTGCGGCGCCCTCGCCGCTGACTACGGAACTCGGCGGGGAGGGCACGCTCCCTCTCCCTCTCGGCCGCCTCCTTCGCGAGCACGACTTGCTCGCAGAAGGACACGGCCGCGTTCCACCTACTCCCGCTGGAGACCATGGCTTGAAGCATGGGCATCCTCATATCGGGAAAATTTCGGCCAGGCTTAGTTCAGCAGCCTATGCTGTCAAAAAGATCCGACAACTTACAGACATTAAAACGGCGCGTCTTGTCTACTTCAGCTACTTCCACAGTATCATGACATATGGCATACTACTGTGGGGTAACGCTGCCGATATTGAATGCATCTTTGTGTTGCAGAAGAGGGCTGTCCGGACTATCTATGGAATGGGGTCTCGGGAGTCATTAAGAGATAAGTTTAAGCATATTAACATCCTCACAGTGTATTCACATAATATTTATGAAATTTTATTGTATACCCACAAGAACAAAAGCAAATTTGTGAAAAATAGTGATAATCATAATCTAAACTTAAGAAATAAGGATAAACTGGCTGTTCCTAAATTTAGGCTTCATAAAGTGAGTAATTCTTTTGCGGGGAACTTTATTCGAATGTATAATACATTGACAACCGAAATAGCAAATTTATCTGTTAATAAATTTAAAAAACTAATAAAACGTAAATTGTGCCATAAAGCTTATTATAGTATTAATGATTTCTTAGATGACAAGGCTGCCTGGTTGTAACACGAATTGCTCCTTTCTAAATAACTCTGTATTAGATTTAAGATGAAATATTTTGGAAAAAAGCCGAACTGAGTTTCTTGAGGGCTCTTCTCAGTCTCGTTGCATTTTGGAACCCTCGGTAGAGTCACACCAACTTTTGACGAATCAAAATATTTTTCTAAAAATTTCAAAGATAATAAACGTTATTTTGTTTTATTTTATTTTCATGGTCTCCAGCGAGAGGGTATCCACGCCCAGACCCACTACGAGGTCCCGGCGCTGGCTCGCCCACGCTGAGCACTCCACCAACGTGTGGAGTGCGGTGTCGTCGTCGGAAACCTCGCAGTGTTGACACCGGGGTGTGACCTCACGATGCATGCGAAACAGATAGCTACCGAAGCATCCATGCCCGGCAACGATCTGCGTCGCACGATACGTGAGGTCACCATGCTGCCTCTGCAGCCAATCGTCCATGATCGGTCTCACCGCCGCGATGATGGTGGTACCCCACTTGGGTTGCTCAAGTCGCACCCTCCATGACTCCATGAGATCCTGGCGGAGTTGGGACCGCTGGTCCTCGATTTCTCGAGACGCAGGCCTGTGGTCCCGCTCCAGCGCCTCCTTGCGCCATTGGAACAATGACGCAAAGGCTCTCGCTTCCAGGTCCCATGGAGGGGTCCCGGCTAGGTGTTAGTCCCACTTAATAGAAGTTAAGCCGATTAACGCTATAAGAACTTTGGTTTTAGTCAACGCCTGGTCCGCTGATCAGCAGATGTACCACTAGCAGATGAGGTAGATTTGGGTTCGAAATCTTAATGAAACTCCTTAGTACCGTCATCATTCAAAGAATCCAGTAAACGATGGAAACGAGTTTAAACAAGGTACAGTTTAAAATAAATGAGTATTTCATTTCGTTAACGACTAACAAAGAATTTGCTACAGGTTAGAGACTGTATTACGTCACAGTGGCTTAAACACTCGCTGCAGTATTGAACTGATTGCTTTCCTAATTGCTACCTATTGCATAACCGACTTACAAAAAAAGAGATTTCTCAATTCGACTGAATATATATTTTTTTATGTTTGTTCGCTGATAAATTCGTCGTTTATGAACTGATTAAATTTTTTTTTTTAATATATATTTCCAAGATGTTCCCATTATAAGGAAACCAGGATCTGATGATCGGATTCCGGAGAAACCTTCAAAAATTGTAAGGGTGACTAGTGTGTTGTTAATTTTTTTCATTAGGTATATAAAGGACTACTATTTAATGAAGGTTTGGAGTCGATCTGATTAGGAGCCGAAAGCCAGTCGAGGGAACTCATCAACGATTTACAGCAGTTACATTGTGTTTGGGTTTGATTAATTTGTATTGAAGAGAACTTTACATATCCCAAATTGATTATTAGTTTACGGTTGAAGTCGGTGTTTTTTTGTTCAATATTATTTAAATTCTCGATTGATTGCTCTCGGTGCACATTTATTGTGCTCCACGCCAACATACATTTAGGTAGAACTTTGATAAATTTATTTTTAGAACAACGAGTTTGCTAAATATAAAAATTGTGCTGTGTATACTGTACTACTGATACACATAGTATTCATATACTTGCTAGCTGACCCCAAAAACGTTGTTTTGAAATATACACTAAAAACATATTTTAATTTCCGATTCTTGGACCTACCAAATGTGCTCCAAAGTTTTTTAAAAATTATTCAAGCCGTTTTGGAGGAATTTGATAACAAAATGTAACTTTTTTTTGGTGGGTTGCTAATCCGTCGTCGTCAGACCCCGATCATGGAGGTCGATGGTCCGGCGCGTATAGATTAGGTCAGCCAATATTTCTTTCTGAGTTTGGGTTGGGTAGTTATAAACTCTGTGGTGACCTCTTTTTTTTTTTTTTTTTTTTTTTTTTAATTCCGCGGCCAAGGCCGCGACCGCTCTAACGTCCGTTGCCGGGCGTCTCTGGTTACTAGCTGAGGGTATGTCCAGTGGCGCCCGGCGGACTTTGACCACCTCTGTGGTCTCTTCGGGTGTTGGGTCGGGACGAGAATCCCGCGTCGTTGGGGGAAGGGTTTTATCCCGCGTCAGTGAGTGAATCTGGTTGCGTGCTATGGGGCAAAGGCCCCGCAGCACGCAACCCTTCTAGCCTGCTTCTGTAAGGACGGCGGATGGCGATCCCGCCGTCCTCAGGCCCCGATCATGGAGGTCGATAGTCTTGGGCGTAGTCGCGTAGTCTGGGGCGCCCTGGCCGCCGACTACGGAACTCGGCGGGTAGGGTACGCTCCCTCTCCCTTCCGGCCGCCTCCTTCGCGAGCATGACTTGCTCGCAGAAGGACACGGCCGCGTTCCACCTACTCCGGCTGGAGACCATGGCTTGAAGCATGGTCTCCAGCGAGAGGGTATCCACGCCCAGACCCACTACGAGGTCCCGGCGCTGGCTCGCCCACGCTGAGCACTCCACCAACGTGTGGAGTGCGGTGTCGTCGTCGGAAACCTCGCAGTGTTGACACCGGGGTGTGACCTCACGATGCATGCGAAACAGATAGCTACCGAAGCATCCATGCCCGGCAACGATCTGCGTCGCACGATACGTGAGGTCACCATGCTGCCTCTGCAGCCAATCGTCCATGATCGGTCTCACCGCCGCGATGATGGTGGTACCCCACTTGGGTTGCTCAAGTCGCACCCTCCATGACTCCATGAGATCCTGGCGGAGTTGGGACCGCTGGTCCTCGATTTCTCGAGACGCAGGCCTGTGGTCCCGCTCCAGCGCCTCCTTGCGCCATTGGAACAATGACGCAAAGGCTCTCGCTTCCAGGTCCCATGGAGGGGTCCCGGCTAGGTGTTAGTCCCACTTAATAGAAGTTAAGCCGATTAACGCTATAAGAACTTTGGTTTTAGTCAACGCCTGGTCCGCTGATCAGCAGATGTACCACTAGCAGATGAGGTAGATTTGGGTTCGAAATCTTAATGAAACTCCTTAGTACCGTCATCATTCAAAGAATCCAGTAAACGATGGAAACGAGTTTAAACAAGGTACAGTTTAAAATAAATGAGTATTTCATTTCGTTAACGACTAACAAAGAATTTGCTACAGGTTAGAGACTGTATTACGTCACAGTGGCTTAAACACTCGCTGCAGTATTGAACTGATTGCTTTCCTAATTGCTACCTATTGCATAACCGACTTACAAAAAAAGAGATTTCTCAATTCGACTGAATATATATTTTTTTATGTTTGTTCGCTGATAAATTCGTCGTTTATGAACTGATTAAATTTTTTTTTTTAATATATATTTCCAAGATGTTCCCATTATAAGGAAACCAGGATCTGATGATCGGATTCCGGAGAAACCTTCAAAAATTGTAAGGGTGACTAGTGTGTTGTTAATTTTTTTCATTAGGTATATAAAGGACTACTATTTAATGAAGGTTTGGAGTCGATCTGATTAGGAGCCGAAAGCCAGTCGAGGGAACTCATCAACGATTTACAGCAGTTACATTGTGTTTGGGTTTGATTAATTTGTATTGAAGAGAACTTTACATATCCCAAATTGATTATTAGTTTACGGTTGAAGTCGGTGTTTTTTTGTTCAATATTATTTAAATTCTCGATTGATTGCTCTCGGTGCACATTTATTGTGCTCCACGCCAACATACATTTAGGTAGAACTTTGATAAATTTATTTTTAGAACAACGAGTTTGCTAAATATAAAAATTGTGCTGTGTATACTGTACTACTGATACACATAGTATTCATATACTTGCTAGCTGACCCCAAAAACGTTGTTTTGAAATATACACTAAAAACATATTTTAATTTCCGATTCTTGGACCTACCAAATGTGCTCCAAAGTTTTTTAAAAATTATTCAAGCCGTTTTGGAGGAATTTGATAACAAAATGTAACTTTTTTTTGGTGGGTTGCTAATCCGTCGTCGTCAGACCCCGATCATGGAGGTCGATGGTCCGGCGCGTATAGATTAGGTCAGCCAATATTTCTTTCTGAGTTTGGGTTGGGTAGTTATAAACTCTGTGGTGACCTCTTTTTTTTTTTTTTTTTTTTTTTTTTAATTCCGCGGCCAAGGCCGCGACCGCTCTAACGTCCGTTGCCGGGCGTCTCTGGTTACTAGCAGAGGGTATGTCCAGTGGCGCCCGGCGGACTTTGACCACCTCTGTGGTCTCTTCGGGTGTTGGGTCGGGACGAGAATCCCGCGTCGTTGGGGGAAGGGTTTTATCCCGCGTCAGTGAGTGAATCTGGTTGCGTGCTATGGGGCAAAGGCCCCGCAGCACGCAACCCTTCTAGCCTGCTTCTGTAAGGACGGCGGATGGCGATCCCGCCGTCCTCAGGCCCCGATCATGGAGGTCGATAGTCTTGGGCGTAGTCGCGTAGTCTGGGGCGCCCTGGCCGCCGACTACGGAACTCGGCGGGTAGGGTACGCTCCCTCTCCCTTCCGGCCGCCTCCTTCGCGAGCATGACTTGCTCGCAGAAGGACACGGCCGCGTTCCACCTACTCCGGCTGGAGACCATGGCTTGAAGCATGGTCTCCAGCGAGAGGGTATCCACGCCCAGACCCACTACGAGGTCCCGGCGCTGGCTCGCCCACGCTGAGCACTCCACCAACGTGTGGAGTGCGGTGTCGTCGTCGGAAACCTCGCAGTGTTGACACCGGGGTGTGACCTCACGATGCATGCGAAACAGATAGCTACCGAAGCATCCATGCCCGGCAACGATCTGCGTCGCACGATACGTGAGGTCACCATGCTGCCTCTGCAGCCAATCGTCCATGATCGGTCTCACCGCCGCGATGATGGTGGTACCCCACTTGGGTTGCTCAAGTCGCACCCTCCATGACTCCATGAGATCCTGGCGGAGTTGGGACCGCTGGTCCTCGATTTCTCGAGACGCAGGCCTGTGGTCCCGCTCCAGCGCCTCCTTGCGCCATTGGAACAATGACGCAAAGGCTCTCGCTTCCAGGTCCCATGGAGGGGTCCCGGCTAGGAGACATGCAGCCTCTCCGGAGATCGTGCGGTACCCCCGTATGGTTCTGACGGCCAAGGTTCGAAGTGGTCTGTTTAACAGAGTCACGTTCCCCTTGACCGCCAACCTATCCGCCCATACGGGAGCCCCGTATAGGGCCATACTCCGCACGATCCCCAGGTACAGTCTCCTGCAGGAAGCGTTGGGTCCCTTTAGGTTGGGCATCAGTCGCGAAAGCGCGACCGATGCCTGCGTCACCTTGAGGACAAACTTCGGAAATGTGGTCCGAAGTTCCATCGGCTATCAAGTACGATCCCTAGGTACTTCATCGAGGGCTTGATGCCGATGCTAACGCCTCCCACATTTATGCTGGAACCTTCGGGTGGACCGTTCCGAGGTCTGTGAAAACACAGAACCTCGGACTTGTGCAAGGCCACCTCCAGTCCCAGCTGCCGTATCCGACCCACGACTCGAGCAACACCCGTCGTGACCTTGAGTGCTGCCTCCTGGTACGTTGCACCCCGCGCCGTGACGAGGGTATCGTCGGCGTAGCACGTTACGCCGACGCCCCTAGGCAACGCACCCCGCAGCACCCAGTCGTAGCCGATGTTCCACAGAAGCGGCCCCAGAACCGACCCCTGTGGAACACCGCACGACACATCTCGCCGAGCTGGCCCGAGCCAGCTGTGGAAAGCTATGACCCTCTCCGAGAGATAGGCCCCGACAATACGACGGAGGTAGAGAGGCGTTTCGTGATACACGAGCGCCTCCCTAACGCAGCTCCATGGCAAGGTGTTGAACGCGTTGGCGATGTCAAGAGACACCGCCACCACCACCTTGCCCTGCGAGACTGCTTCCTCCGTCAGGCTCTTCACGCGCATGATCGCGCTCACGGTGGAGCGTCCCCGACGGAAACCGAACTGGTTATCCGCCAGGTCTGGCCCCACACTCGTGAGATGCTCGACGAGGCGTTCCGCGATAATTCGCTCAAAGAGCTTACATACCTCGTCGAGCAACACGATCGGCTGGTATCCGGACGGTGCGTCCACCGGCCGCCCCGCCTTACGGATCAGGACCAGTTTCCCCGTCCTCCACACCTTGGGAAACTGGCCCCTTTCGAGGCATGCGCTAAAGAGCCCCATCAGTCGAGGCCCGAGTTCTTCGAGGGCCAGGACCCATGCACGGCCAGGAATGCCGTCGGGTCCGGGGGCAGTGATTTTCCGGCGTTTAAGCCGGAGTACTGCCGCACCTAGCTCCCCCACGCTGACTTCGGGTACGTCGTCTTCGCTGGTGCTATCCGCGTCGGGCAGAGACGGAGCCATGCGCGGTGGGACGTGCTCCTCCGCGCTCGTCGGAAACAGGGAGCCCATGACCCGCTCCAGCTGCTGCGGCTGGAGACTCTGGGTCAGTGGGGGCGCCCTAGGTCGGAGTTTCTCCCTGACCTGTAGGTATGGGCGCCCCCATGGGTTCTGCTGCAGGGTCTCCAGGAGCTCCTCGCGGGCCGCCGTCTTGGCCCGCTTTATCGTCTCCTGGAGAATACCTTTGGCCTCCCTGTATGCCTGATAAAGCTCCGCCTCTCGGGCTGCCGCGTCGTCTGGGCGGCGATGCCTCCGGCGAAACCTGGTGTACCGGCGGCGGGCGGAGATGCATGCTGCGCGCAGCTCTGCAATCTCCGGCGACCACCAGTACACCTGCTTCCTGGCCGGTCTGGGTGTAACCCTAGGCATCGCCGCATCACAGATTTGCGACATGGCTCTCCTGAACCACTCCGCCTCGGCATCCACATCGGCAGGCCGGTCCGGTGCCGGAATCCAGGCCTGCACGATGGATGCCTCCAGGAGAGCTTCCCGATCAAGATGGTGAAGTGCCCAACGCGGATCCGGGGGATTTGCTACCGGCTGTGGGAGGTCAGGTGAGGGGACGACATCGAACCGGATGTACCGATGGTCCGAGTGCGTCTCCTCACCCTCCTCCACGCGCCAGCCTGTAATACGGCGGGCGAGGTCAGGGGATGCGAACGTTACATCTACGATCGATTCCCCCCCTCGCCGCCAAAAGGTGACGACATTCCCCCGGTTGAGGACCTCCAGACCACGTGTTCTGGTCCAGTCCTCAAGAAGCCTCCCCTTGTCCCTGGTTTCCCGGGAGCCCCACGCCTCACTCCAGGCGTTGAAGTCTCCCAGGAGCAGGACAGGGCGAGGGCGGCACGCAGCGAAGACGACGTCGAGCTCAGTGAGCCATAGCTCAAACTGAGACTCGTCAATGTTCGGCGAGATGTAGGCCGACACGACCGCAAACCCTTCAAATTCCGCCGCAACACACCCCCGGCCGCTTGCAATCAATGCAAGGCGCGAGGTGTCCACGGCGGAACCCCCAAAAATGCAACAGGCCGAGCCGTCCTGGTCCACCGGGCTTCCCGGGTGGACATAATACGGCTCGGCGACCACGGCCAAGTTAATGGACCACTGCGCGATGCTCTGGTACAGAAGATCCTGAGCAGCGCGGCAGTGGTTCAAGTTCACCTGCAGGATGCGGACATGGGCGCACATTAATGTACGTCCATGTCAGCATCCCGCTGCGAACCTGGCCGCGCAGAAGCGGCTCCCCCGCTGCCTACAGCGGACGGACGAGGTTTAGGCCTCGAGGCGGCGCAGGTACGGCTGCCGACCCGATGGTCCGCCGTTTTGCCCTCCGCCTCGCATCTATAACAGCCAGGCGGGGCCTCACAGCCATTGGCCTTATGACCGGGCCGGCTGCAGCGGAAGCACCGATCGCCCACGGTGTCTTCCGCTGTGCACTGCACCCCGACGTGCCCCACCACCATGCACCGGAAACACCTGGTTTCCCGGGCACGAAGGAGGTGCACCTGCGCCTTTAGGAAGCCCCCTACAAGGAGGCTTCGTCCGTCCGCCAGTTTAAGTGCCGCCGCGACGGGGCACTGGACGACTGTCATCCCATGACCGGTGGAGCCGAAGGAGATATCTCCAGCTTTCACCTGGTCATGGGGGCAGCCGCCCGCCTCCACGACGGCGGAGATTACTTCCTCCGTCGTGGCCGCGTCATCCAGACCCGTGATGCGCAATGCGGCGCATTTGGTAGGTCTGGTGACGCGGACGGCTTCTGCGTCCAGCGCGACCCTAAGTTGAGCCGCTAGGGCGTCCGCTTTGGGACCGCTGGAGGCGCCGGAGACCTCGAGGAGGCGAGCACCGGTGCGGGTGTTTTTACACCGGAGCCCCCCCTGAATATCGAGGGCCGAGAGGTTCACTGAGACTTTAACCTGCCTCAGGACATCGGCGTACCCCACACCCTTCTCCACACCTGCCGGCGTCACGGTCAGGACGACGGCGGTGGAGCGAGGAGGGCGGGGCCTCTTCGGCGCCTTCGCCGCGGCGGCTCTGGCCGCTTTGTTTTTGGCCCTCTTGCGCTGCTTTTTGGCACCCACTACTTCCCATCCCTCCCGTCTGGAGGGATGTAAAGAGGCAGCAGGAGCAGCAGCGGGAGTGGCCCTGAAGGCAGCGGGGGTGGGACTCCTCTTGCCCTTCCCCTTGCCCTTACGCGAAATGGCCGCAGCCTCGGCGGGCGTCCGCCTCGCTGGGACAGCGGACGGGGGCAGGGTGGGGCGGCGGCTAGAAGGCCGGCCTCTCGGACGGGGCGCAACGCCGGCGCCAGCAACAGCCGCGTAGGACAACGCGGGCTGCGTCAGCGCAGGGCGATACGCCCGGTCCTCAAGGACGCCAAGGCGCCTCTCGATCGCCGCCATGAGCTCGGTAAGAGTAGGCGGCACAGGCTGTGGCGGCGATACGGGCGCCGCATTGGGCGCGGTCCTGGGTGCCATCCTAGATGGCCCAACCGTCGGGGAAGGCGGCTTCGGTAGCCCAGTCTGGGTCCCGGAAGGCCCCTTGACCAAATTGGTCAGGTTCGCGACCTCCTGTCGCAGGGCCTCCATCTGTTGTCGGGACGCGGCTAGTTCCGCCTCCAGACTGGCCACCTGGCCTCGGAGCTTCAGCTCCTCAGCAGGGACGCTCCGCGCAAGGAGCTCATCCAGTGAAGACTGGGCAGCGGTCACCGCGGTCTTCACTACCTGCCTCTTACCCTGGAGGTTTTTAGTGCCACCCTTCATGGCCTCCGCAATCCGGGTAAGAGCCAGCATGAGCTCCCGCGCGGCTGGGACCTCTTTATCCCTGCCACTTGGCAGGAACGGCACCGTAGGGGCGCGGGCCTTGAAGACCGGCGTCTTTTTGTATTGGCCCCTTGTCGTCATCGCCAAATATTTTGACGGCACCCCCTCTTCGGAACTCGTCTCACTGGCCCGCCCAGAGCAGCTGGTGCTCCGGTCACGCGAGGGTCCCGCCTCCTGCACCCTCTTCTCGAGGGTCCTCTTTCCTGGGGTCTTCCATAAGGAAGAACCCGCCGCCTCAGTGCTGCTGGGAACGACGTCAGTCCCAGCAGCAGTCGACGCGACCTCCGCGTCGGTTTGGGGGGTGGTTTTAAGGCACACCCCCTGGCCTATTGGGCTTTGGTGACCCCTCCCAAATACCACCCGGGGAGATCCCGGGCGGGGGTCGCCATGACTGGTGCCGGGCCCGAGCCCGACCCCAGTCACAGCAGGGTGTTCGCGGTCAGCATCGCTGCCGGTTCCCCCTTGGGTAATAAATTCGTTTATTTCCTCAGCCATTTTGGTTGAGTTTAACGTCCTCCGACGATGGTGACACCCTAGGCGTGACAGCTCCCCTGCACGATTCATCCCCTCACCGGGTGTCAGAGCTTGGGATTGGGTTAATTTTTTATAGAGGTGTTCATCCTCGCGGCCCCGAGAGGCCACCGGTCCTGTCAGTTCAGGATTACGGCTGGGCCGGGTGGGGGTCTTCACAAGACCGTTCCGCCCGCCCCGTTGGTTTTTTAACGAGGTTTCCATCCTCGCAGTTCCGCAGAACCGCCTACCCGCCAGGGTTCGGCCGATCAGTGGTCTCTGTCAGACCGTGGCCGACGCCACTGATGAAGTCAGTGGTGTCGGACCCGTCGCCCTGTCGGTTCCTCCGCGACCTGGGCCTCGAAAGGCCCCCACCGTGGTGGGTCTGTGCTCCTCACATTCTGAGGAGACAAGATCCCACCTTGGCCAGAATTAGCCGTAGTAGCTACAACTCTACGGTATGTTGCCGCAGAGTTGCAGCCACTGCCGTTGCCCGGGGTGCACCGCGTGGAGGATCTGACCCATGCACCCCGTGGTGACCTCTGCGGTTTCATGAAAGTCGTACATCCAAATGTACTCGTGAAATTCCATTTAATAACTTCGTATTATACAATAGTCAGGGACATAAATAAAAATTGAAAACTCAAAAGAAGTTAATGAAACCAAAATTACTGGCAAAAAATTGAAAAACAAACCTTTCTATATTGACATTAGGAATGAACGAAGACTGAATGAAGGATCCGTAACATGTTCGTAAGCGTGTGACGTCTTGTCAGTAGCTTCAAACGCTTCCAAGACGTTATACTTTACGTCTAGCGTAGCGCTAGTGCGCTCCTTAAACGTAGAGCATAGTCTCATTGTATCTGATATAAATTTGAAAATTTGTAGAGAGAACTAATATAACTATGTAACGTGAAAACTCTCCAAATCAGCTATAACGTTGAGAATGTTTTTTTTTGGTAAATATTATTAGTATTTTATTGGGCTCGTGGTCTAGTGGTAACCGAAACGGTTAAAACATTGCAAAGGTTAATCCACATCTATTCAGGCCGGTCTTAGGATGGGTGACCATTTCTTAAGACACTGAGACCCCTCCGTGACTCGGAGAGCACGTTAAGCCGTCGGTCCCGGTTGTCATACAAACATCTATGGCAGTCATTAGGAGTAGTTGGAGCCCTTAATCAAAAATCCGGCCAGTCTAACTACAGAGCTTTGATATCGTCCATGGGTTGTGGAGGTTTAGATGGCAGTCGCTTCACGGAAAATATCGAAGTTCAGCTGAATCTCAGTTAGACTGGAAAGAATGATGATTTTTAGTATTTTATTGTTTATATAAAGACGTTACATTATCTTCCTCATATAATTATGCTTTCTGACAAAAGTTAATATCAGTTTGAACTTCCTCGGCTCCCCGTACTCATGTTAGAAACATACATCTTAATTTATTCACGTTCTTGTTCAAAATACGGCACAGTTCCTCGGTACATACTCGTGTGTACTTTGATTATGAAAATTAAGTTAGAATCGAGTTCTCGTATGTCCTGTTGTGTGGGGATTTATGTACAAATAGTATTGTTAATGTTGGGTTTATTATGTCCTTACGTCTGAAATATATAGGTATGTATATATGAAAGATATTAAGCTTTCTGGAAAATAGTTAGATCTATTATTGGGTTTTAATGACGTCTCACTCCGTATCTCCGAAAACACAGAAAACCGTTTTCACAGATACAGACGGCTTAAATCAATAACTAATCCTATAAAATTTGTTACAGTAATTAAAAATATTATTCGTTTGAACCTACTATACACCGTGCAAGGACCACCGTTTAAATAAAATATTTTGGAGTCAGTTTCGATAACAGAACCGACTGGAAGTATTACTTTGAAAAAACAAAGACATTAAAAAAAAAAGTATGTGAATTTTATTAAAGTAGGCCGCTGCAGCCTACGTCTATTGCGAGCATCTTTGGATACTTCTAGAAATAATATTTTTAGTGTAATTTTTTTGTATTAGTCCGAGATACCCAGGACTTTAATTGGCTGTGCCATAGCGGCTGGTACGTAAAATGTTGTTACCTTTAATCAACATTTCATCGCGAGGCAACCAACGGGTTTAATTTTTATTTCAAAATTACAATACTGCTGCTAAATTTATTCGGCCATTTTGGACATAACCCATTATAAATGTGCCCGGTGTCGGCAATAGGCTTGCCCCCTATTACGTGGGACTAAAATACTGGCAAATTGTGAGTGTGTAATGCACTACCGCCTGCCCCATCGGGGATATAGGCGTGATATATGTGTTTGAGTTTTTTTTAGACAGGCTGGGGGGACAAATCTCAAAAAAATGTTTTTAAATTTCGCGAGGTCTACTGTTCGACTATAGGGAGACTAGTATAGATCTATATTTTAAAAACATTTAAGTTTCATATCTAAGTTATGGTAACTAAGATGTTAAAACTTTTCAAAATAATAGCATTATTGCCTCAGAGAGACTGTCTCAGAGAGGCTGTTCTCTCTGAGACAGTCTTGATAATGCCTCGTTTAGAGGCGAAACAATTGTCGACGTTTTATTGTCTTCTATTTTTGCGAAAATAATGCTATTATATTTTAAAAAGTTTTAACATCTTACTTACCATTACTTTGTCATGGATTTTCGCCAGGTAACGCCTGTTTCCATCGAATATTTCATATCTAAGTTATGAATGTCCTTAACAGTCCTTGATCCCACAACATTTCACAGCTCTATGGGAGCGTATCATCAAATTCCGGTCCCCACGTAACTTAAACCATTCCGAACGGTAAATCCCTAGCAATCCTTTGGTTATAATGGGCTATTGGAATATCAGCCTTACTCGATTTATGTGGTTCAGGTAAATCATATTCCAATATGGATATGAATTCAATGAGAAAATATTAAAATTTGAATGCCTTTTGTGTAATTTTAATAGTTATGCTCATTTGTTATTGGAATTACAATTACAATTTATTATCTGTGAAATAAAAACAGTAGAAATAATTGTGACGACGTGTTTGTCTATTTATTAAAATTAGAAAGAATGACTGCAGAGACTGTTATCTGTCGGCAGAGATTATTATTTAGTGGTAAAAAAAATTGTCCTAGGTTTTTTTTAGTCCACTGCCGTCGCTACATCCATTGATGGGCGTCTCATGTGCGCGCTCGGAAGCATTACAGGTGCGCGCCCGGCGTGCTAGGGGCGTCCGATGATCTGTCCTAGCTGTTGTAATTCCCCTAATTAAGTGGTTTCAACATAAAATACACGTCAAAAATTAACACAGCAACCGACTTCAAACTACCGAAATAAGACCAAATAGTTGTCGGAATTGGACCAAATTGAAATGGGACCACTTGTGAAGTAGTAGCTTCCAATAAAACAAGTTAAAAAAATGGCAAAAAAAAATAAAAATAAAAATTTTCAATATCACTTTGGAGGTCTTTGACCATGCTGAGTTGATTGCAGCTGGTCTTGAGTCTCTAACTATTACCGTTGTCGATTTGACCCCGTTTTGACCTTGACCTTGAGACCAGAGGTCAAAGGTCAAGTTAATTTTAGAGGTCTTTCACCATGTTGAGTTGATTGCAGCTACTCTTGAGTCTCTAACTATTACCGTTCTCGATTTGACCTCGTTTTGACCTTGACCTTGAGACCAGAGGTCAAAGGTTCATTTTAGAGATCTTTGACCATGCTGAGTCGATTGGCGTTTACACTGAGTCTTTAGCTCTTACCGTTCTCGAGTTGAAAGTAATTCACGGACGGACGGACGGACATTACTGTTGTATAAGAGAACTTCGTTTCGAAAACTCTAAAAAACTAAATCAGTTCACCCAGTCCGATAATATGAGATAACAAATATAAAAAGCCTCCTTCCTTTTTTGGAAGTCGGTTGAAAATTACTGGCAAATTAGTGGGTATGTAATGCAACTCTGCTTTCCAAATGGGAATATAAGCGTGATGATATGTCTGTGGAAAGAACAAAAATCATAGAGAAGTTTTGTTTGTATACAGAGGTTACCTAACTGTTACTATTCATGTCGCAGCCTTAGGATGTAATATGTTTATCATTTATTAACTAACTTTTCTGATTAAAGTTTTCCCAAGTTTTGGGGATTAAGTCAGGCGAGGTGGGAAGTTTACTTTTACCGAACAACTTACCGACTTAATTAAATCACTAGCGATCGTCCGCGGCTGCGGACCGTTTCCCGTAGGTTATCCACTTCGACTTTTAGATGCCCCTATGGATGTTACTAGTAGGCACCATCGAAAATCCTTTACTATTGTTTATTCCATATCTAAATTGTTAACACCGATATCATTTTTCTCTTAGAGAAAGATTTAAAGAAATAGGCATTTTAACAGTTGCATCACAATATATATATGCGAATATTATGTTCGTTAAACAGAATATACATTTATACAGTATGAACAGTGACATACATGCAATAAATACTAGAAATAAGTTAATACTATCAGACGTTACTTTTCGGAAGTCCATAGTTAAATAAAATAAATCTAACTACTTTGCAATATTCCGCCACATGCAAATTACCCAACTCTCGTATTTATTCATGCACAAATCCGCCCTCCAATCCCACTTAGGCCGAAAGAATAGAGAAATAATTTTGAAAATAGAATAAATATGAGAGTTGTGTTATCGTGCAAAAAATAATAAAAAACCTCGACACGTGTTTCGCCCCCAACCAGGGGCATCATCAGGAGATGTCGATGGGTCGGCGCACGGCGACCGAATGAGCCACAACTCGTAAACCGCACCTATTTATATCCTAGGTTTTTTATTTCTACCCACAACCATAATACCAAATTATTTTATGTCTACCCACCACCGTTGTTTGAATGACGTATACCTACCCGCAGCAAAGTGGAAGAGGCGAAATTAAGTTGATCATTTAAAATATTAGGGTTCAAGCGTCTATGTTTGTAGATTTCTAATTGTTCCAAAACCGAAAGCCTCAGTCCTTTGTTGCAGGTGTGCAGAACGTCATAAGTGTGAGGATTAGGTAGGGAGTGACCGGAGTCCAACAAATGTTTTGCGAAATGAGACCGTTCTGGGCGATTGTTTCTAAAAGCTGATATATGTTCTTTATACCGCGTCGCGAAGCTACGGCCGGTTTGGCCAATATAAACACCCTCACAATCCCCACACTTAAGCCTATACACACCTGACTTCCTGTCATCCCCAATTTTCTCCTTAACATTGCAAATGTTTCTCCGGATAGTGTTGTCCGTTCTAAACGCGACATGAATATTATTTTTACGCAAAATTTTGGCAACTTTATCAGATATCGGACCTAAATAAGTTAGACTAGCTCTATACTGATGGACGTCACGATCCGGGGGAACAGCATATAGTAAACTACGCGTAATTGAGGCTCGCTGCCTTCCAACTAAGTTGTCCACAAGCTTGGTACTGTAACCATTAGATTTAGCAATTTGATAAATAATATTTAATTCGCGGTTATGTGCTGCCAAGGATGACAGGAAGTAGCAGGAATTACTGTGTCAGTATGAGTGGGTTTGCGAAAGATCCGGAATTCATGCCCACCCTCATTTCTAAAGTAGTTAGATTTATTTTATTTAACTATGGACTTCCGAAAAGTAACGCCTGATAGTATTAACTTTATAATAATGGATGTTTTCGTTACCTACAATGTAACTATTTTCAAACCTATCCATAAAAACATCGGCCAGAAATGGGCTCAAAGGTGAACCCATCGCCAGTCCATGCTTAAATAGATAGTACTTGTTGTTGAATTGAAAATAGTTTTGGTTCATGCATAAAGAAGTTAAATCGATTAGCTCAGCCGCCTCCCCTGGATGTAGACGCTGTTTTTCAAAAAGATCTTTAAGTATTGTTAAACATTCCTCGTAAGGGACATTAGTAAACAAGTTATCGACATCCAGTGAAAGCAACCTTGCATTAGGGGGAAGCTTGATATCCCGTATACGATTGATTAAGTCAGTCGTATTTTTAAGACTATAACGAGGCGAAAAGGCAGTCTTCCCCCTAAGGATGTTATTAAGTGATTTTGCTAGATCATATGACGGGGAACCGATGCTGGACACCACCGGGCGGATGGGGACGCCTTCCTTGTGGATCTTTGGCAAACCGTATAATATTGGAGGTCGTGGATTCATTGATATAACTTTGTCGTATTTCCCATTGTCAAAAACAAAGCGGGTACTTTTAACTAATTCTTTCAAATCGTTAGAAAACTTTTTAGTGGGGTCCGATCGTAGCACCACAAAGCGACGACTTTGTGGTGCTACGATCGGACCTACGATCTTACGATCGTCTGTAGAACATCATCGACTTTCTGGTTATAGTCATCACGCTCCAAGACAACAATGCTGTTGCCTTTATCGGAGTTAGCGATGACCAAACCAGAGCCGACAATCCTCCTGTACTATGACAGTCGCCCACAACGGCCAGACGTCGCCACAGCTTACCATCAGGCGGGTGGCGTCAATTTGTCGATCCCAGTATATAAAAAAAATAATATAAAAAATTATAATATCTATAACGAAATTTCCCAGCTAACATCTGAGATGCAAATTCACATGCAAAGTATCAAAATGAGGTTTGGACTAAAAGTTTCCACAAAACTAAAATTTACATTCGCCATACCGCGGACGGGGAACCAGTCTGATTCAAAGTGGTAAAATGAATGTTGACATCGACAAACAACTGTGTACCTTATCTCGTTTAATCACAAAGTTGAAAGTTGACAAATTACATTCATCTCATAGATTGACGCTTTTCAAATGAAATGCATTTTGAAGATGCAAAGCAGGTATTTGTCTGCTCAAGTCGTTATTTTAAACAGAAATATTCTCTTTTAATAATTTCTATTGAGCTTCTTTGTGATTGACATCTTTGTAGTTTGAATATCGTTAAATATTTTTTATAAAAAGCTATTCATTTTCAGTTTATCAAACAATTTAAATCCAATAACATAGAGTTGGGGTTTAGTTAGACAGTGTCTAGCCACTGGAAATACGTTCTGATTGTAACCAGAGACGTCCGGCAGCGGACGTTAGAGCGGCCGCGGAACTAAAAAAAAAAAGACAGTGTCTACTGCGTCGGTGGCGCAGTAGTATGTGTAAGTAACTGCAGCCTCTGCGGGCCAGGGTTAGATTCCCAGGTCAAATCAAATATTTGTCTGAACCACAAATGATTGTTTCGAAGTTTGCGTGTTTTTTTATTTTTATATAGCGCTAGCTGATGATCGCCGCAGCTCCGCCCGCGTGATTTAGTTTATTCGTTCCCGGTTCCCGTGGGAACACACATACCGGGATAAAAAGTAGCCTATGTTACTTAGGGTGAATGTAGCTTTCCAATGGTGAAAGAAGTTTTGAAATCGGCACAGTAGTTTCTGAGTTTATTCATTACAAACATACAAATCTTTCCTCTTTATAATGGTAGTATAGATGTATTTAGAAATATGTACGTATGTTTATCAAAGTAAGCTGAGAGAGGGCCTAATTTGTGCAATGGGATGGCACTTGATGGCTTTACCGGCTCTGGCGTATGAGTGCCCAATTCCCACTTTTTATTGTATTTCTCTCGTAATTACTTTAACGATTTTTTTATTTTCATTTCGTTTTGTGTTTGTCTCTTTTTTGTTTTGTACGGAATTATGTACCTACCTATTATTTATTCTAATGTGTAATTCTGTGTACAAATTAAACGTTTTTTTTTTCTTTCCCCCTTTCTTTCTTTCAAGTACGTTTAACCTACCAACCCGTTTGGCCAGCGTGGTATACTTAGGCTGAATTCCTTCCCTCTTTGGGCAAGTCCTATGGCCAGCAGTGACGTCAAATGATCCAGAGACAGAATGTCAGAGTCGGGTATGGTTAGTTCTAGTCTGAGTTAGTATGGTTGTCCATTTTGTTATTGATAAACTACTGAACTATGTTTTTTATTGATATTATTATATTGGCAGCATCAGTTAAGCCTACTACTGTCTACTGCTGAACATGGCCTATGTTCAGCATTAGACAGTAGGAAAGTCTCCAATAAGTTTTCAGTGTGACCAGTCCTTTGCCACCTGCATCCAACGATACCCAGCTGTTTTTGCAAGATTGTCAATCTATATGGTAGGTGGCCGTCCCACGCTGCACTTGCCAGTTCGCAGTCTCCAGTCAAGAATCTCTTTGCCCCATCGACCCTCGGAGCTTCGTGCTATTTGGCCGACCCATTGCCACTTCAGCTTACTAATTCTTTGGGCTATGTCAGCAACTTTGGTTCTTCTACGGATCTCCTCTTTTCTGATTCGATCCCGCAGAGAGATAGCCCTCTCCATAGCACGCTGCGCGACATAAAGAGATCGTTGTCCAGGATCTGTCAACTGACCTCTCCCTCAAAGTTGGACATAACTAATCGGACTACCTGTCCTAAGTCAGAACTTGGTAACTACCACCCCATTTCTATTTTGCCAGCTCTGAGTAAGGTGTTTGAGAGAGTGATGCTAAATCAAATGCAAGTCCACTTCACGACCAACAATCTTTTCCACAGCCAGCAATTTGGCTTTACTCGCGGAAAATCTACTACCGATGCGGGAGTAACCCTTGTTAGCTTGATTTACGACGCATGGGAGGGATTGCAGGATGCCATTGGGGTATTCTGCGATCTGTCTAAAGCATTTGATTGTGTTGACCATCAGACACTTTTGCTAAAGTTACGTTGGTATGGTTTTGACAAAAAATCCTTAGAACTATTAGGATCTTACCTGACAGATAGGCTGCAGACTGTTCATGTGAACAACGTTAAGTCAAACGGAACTAACGTCAAAATAGGCGTACCTCAGGGATCAATTCTAGGGCCTTTTCTCTTCTCGGTTTATGTTAATGACTTGCCTTGCATGATCGAGGCACAAGCTGGCATAGTAAAGTTCGCGGATGATACATCACTTATATTCAAAGTAAATCGGCATAGTACAGATGCGAATAATGTAAATAATATTTTAAATGATATTTCAAATTGGTTTTCTACAAACAACCTATTGTTGAATGCAGAAAAGACTAAATGCGTTAAATTTACAATGCCCAATGTCAGACAAGCAAACGTCCATGTCGTGCTGGGTAGCCAAAGGTTAGAATTTGTAAATAACACTACCTTTTTAGGAATAACAATAGATTCAAAATTACAATGGGGTGACCATATCACCATTTTAGCTAATAAGCTTAGCTCTGCTGCATATGCTGTGAGACGGATTAGGCAGTTGACAGATGTAGCTACTGCTAGGCTAGTTTACTTTGGTTACTTCCATAGCTTGATGTCCTATGGAATACTACTTTGGGGAAATGCAGCAGATATAGAAACAATTTTTATATTACAAAAGAGGGCAGTCCGTGCCATTTATTGTTTAGGTAAAAGAGATTCTCTTAGGGAGCGATTTAAAGATATTAATATTTTAACTGTAGCTTCCCAATATATATTTGATAACATACTGTATGTCAGGAAAATATATCTAGCTATACTAAAGTAAGTGACGTTACAGACCGAAATCTACGTAATAAAAATAAACGACTCCCTCCGTGTTATCGGCTTAGCAAGGTTGGTCATTCTTCAAGGGGGAAGGTATACGCTTTTATAATAAATTGCCTGAATCGGTCCTTTGTATGCCCGACAATAAATTTAAAAACTTTATAAAGACCAATTTATGTCAAAAAGCATATTATAAGACAGTTAATTACCTTAATGATAAAAGTGTCTGGCTTGAGCATGGTGCAGGTGCCTCCTAAAATGCCGTAATTGTAGCATGTTTTGTACTTAGGCGACTATAATGTTTTTTGTTGTATTATACACTCTTTTTGATTTTGACACGAGACCAATGTACATTCGTCCACATTTAGTCTTAAGAAAATGTGTAAATGAGTCAATTATTTGAAAAGAGTGACCGAGAGTTTTATTGCCAGGTTCTTTCTCTCGGTTCTACTTATTGCTTTGCGAATCTGGCAGTACATGTAAATATAGAAGCAATGACAATTTTTATTTTAAGTACTTACTGACGTTTGTAAGAGCCATTTAGTGACCTATACAAATAAATAAATCATTTCATTTCATTTCATTTCATTTCATTTCATAGGTACGAATAGAGGACGAATACTTGTGTATTCGTCCACAACGTCAAGAGTAGAGCTCCCAACAGTTAGTGTGGCGGGTGTAACATGGACGGTATACATTATTTTTGTTTTGTCCATGACGATATTAATTTATTATGTACAATATGAAAATAAAATTAGATTTCATAATTAGAACTTGTAAAAAGGGTTATAAGAATTTTTTCAATGAACCGAGAACTATACTTTTTAAAAGGAACTTTTTTAATTGCTATCGAACTTAATTAGGATCAAAGAGTTGCTACGAGCTTGGTTCTGGTTTCTTTATTAATAAAAATATTTTTATCAGCTGCCAACCTACTTTCTAGACTTGTAATTATTTAATTGAATCTATAAAAATGGGTTGATTGATTATTAATTAGAGGACCAAGTTTTTTTCATTCTAAGTACTTTTCTATTGACAGTGGAACGCGGCCGTTTCCTTCTGCGAGCAGGTTATGCTCGTGGAGGAGGCGGCCTGTAGGGTGAGGGAGCGTACCCTCCCCGCTGAGTTCCGATGTGTGCGGCAAGGGCGCCGCAGGCGTGACTACGCGCAGGAACATCAACCTCCATGATCGGGGCCTGAGGTCGATGGATTAGCAACCTACCGTCCTTACCGAAGCGAGATAAAACCCAACCCCAACGACGCGGGATAATACCCGACCACGACTCGAGCACGTAGCGGCCACGCCCGTGGCCAAAGTCCGCCGTGCGCACTGGAAATTCTCTCAGTGCTAACCGGATGCGCTCGGCAATGGACGTAGGTGCGGCTTAAAAAAAAAGTACTTTTCTATTATTTCTCTATTTATATCAAAAACTGGTTAGTCCAGCAAATGTTTTTTTTTTATATAGCAACAATAATTTATTTATCTATTTCATAAAATGAACGTAAAATAATCCTAAAAGTTTACCGCCCTTTTTTTTTAAGATAACTGATCGCTTATACGAACTACCTACAGCTAAGGCGCTGTCTCCACGAGCGAGAGAATCGCGGCGATATTGTCGTCGTGCCACGTATTTCTATACATTCTCTATGAACACGGCGATGTTATCGCGGCGATAGAAGTAAAGACTCGTCGCGATTCTCTCGCTCGTGAAGACAGCGTCTAAGCTAAAACTGCTCGTCTTAGAAGTTGGGTTTGCCGGTGAACTGCTCGTCAGTAGTGTAGTAAACGGGGATCGAACTTATAACATAGAAACGTAACCTCGTAGCCACCAGGATACTACGGACGCTTCTTATTCTTATTGCACAATAAGTTTGAGTTTGAATTGCATGTATTGTGACGTTGTTAAATCCCGGATATTGGAACCCGGGCTATGAAACTGTCGCTGTAAAATGATGCATAATAAGATTTATTTACAAGAATAGATTATTTACAAGGGAGGACTTTATTGAGTTCACAATAAGT
This sequence comes from Nudaria mundana, assembly GCA_963556515.1. Classification (NCBI taxonomy): domain Eukaryota; kingdom Metazoa; phylum Arthropoda; class Insecta; order Lepidoptera; family Erebidae; genus Nudaria; species Nudaria mundana. Next base: position 1,973,078 of record OY748301.1, on the reverse strand, counting down.
CTTTCCTTATTTCATGTTTGCCTTTTGTGTTTGACAATGGAGCCAATAGTGAAATTCTATGAATAAATGTATGAATAGATTTCAAGTACTTCAGGAAATATCACCTTTTAGGAATATTAGATTTTGTAACTTGATTTATTGAACTCTGATTTACTATTTCCATGGTTTTAGATTGATAATTTTACTTTTTAACTTTTATGGACACACTTGCACTAAGTCACGTTTTTTTACCCGAAGGGGCCGGCAGAACCGTTCATTATCGAGATATTTCGATCGCTAGAGGAAGTAACATTACAACCTACATAATATTCTGATTGCAGTAAAGGCGCAGAGTAAAATTATACGTGTATCTGAGATGTTTTTTCACAGAAGAACATTTTAGCATTGATACTGAAGAAAGTACCAAAATCGATCGCCTCCTTTCTGCCGCCGAATTGACACAGTATAGTATTTAACCCTTGGTATGCCTGGTAGGTTCCTGGCATATACTCCTTGTAAATGAATTGAAGTGCATATATACCAGCTATTATATATGTTAATAATTAGGGCCCTTCAAACCCCACTAAGCATACCGTGTAGCTTAATATCACCAAGCATTCATGGATTAAACTCGTCGCCTGTACGATCAAAATAATATTTACATTTATTAATAAAGCATTAATTTAATATAGCGTTCGGGAATTTACGTTACGTCTTTTCGTCCAACTTACCGCAGTGTCTCAAAAGTAAGGTCTTCGACCAATGTGTGTTGCCAGCGATGACCTACGGAACTGAGACATGGCCATTGACGATACGCCTTTTGCATAAGCTCGCTGTCACCCAAAGAGCAATGGAAAGGGCTATGCTCGGAGTGTCACTTCGTGATGTAATTCGTAACGACGAGATCCGAAGGAGGACCAGGGTCACCAACATAGCCCAAAGAGTCGCCAAGCTCAAGTGGCAGTGGGCAGGACACATCACTCGTAGAACCGGTGGCCGATGGGGCCAAAAAGTCCTTGAGTGGCGACCGCGTACTGGGAGACGCAGCGTGGGTAGTCCTGCCACAAGGTGGACCGTCGACGTCGTTAAGGTCGCGGGAAGCCACTCGATGCGGAAAGCGCAGGACCGAATGTTGTGACGTTCGTTGGGGGAGGTCTATGCTCAGCTGTGGGCTTCAGTCGGCTGAAATAATGATTATGATGAATTTAATATAGTTTCTATAAGACTAAGTTCCATTAAAAGCACCTGCAACATGCATGGAGCATGCATGGAAAAACGTGGTATGAGAAGTAGCATGTGGAATTCCATCGTATCTGCCTTACAGTAAAAAACCGTAACCATATATATGTTTGTAGTTTCCATACAAATAACACCAACCCTATTTCATTTCGAGACCACTAGCTAAATACTTCTTTGAGGAAATAACATAACGTAATGGAATCACACAAAGGACCCTCAATCTTGAGCAAGCGTGTTTACGAACCTCTCTGATGGTCAGTTAATCCCCTCATCTAGCGAAGGACAAAGTACCTAATAATATAGACTCGAATAACCCATGTAAGGAATTAGATGGTAAAAACATTAAAACTTACCATTACAACTTTACTGTACCTTTTTTTTTTTTTTTTTTTTAATTCCGCGGCCCAAGGCCGCGGCCGCTCTAACGTCCGTTGCCGGGCGTACCTGGTTACTAGCAGAGGGTATGTCCAGTGGCGCCCGGCGGACTTTGACCACCCCTGTGGTCTCTGCGGGTGTTTGGTCGGGACGAGAATCCCGCGTCATTGGGGTCGGGTTTTATCCCGCGTCAGTGAGTGAATCTGGTTGCGTGCTATGGGGCAAAGGCCCCGCAGCACGCAACCCTTCTAGCCTGCTTCTGTAAGGACGGTGGGTGGCGATCCCGCCGTCCTCAGGCCCCGATCATGGAGGACGATAGTCTTGGGCGTAGTCGCGTAGTCTGGGGCGGCCTGGCCGCCGACTACGGAACTCGGCGGGGAGGGTACGCTCCCTCTCCCTCCCGGCCGCCTCCTTCGCGAGCATGACTTGCTCGCAGAAGGACACGGCCGCGTTCCACCTACTCCCGCTGGATACCATGGCTTGAAGCATGGTCCCCAGCGAGAGGGTATCCACGCCCAGACCCACTACGAGGTCCCGGCGCTGACTCGCCCACGCTGAGCACTCCACCAACGTGTGGAGTGCGGTGTCGTCGTCGGAAACCTCGCAGTGTTGACACCGGGGTGTGACCTCACGATGCATGCGAAACAGATAGCTACCGAAGCATCCATGCCCGGCAACCATCTGCGTCGCACGGTACGTGAGGTCACCATGCTGCCTCTGCAGCCAATCATCCATGATCGGTCTCACCGCCGCGATGAAAATGGCACCCCCCTTGGGTTGCTCAAGTCGCACCCTCCATGACTCCATGAGATCCTGGCGGAGTTGGGACCGCTGAACTTTACTGTACCTTATGGTAAAGTAAAGCTTATGGCTCTTATGGCCTCGTAGGGATATACTTGTATGATATAAATACGAATATATTTCGATAATAAAATTAATCACATACTGTTACTACAAGCGTTTTAATAAAAATGAAAACCCTAAGTAAAAATGAATCGCCGTTCGTTTCTCTCGCTAAAGCTCGGCAACGGCTGGATCGATTTTCCCAATCTTGTTCCCAAAATATTCGTTGAAGTTCAGAGAAGGTTCAAAAAGCGGAACGAAGTTCACCGGGACCACTACTATTAAGATAAAAATTATAAATAAATCACAAAATTAAATACTGAAATGTCATTGGCGGGACTCGAACCCCACTTGTTGGTAGTGGTCATCGTAGCTCAATTGGTTAGAGCATTCCCCCTGTCAGGTAAAGACCGTGGGTTCAAGTGTGATGGAAGCATGAAGAGGCACATCACTAGGTCGCCAAGTTGAGAGCCACTCTTAATAATTGCGTACTGTGAGAATCGCCCACAATCGCCAGACATCGCAACGGCATTCCATCAGGCGGGAAGCGTTAATTTGGCGACCTGATATAAAAAATAATTCAGACTTTCACCTCGACTAGTTCAAGGAATAACCTAGTTCAAGGAATAATAAAAATAACAAAAAAATAAAAATACCTCGACCCTCTAGTTTAATGTAGGTATCCAATTAAGTCGAGTATTGTGGCTGACAAGTCGATTGAACTTGGTCTTGTTGGGTACCTAGTGCATAATTTAGATAAGTTAGGAGTCTTTGGTTTATATTGAGGTAGGCATTTTGGTTATTGAGATTAGTGCTCTTTCTATACTACTATTACAAAAAGGAAAGATTTGCATTTTTGTGTGTATGTTTGTAATGAATAAACTCAAAAACTACTGTGCTGATTTCAAAATTTTTTTCACCATTGGAAAGCTACATTCACCCTTAGTAATATAGACTACTTTTTATCCCGGTAATGTGTTCCCGCGGGAACCGGGAACGAGTAAACTAAATCACGCGGGTGGAGCTGCGGCGATCAGCTAGTAGGTTATAAAATTACAGGTAGGGTAAATTACCTTAAGCTAAAGAATATTCATATTTAATTATATGTATCTATCTACTACTATGTTAAATAAAACCAACCAACAAAAACCTTAAATGAAATAAAATTATGCGTAATTAATAAATAAATTCAGACCATTTTTTAAAACATTGAGACCCCTCCGTGCCTCGGAGAGCACGTTATGCCGTCGGTCCCGGTTGTCATACGAACATCTATGGCAGTCGTTAGGGGTAGTTGGAGCCCTAAATCGAAAATCCGACCGGTCTAACTACAGAACTTCGATATCGCCCATGGGTTGTGGAGGTCAGATGGCAGTCGCTTCACGGAAAATATCGAAGTTCAGCCGAATCGCAGTTAGACTGGTAAGCCGACCCCAACTGAGTTGGGAAAAGGCTCGGTGAATGATGAATAAATAAATATAATAAAATTCCTCCTCTCTCCAGACAAACATTGTGCTGTGCCCGACAGGGTCCATAATTGTAACTTTACCTATTTTAACATCTGTACCACATTATGGAAGCAATAAATGTATTGAGTATTGAGTATTGAGTATTAAAATACTCTATAAGAGGTTTATAGGTGTCTCCTCAAATTAATGAAGTCCCTAGGCCCTAGGTTTGCGCTCGGCAATGGACGAACCTAGGTGCATTGCAGAGCATGATTAAAAAACCGGCTAAGTGCGATTCGCGTATTCGCGCACAAAGGGTTACGTACCAAGACTTATGATTATCGTATGGGAGCTCCCTTAAATATTTATATTATATTCAGATTTTTAGTATTTACTCTAACTATCACGGTTCATGTGATACAGCATGGTGACAGATGGGCGGACGCACAGACAGCGGAGTCTTAAGTAATAGAGTTACCGATTTAGCGTTTGGGTACTGAACCCTAAAAAATGGAGGCCCTAGGCGATTGGACAAGTTTTTGTCAGATGTTGTTTTACAACGCATCGTTTTTTTTTTTTGCTAGACCCCATAGAAGTTGTAGATATTAAAACGAAATTAAAGTATAAATGACCACACCTCTGTCTACCCTTCGGCGATAAAGAAGCAATATTGATTGTGTTATTATAAATTAAATTAAATTAAATAGTCATTTATTTCAGGTCACAATCACCAATACAGAATTATATTACATAGATCAGTCGAATTTAAATATTACCAGCCGCAGTCATTTAAAATTACCCAAGTCATTGCTATTAATTAATCCAAATGTCACAGATTTTCAAATTAATTAACTACAAAAAATTCATAACTAATTTAAACAATCATGAAAAAAAATATTATGTGATAATGAGTAATGAGTAATGTTCAATAATAAAATGAATATAATAAATTATAAGAATCCAGCAATCATTAAAATCAGTCTAAAATTTATATTATATTAATGGTATTTCAATAGATTTCTATGTGAATTGTCTATAGTATACTAGTCATCAATTCTCGCAGAAGCGCAGTTTGAAACGAGTCCGTACCGTTCGCGTTCCCATTGCGATCCGATAACCTATTGTTTAAAACTGGCTGGCGATTAAAAGTATCTCTGGAATGTTCGCTATTTTACTTGTCCTTTGTCATCGGTAGTACGCTTTCGTACGTCAAAGGTACAAAATTAAAAACAATATGTAAGCTTCCCCCTCCAATCGAAAAATGCTAGTGATGAAAAAATATATTATATATACCAAGGAGCACTTATTCTAATTTTCATGTTAATCGAATAGATGTTTCCACTATCTGTATGTAAGAATAGAAAAGAATAGAATAGAATATGCTTTATTGTACACCAATACAATACAATAAATATACAGAAACTTGTTATCAATTTAGTATGTACAAATGACGGCCTTATCACCAAGAGTGATCTCTTACAGGCAACCTTAGGATGGACTTAAGTAGACAGAAGTGAAATAAAAAGTGGATAGTTATTGGCGTATGATTAAAGAAAGATACAGAGAGTTATGAAAGGAAAAGTACAGAAATGAACTGAGTATGGAGAAATATAGAGATATACCTACATAAATAAAATAAACATAAATACTATTGAACAAACAGAGATAAATACATACCATTATAATAGGAATAAAAGTATGTATAAGACATCTAAAGAGAAGATGAAAGAGGTTAGGAGCCGAGGTAATGGGTTTGTACCATTCGCTTGAAGGTGGCCAATGTTGGGGCACGTCTGATGGTCACCGGCAGATCATTCCACAGTCGCACAGCTTGGACGGAGAAAGATTTGCCATAAAAGGTAGTTGAGTGCTCTGGCACTGCTAACACCAGGGATTCCGACGACCTCAAGGATCTCACATGTGTGTCATTAAGGAACGTGAACCGTTCTTTTAAATAAGTAGGAGTGCAGGGATTGAACAAAACATTGTACAGGATAAAAAGAATATGAGTATTCCGTCGAAGGCGAGTAGGGAGCCACTTGAGCAAATTACAGTATTCGGACACATGATCATATTTGCGTAAGCCAAATATAAATCTGATACATAAATTTTGGAGGCGCTCAAGCTTATTAAGATGCTCCTCAGTGACATCGAGATAGCTGACGTCTGCATAGTCCAGGATAGGAAGAAGGATGGATTGAGCAAGCGCATCCTTGGTGACCGTGGGCAGAAAGTTCCGCAGTCTGCGCAAAGAACCCACTGATGCGTACAATTTCCGACTTACTTCCACGATTTGCGCATCCCACGATAAGGTAAGCTTATAACTCAGTACCGGGTGCCACTGGAAATATCTCCTGGTACCAGAAACGCCCGGCAATGGGCGTAGGAGCGACCACGGCATTAAACCGCGGGACCTAAAACTAGTCCGAGACGCCCAGGAATTTAATTGGCTGGGCCATAGCGGCTGGCACGTAAGATTACGATATAGCTGCTACTTTTTATTAAATTCATTCCGCCATTTTGGACATAACCAAATCTCTAAGAATATAACGTAAAACCTGTCTGTCGCAAAAGCTACATGGTTATCTCTTAAGTACTTTTGTAGACACTTGAGTATCCACTTTGTAAACGAGAGCTAACTTTATAAATACATTCGTTTCGTCAGCGTTATTTCGTGACCAATAATTTTATTTCGATCCCAGTATAATGTATTTCGAGAAGTATCGAGTAGCCGTTGGAGAAATATTACGAAATCCAGTTAATGGAATACGTTATTTGCTTAAGAAAACGTGACGAACAAAAAGCTTCAATAAAACTTCCTAAAATAGGAAGTTTTATTGAAGCTTTTTTTACTGACAATGTTGTTTTTAATTTTCTACTGGAATTAACATGAGTTGTTTGTGGATTTTATTTCTAGGTTCTTTCTCATAGGTTTTACCTATTGCCTTGCGAATTAGGCAGTAAATATCGCCCATCGGCAAGAATAGTGCCACAGCATAGAATTTTAAGATACTCATAAATATGTCATCTGATAGCCGACCAAAAATTAAAAAGCATTAATCTTGACATTTATAAAGATTAAAACATACTGGTCTTTAACACACGACGTATGCTACGCGACGTGGGATATAGCGACACAGTGGTCGTTACGTGTGTGACAGCGTCGTACGCGTGGGATAGCATGGGAACACGCGAATCTGGCGTGTGTTCCTTGACCAGTGTGTTCGTTCCATACAGATGGTATAGGCCAGATCCTGTTCAGATGTCATAATGCGTGGTGTACGTCGCATGTGAAGGATGAGTTTGCACGTCCCTTCAGTGATACTTCGTGACCTACACGAGTAAAGATTATTAGATGTATGCGCTTTTTTATAAGAGAATTAAAAACAACTCGCTAATACCTTACCAACGGTTAGACCCAATTTGGATAAAAAGTAACCTAAGTTCCTCTTTATAACATCAACTCTTGCCAGCGAAAATCCCGTTAAAATTGGTTTAACCGTTTCAGAGATTAGGTATTAACCTGCTTCTGCGAAAGAACTCCATCGCATATAAAGTGCAGTTTATTGAGTTTATATGCAGCTTGATAAGACAGAAATCGTTCCAAGGAAACGACAATAACTCCAATAGAAGTAGGTACAAATCGTGATATTCTGATCAGATTGCTAGCTAGCTTTACGTAGACTTACTTACCTGAGTTTAACGACATCTTCACATGCAAAATAATAAAGTTTGTTCGTTCGTATGTCACATATAAACGAATTTGAATGAATTGATGAAATGTAATGTATATAAATACATATAATCACGTCTGTTTATTTGAGTGGAGGCAGAAAACCTAATAGGTAGCGAAGGCACATTAATTGTTGATTCTAATCTATAAACTCTGAACCGTGGTAGCCTATACTATAACATTATAAGGAGGAAAGAGTTGACTGTTTGAATTAAATAGGCTCTGTATCAACTGAGCCGATTTTGTAAATTCTTTCACTGATATGTAGCCACATTATTCCTGTGTTTCGGAATCGGGAGATCACATGAAAGTTATATCACGCGGGTCGAGCCGAGGTGATCAGCTAGTCTGCCATAAAATCATAGCGTGTTAAATGCATTTAGAAGGTGTAGAACGGGTTACTTAGCTTATGAAGATAAGGACATAAACTAACGTAAACCGTTATGTAAGCTATACAGCGACGTATAAAGTGCTATAAATGTGTCGTTAAAGCATAGTTTGATGACATGGAGCTTATAAGCCGTTTAAGAATCTTATCTATCTCACTATAATATAGGTAACAACGCTAGCTGAAGGCTGTGACTTCGCTCATGTGATCCCCAAACAGACATACATCACACATTTATACCCGAAAGGGTAGGCAGAGGTGCATTGCACACCCACACTTTGCCAGTAATTTTGTTGATCCCATATTATAGAGGGCAAGCCTATTGCTGTTACCAGGCGGAACCAAAATTTTAATAGCCAGGACACTGAAATGCAAATGAAAATATGTTTGAATGGAATCAGGCGTTACATGGCGAAAGTCCATGATAAAACAATGGGGTAAGATGTTGATTTTTTATATAATTGCACTAATTTCGCTAAATAGAAGACATTATAAACGTCGACATATGTTTCACCTACTCACGAGGCATTCTCAAGACTGTCATAAATGTCATAAAATACTGCTGTTCTCTTTGATTATTCTAACAAAGCAATTTATTTTCTTTACCCAATAGGTTTTCATTTCATAGATCCATCCTTCGGTTATGTTTCTTGTCTAGTATACAAGCATAACCTTCTATCTATATCTATCTATTCTTATTTTCTATTTAATCTTATGTTTTATTGACGTTTTTATTTACTATTTATGTATATGTATGTGATCTAATATTATCATAATATTGACTCGTAATATCTCTAGTTTCCGCCATTTCTCTTGTGTACAATATTTATAATCTTACTTGCATAATGCTAAAAACTCGTCTATGTAGTCTATAATTATTAACGTGGGCATGTTTGTTTGTTTGCATTGAATAGGCTCCGTACTAAAGTTTAGATTTAGATTTTTTTTTATCATGGACCCTATATAAAAAAAAAAATTAAAAAAATGGACCTATATATATTATCTCTGAGTGCTATAATAGCACTGTACACATACGTACAATACTGTGATTAAAAGTGACCTATTATAGGTCACTTTTAATCACAGTATGTTTCGTTCCACGTAATTTGAAGCAATCCTATTGCCGAAGATATATACTTTTACTTTGGCTTACTATTGGAGCCTTGTCCGCCGGTTAGCAACTGCACCGGATCAAGTGAGAATTTAAGATAAAAAATAAAACTCTATCATGTACACAAAAAAGACACAAATATGGAAACACGAAGCGATGGAAAGAGACCGGACGGTATGTCGTTGCTACCGTGGAAGATGGAAAGGCCTTTTGGTGTGGGACGCTACATGCGTTGACACCTTAGCACCTTCTGCTAAGGCCTTCGACTGAAGGCCTTAAACGGCGTAAATATGCTAACCTAGCAGGTGATTATATATTTAAGCCGTATGGGGATGAGACACTGGGGTCATGGGGTCCGAGTGCTCGCCGTCTTTATAGAGACATTGCGAAACGCCTAATTGATGCTTCTCAGGACCAGAAGGATAGCTATTTTCTGGTCCAAAGAATAAGTACCGCCATTGGACGTGGCAAATCATCCAGCATTCTGGGAACCTTCCTAGTCGGCAATGACGCGGAGGATTTTTAAACGATATTTTGTAATGTCAATATTTTAGTATATAATTATGTATATTGTAATTCTTATTCTATCACAAATATATGCATGTCGCACACATCTTCATAAATATGTAATAGGCAGCCCTATCGCTAAAAAGCAATTTCTTCAAGCAACCTTTATTTGGGCCGCTTTTGCCATTAGGGTCGAAAAGTCCTAAAAGTAATAACAAGCATTTACAGTTTTAACTAAATGGAAAGTAATAGAATTGTTTGTGAAAACATATTACATATTACAAGTTTCTAAACCCTTTACTGGTTCAATTGCGCATCGGCAAATTTTTAAACCCAATTTGATTGCTATGAATAGAAATCGGCTTTTCTGTATTGTAATCATTGTTTCCAATAGTTTTGTTTGACGAGCGTAGATTGTTATTTGAATTTTCGTAGTTACTGATTGAATAACTTTCAGCTTTACCTTTCATGACAGGTGCGGATCCAGGCCTTAAAAAAAGTTGTGGGCATGTCCAGTTGAAATTGGTCAAGTGTGAGTCGGAATATGAAAACGCCTGTGATCAATATAATGCATTACGACGCGTCTAATAATATTTGGTGCGTCCAAACGCACGATTCTTTTTTTTCTTTTTCCAAATCCAGAATTAATCTCAATACCGTGAAAGTGTGACGTCATTTTCTCAATAAAGGTGGTGGGCATACTGCCCACCACGGTGGATCCGCGCATGTCATGCAACTAGGAATAGTTTAAAATTTGATGAACTCTGCATTATTATAAAACAAAGAACTCCACCGCGTCTACGATAAACTCGAAAACTACTGCACCAATTTTCATATTGTTTTCACCAGTGGATAAGTGGTTCTCGTGGAAAACTTAAAAAACATCGAAGTGCAACTCAGACTCGCGCACTAAGAGTTCCGTACCATCTATATATACTCGATAAAAATGAATCGCCGTTCGTTTGTCTCGCTAAAACTCGGGAACGGGTGGACCGATTTGGCTAATTTTGATCTTGAAATATTCCTGGAAGTCCAGGGAAGGTTTAAAAGTAAAATTTTAGGAAGTACGATGTTCGCCGGGATATCTTGTCTATAAAAAATTGTAAAACAAACTACGTTTGTTGTATGGGAGCCCCTCTAAATATTGTTTTTATTCTGTTTTTTCGTATCTGTTGTTATCCCATCTCTCATCTTATCTAATCAGCAACACAAATACATCGTCTGTGAAAATTACAACTTTCTTACTATCAAGGTTCATGAGATACAGCCTGGAGACAGGTGGACGGACGGGCGGAACAGCGAAGTTTCAATAATATAAATAGTAAGCTTTTGATTGTCGGCACTAAGTGGAACATAATAGTAATACATTATGAAATCATCAGCAAAAATGAGTTATTTCATAACATATTTTCATTAAAATGGTTCCCGTTTTACGAACGTTGCAAAGAACCCTAAAAAATATAAGTACTGTCGGGCGACATAAAAAGATTCGAACGCAACATTTAGTGACAAAGAACTGAGGTTTTTTTTAAGTCCTCGCAAGTGCGGCCGCTCTTACGATCATTGCCGGGAGTCTCTGGTACGAAGACGTCACCGCTGAGCTAACTCCAGTCGACCTGTAACCACGGCTCATGCAATAGAGTCCAAACCCCGGGGTATAGAAGGTGGGTATTTATATTTAATCAGAACTGAGGATACCCGGTTTCCAAGTTTATAATAAAAATATTAATATAATTGGCCCATATAGTCGAACAGTACCTACACCTCGCGAAAGTTAAGACGTTATTAGGGTATTTCCCCCCAATCAATAAAAGCTTACGATGAAAAAAATGTTTCAGGAACACTAAACTTGTGCTAAGTTCCATAGAGATCGGTTTAAAAATGTGGACGATTGCTAGCCTGAAACATACATACAAACAGACAGACGAAAGCAAATTTATCCAGTTTCGAAATCACTTTTGGAATTTTCGTACGGTTTTACAGATAGGCATTGCTTCATCAAAATCCAAAGCAGAAAAAATAACTTGAAATGAATGCAGTTAAATTAACTGCACTCGCTTTACCAAGTTAATGGTCCGCAGAGGGACCGTTAGGTAAGTAAAAGTACTAAGACTTGAGAATATTTTTCTAAATGGTTGAAATTATATTTTTCCAGGCTAATAATCCTTTCCTTCTTATTTCATAAGCAATGCCTACTAAAAGTAAATTTTACGTACTTGTAATTTTTCAATTAATCACTAATATGGGTTTGTATAGTACGTGTTACTGTTTTATGCAAGAACTGCTGAATGGAATCTAATGAAATTTTACAATATGAGTTATATTTATGCTCATACAGCAAAGTAACACACAAAATACCGAGGGAATTGCCCGTGACTGCAGAGATACTAATTTAGTGATATGTGAATTTTTGTTAGAATTTCACGGTAGTTATTTAAATTACTGGCAGAACTTACCCGCTCGGGAACATATAATGAATATATTGTAGTTATACTAGAAACTATAGTCATTCACCGAGCCTTTTCCCAAATCAGTTGGGATCGGTTTTCCAGTCTAACTGCAATTCAGCTGCACTTCGATATTTTCTGTGAAGCGACTGCCATCTGACTTCCACAACCCATGGGCGATATCGAAGTTCTGAGTTAGACCGGTCGGATTTTTGATTAAGAGCTCCAACTACCCCTAACGACTGCCATAGATGTTCGTATGACAACCGGGACCGCGACGCGACAACGTGCTATCCGAGGCACGGAGGGGTGTCAGTGTTTTAAGAAATGGTTACCCATCCTAAGATCGGCCTGGCTAGATGTTGCGTAACCTTTGCAATGTGCTAAACTTGTCGGTTACCACTAGACCACGAGCCCCTCCTATACTAGAAACTATAGTAAATATTTTATGTCAAAAAACGAACACATGTATGTACTCCAAACTACTCGAACACTAATCTAACTACATACAAAATACAACACCTGTAAATACACTAGCCAGCTGCTAAACTTTTCACGGTAAACTTTAACTTGCATACTCAATCACACTTATCGTTTGCGAGTTTCAGACGAAAAACAGTTCAAGTACCGTGTTCAGCTCAAACTATTTAGCACAAAAAGTTCTGTTTGATTACTGAGCTCCAGCTTGCAGTGAGGAATATTGAAACTTCTTGTAGGTAGGTAAACAAAATTAAATATTGCTAGGTTTCCTGGCGAACTTTGTACCACCTTCAATAAACCTTTTAAACTTTGCCTGTAGTTTGGTGAATATTCCAAGACCAATATTAACCAAATCGGTTACGCCATTCGCAAGTTTTAGCGAGAACGAAACGAGCAGCAATTCATTTTCCAGCATTCCATATAGATAGATAGTTGATTACCACGGCTTGCGATTTTGTTTTATCTCGGTAATATGGTCCCGTTCCCAGTTACGATGGGACCACATTACCGAGATAAAAGGTAGTCTATTTTACTCGGCGTTAATGTACCAGCTACATACGACTGCTTCGGTGGCGTGGTCGGTAGTGCATCGGTTTTCGACTCCGGAGTCTCGGGTTCGATTCTCGGGTCGAATCCAATATTTGTGTGATCCACAAATGTTTGTTTCTGAGTTTCGGCGTTTTCTATGTATGTTATTTATGTATTTAGAAATATATAAGTATGTTTATCAGTTGTCTAGATCCCAAAGCACAAGCTTATAGCTTAGTTTCGGCTATATGACGTTGTGTGAGCATGTCCAACCATAAATAAATTTAAAAAAAATTAAGGAAATTTTCAAATTCATTTCACTAATTTCAGAAGCTTTTCAATGCAAACAAGTAATCAAATTCCTCTTTATAAGATTAGTATAGAAATGCATAGACAGAACATAGGTAAACACACAAATTATCATTACAAACTTAAGACAAACGGGTCTTTTACACGATTATTGAGATATATACATACCTCATCATTACCCGACGTTTCGATCCTGTTACAAGAGCGGTGGTCACGGGTGGGCTGGCTTCAGCTCATTAAAGAGGTATGTATATATCTCAATAATCGCGTAAATGACCCGTTTGTTTTAAGTTTATAATATGGACAAAACGCGAAAGTTTGAAAAAAAAATCACAAATTATAGCTGTGAATATGAGAAGATGTAATAAGCAATGGTCGTCGACTAATAAAGGTCTTCCCCACTCAATATTACTGATATGCAGTCTAATTTACAGACAGATATACAACACGCCTGTCTCCCCTAAACGGTAGTTATATGTGCATTATACACCCTCTCTTTGTCATTTAGTTTTTGCCATTGCCTGGCACTGAATAAAGCTCATAACCACTCTGTAATTCTAACCAAATATCCAACACTCAGGACAGGTGTAACAATATCTGCTGTCCGAGCAATCTATTTTACACACACACACACATATCACGCCTATATCCCGAAGGGGTAGGCAGAGGTGCATTCCACACCCAGAGTTTCCCAGTATATTTAGTCCCACGTAATAAGGGGCAAGCCGTCACCAGGCACACATATAATGGATTATGTCGAAAATGGCGGAATGAATTTAATAAAAAGTAGCAGCAAAATTGTAATTTTGAAAAAAAGCATTGAAACCGTTGCCTTGCGATCAAATAATGATGAAAGGCGACAAAATCTTACGTGCCAGCCGCTGTGGCACAACCAATTAAATTCCTGGATGTCTCGGTCGTTCTACTTACCTAAATCTATTTTAATGTACCTATTATACAAATACCTTGTTTTGTACAGTATGAACCTTCTTCAAAATTATATAATACTAGTGGTCGACCGCGACTCCGTCCGCGTGATTATTGTTCCCGTCTCCGTAACTTTATAAATTGTAGCCTATGTGTTATTCTGATGTACCAGTATAGACAAAAAGTAGCACTTGACGATGTAAATAATACCCTTTCGGAAATATTGCATTGGTTCACAAGTAACAACTTGCTGCTCAATGCGAAGAAAACAAAATGTGTAAAATTTACTATGCCCAATGTTAGACAGGTGGATACTCATATTACTATGAATAATGAATTAGTTCAAATAGTCAATACCACAGTTTTTCTTGGGATAACTCTAGATAGTAAACTACAATGGGGTCCTCATATCACAGCCTTGGCAGGAAGACTTAGCTCAGCTGCCTATGCGGTTAGAAAGATAAGGTCTCTGACTGACGAAAAAACGGCACGATTAGTTTATTTTAGCTACTTTCATAGCGTTATGTCATATGGTCTGCTGCTGTGGGGCTCAGCTGCCGATATTGAGACAATATTCATATTACAGAAACGAGCTATACGAGCAATCTATAGACTCGGACCCCGTGACTCGCTGAAAGAATTATTTAAAGAAATTAATATTTTAACAGTTGCTTCTCAATATGTTTACAACATCTTATATGTACGGAAGAAAATAGATCTCTTCAAAAAAAAATCCGATAACCATAATTTTAATACAAGAAATAAAAATAAACTGGCAATGACAAAAATTAGACTTCATAAAGTTGGTAATTCGTTTGTAGGCAAATGTATAAAGATTTATAATAAAATTCCTCAGGATTTGGTTGACATGCCTCTTAATAAGTTTAAAATAGTAGTTAAAAAATGTTTGATGATAAAAGGCTACTATAATGTAGACGAATATCTTAATGATAAAAATGCATGGTCACCCTAATCTTCTGTTGTTGGCCACTCGTATAATACAATAGAAACTAATTGTAACAATGTAAACAAAACAATATTAAAAAAGAAAATGGATAATCTACCTGAGTTTCTTGCTGGTCTCTTCTCAGGAGAACCAAATTACCGAACCAGCGAAAGAATCATTTTCTAATGGTTATTTATGTACTTACTTAATTTAGTATTTTTATAATATTACTTGAAAAAATTGAAAAATTTTGACATTCATATGTGCTCTTTATGTGCCTAAACTGAATAAATGAAATTGATTCTTGATTGATTCTTTGAAGCTATATTATTGTAAAGTTTCATCAAAATCCGTTAAGTAGTTTTTACGTGAAAGAGTAACAAACATCCATACATCCTTACAAACTTTCGCATTTATAAAATTAGTAGGACTAGCTGATCGCCGCAAGTCCGACCGCGTAATTTAGTTTACTCGTTCCCAGTTCCCGTGGGAACACATTACCGGGACTAAAAGTAGCCTATGTTACTCAGGGTGAATTTAGCTTTCAAATGGTGAAAGAATTTTTGAAATCGGCAAAGTAATAGTTAGTAGTAGTTTTTGAGTTTATTCATTACAAACATAAAAATCTTTCCTCTTTATAATAGTAGTATAGAAGTATTGATATAGATTACGAGATAACATTAAATTTATCCTTATTGTAAGATGTCGTCTCTTACAAGGGTCTTTATTAAGGGCTCTTAAGGGTCTTTATAAAACCCAAGTGGGATATATATTTGATCAACCTTCATCTTTTGTAATGTACCCAATATTAAATGAAAGCTTTACATTGTCTCTATTTTATCACATTCAAGTCGAGTGCACTCATTGATCTGGAAACTTTTTTTATAAAATAGTAAACACAAATCCTTCTTAGAGAACCACTCTATCCATTGGTGAAAACCGCTTCAAAATCCGTTGCGTAGTTTTAAAGACCTATAATACGTAATGATAGTAATTTAATTAGGTAGGTACATTTATTTTCACAAACGTGGTCTAGTGGTAGGAATACTGAACAAGGTAAAACGATTCTTTACACCGCACCAGAGGTGTCTGCTGTACAAAACGCAGATTAGATCCTGCGTCGAATACTGCTCTCACCTCTGGGACAGCTCCGCGAAGTATTTGCTGGACGCTCTCGACGCTATACATCGACGCGCTATTCGCATTAACGGGAAGCCTTGAGCCGCTAGCCCAGCGCCGAACAGTTGCTTCCTTGGCCGCGTTCTACCGTATTTATCACGGTGAGTGTTCTGAAGAGCGCTTCAACCTGATCCCACCCTCTCCCTTCCGATCCCGAACAACGCGTGCCAGGCAGAGATGTCACTCTCATACCGTGGAAACCGTCTTCGCGAGAACCGATCGTTTTAAACGTTCTTTTCTCTGCCGTACGATGGTGGCTCGGATCACCCTGCCTGCGCACGTGTTTCTTCCATCATATAACCCTGGGTTCTTTAAGCGAAGCGTGAAGAGGCACATTACTGGGTCGTCAAGTTGAGGGCCACTCTCTATAGTATTCCTGTGTACTATGAGAGTCATCCACAATCGCCAGACGTCGCCACAGCTTACCATCCAGGCGGGTGGAGTCAATGTGTCGACCTAAATATAAAAAAACGACAATATTAACACATTGCGAAGGTTAAGCAATATCTAGTCAGGCCGGTCTACGATGGATCACCATTTCTTAAGACACTGAGACCTCACCGTGCCTCGGAGAGCAAGTTAAGCCGTCGGTCCCGGTCGTCATACGAACACCTATGGCAGTCGTTAGGGGTAGTTGGAGCCCTAAATCAAAAATTCGAATGTCGAAATTCAGCCAAATCGCAATTAGACTGGAAAGCCGACCCTAACTGAGTTGGGAAAAGGCTCGGTGAATGATGATTTATTTTCACACATTGGGTACTTGAAAAGAACGCGAGAATCAATCAAAGAATCAAGAATCAAAGAATAAATTTCATTTATTCAGTTTAGGCACATAAAGAACACATATGAATGTCAAAATTTTTACAATTTATTGTCAAGTAATATAATAAAAATACTAAATTAAGTACATAAATAACCATTAGAAAATGATTCTTTCGCTGGTTCGGTAAATTGGTTCTTCTCCTGAGAAGATACCAGCAAGAAACTCACGTAGATTATCCATTATCTTTTTTAATATTGTTTTGTTTACATTGTTACAATTAGTTTATATTGTATTATACGAGTGGCCAACAACAGAAGATTAGGGTGACCATGCATTTTTATCATTAAGATATTCGTCTACATTATAGTAGCCTTTTATCATCAAACATTTTTTAACTACTATTTTAAACTTATTAAGAGGCATTTCAACCAAATCCTGAGGAATTTTATTATAAATCTTTATACATTTGCCTACAAACGAATTACCAACTTTATGAAGTCTAATTTTTGTCATTGCCAGTTTATTTTTATTTCTTGTATAAAAATTATGGTTATCGGATTTTTTTTTGAAGAGATCTATGTTCTTCCGTACATATAAGATGTTGTCGTAAACATTTTCAGAAGCATCTGTTAAAATATTAATTTCTTTAAATAGTTCTTTCAGCGAGTCACGGTGTTTGAGTCTATAGATTGCTCGTATAGCTCGTTTCTGTAATATGAATATTGTCTCAATATCGGCAGCTGAGCCCCACAGCAGCAGACCATATGACATAACGCTATGAAAGTAGCTAAAATAAACTAATCGTGTCGTTTTTTCCTCAGTCAGTGACCTTATCTTTCTAACCGCATAAGCAGCTGAGCTAAGTCTTCCTGCCAAGGCTGTGATATGAGGACGCCATTGTAGTTTACTATCTAGAGTTATCCCAAGAAAAACTGTGGTATTGACTATTTGAACTAATTCATCATTCATAGTTATAATTATGAGTATCCTGTCTAATATTGGGCATAGTAAATTTTACACATTTTGTTTTCTTCGCATTGTCAACTTCTGACACTAAGTTTAACGATAATAAACATATTGTTTATGTAAACAAAGATAGGTATTTTCTACCAAAGCATTATAAGAGACAAATAGCGAGTTTGCTATTCAATTATTTTTACACTTCAGCCAAGAACTTGGCTGACAAAACTGCTTCCATTGAGCAATGTAGATTTAGTGTTAAGACTTTGGAATCTGTTTCAAGTAATTTAAATTAAGTTCTACGACAAAAGAGGCAATATTACCCTTTAGCAGACATAGTCAATTAATTGAATTAAATTTAGTTACAAATATTAATTATGTTAAAAAATGCCCTCCAAATCAAACCAAATCAAAAAATGTAAATTATATCAACATAGGGCATCAAAATATTGGTTGTTTAACACATGGCAAAGAGTTAGAGTTGGAACTGTTAATGAATTCAGATAATATTGATATTTTTTTGTATTACAGAACATATGCGTAAGTCGAATGAGCTTATGTTCAATTTCAGTAATCACCGGGTTGATAGTGCATTCTGCAGGGTGACCACAGTACGGGGGGGATCTTTGGTTTTATTAAATAAAAAACTTAAATTTAAAGAACGGAAAGATATTGTGTCTCTTTCTCTGGAGTGTAAAGTCGAACTGTCTTGCGTGGAAATGGAGCAATTCATAGTAGTATGCGTGTATAAACCTGGAACCTCGCCCTTTTGCGAATTTGAGGAACTTATTGACAAAGTTCTATGTAAACTTGGAAAAACTAATAAGTACCTAATAGTTTGTGGTGATTTTAATGTCGATTTACTTGTTAATACGCCTATGAGTTTTTAGATTGTGTGATTTAAATAAATTTAAAATATTATATATTTTAAATTTATTTAAATCACACAATCTTACAAACTTATTTTTGGAGTCTACTAGATATTGTGCTACAATAGCCACTTGCCTGGATAATATATACAGCGATATGTTGCCAGAAAGTAAAAGTATTATAAAAAGCTAGATTCAGACCATTGTGGGCAAATAGCATCTTTAAAAATCACTAAAGAAAAAGTTATAAAACGTAAAATATTATGTAGACCAATAACTGGTGACCGCTTGGAACGTATGAGGGTTGGACTTTGCAATAAAATTCCATTCTTAGACACTGGCTTAGATCCAAATGTAATGTATAAATTATTTTTTGATTCTTTTTACAACGAGTTCAACTCCATATTCAAGTCTAAGGAGGTCATGATTAGTGATAGTCCTACTTTCAGTGAATGGGCCACTGAGGGTATACACAAAAGTAGACAAAAACTTTATGAACTATACTCAGAAAGACAGCTTAATAGATCAGTTGAATTTCTAGATTATGTTAAAACTTATTCAAAAAAGTTTAAAGCAGATTGTTTAGCAGCTAAATCAAAATATATAAGTGATAAAATTCTCAATAGTGCAGACAAAGGTAAATCTACTTGGAAAATTATAAACGCGGAAAGAGGTCAACAAAAATTAAATGATAATAATTTTAAACTTAATATAAATGGTAAAATAACAACATCAGACTTCGAGGTCGCTAACGAATTTGAAAATTTTTTCTCCAGAATTCCTGTAGATTTGACAAAAACCCTAGGCTCTTCAACCCCCATTGCAGAATCTTTGTTAAAAGCAAACGTTCCTTGTTGTAACGTTATATTTAAATTCAGTAAAGTTAACATAAACACCATCCTAAAAACTTTTAAATCTTTAAATATCAAGAAAACAGCTGACCTCTGGGGCATCTCTGTGTATTTAGTAAATTCTTTTATTGAAATGGTTGCTCCTGAACTAGTAATAATATTTAATAATTGTGTTGATAGTGGTGTGTTCCCTGATTTAATGAAATCTAGTAAATTAATTCCCCTGTTTAAATCGGGTAGTCTTCAGATCCGTCCAATTTCCGTCCCATTTCTGTACTACCTACATTTAGTAAAATTTTTGAAAAAATTATGCTTAATCAAATGCAAAATCACTTTAACGTTAATAAACTATTACATACAAAACAATTCGGTTTCACTCGTGGTCGGTCCACCACTGATGCCGGAATTAAATTATTAGAGTGTATATACAGGGCCTGGGATGAGTCATATGATGCTTATGGTGTATTCTGTAACTTATCTAAGGCCTTCGATTGCGTTCAGTACCAGACTTTAATTAAGAAACTTGATCATTACGGAATCCGGGGGACGGCCTTGAATTTCGTCAATTCTTACTTAAGTGGTAGGGTCCAGAAATTAGTGATCAATGGTAAACAGTCACCTGGTTCTCCTGTAGCAATGGGGGGTACCGCAGGGTTCAATTTTGGGACCTTTTCTTTTTCTAGTATATATTAATGATCTCCCTCACCTCATAAGAGACGACCACGAGGTAGTTTTGTTTGCTGATGACACTTCTTTAATATTTAAAGTTAAACGTGGACAGCGCGAACTTGACAATGTAAATATTGCCCTCTCTAGGATAGTCCACTGGTTTTGTGCTAATAATTTATTATTAAATGAAAATAAAACTAAATGTGTAAGATTCACCTTACCTAATGTAAGACTTGTTAAAACCAGTGTTAAGGTTAGGGATGATATAATAGAATTGGTCGATGACACTGTCTTTCTGGGCATAACGTTAGACTCCAAATTGCAATGGGGGCCTCATATCGGGAAAATTTCGGCCAGGCTTAGTTCAGCAGCCTATGCTGTCAAAAAGATCCGACAACTTACAGACATTAAAACGGCGCGTCTTGTCTACTTCAGCTACTTCCACAGTATCATGACATATGGCATACTACTGTGGGGTAACGCTGCCGATATTGAATGCATCTTTGTGTTGTAGAAGAGGGCTGTCCGGACTATCTATGGAATGGGGTCTCGGGAGTCATTAAGAGATAAGTTTAAGCATATTAACATCCTAACAGTGTATTCACAGTATATTTATGAAATTTTATTGTATACCCACAAGAACAAAAGTAAATTTGTGAAAAATAGTGATAATCATAATCTAAACTTAAGAAATAAGGATAAACTGGCTGTTCCTAAATTTAGGCTTCATAAAGTGAGTAATTCTTTTGCGGGGAACTTTATTCGAATGTACAATACATTGACAACCGAAATAGCAAATTTATCTGTTAATAAATTTAAAAAACTAATAAAACGTAAATTGTGCCATAAAGCTTATTATAGTATTAATGATTTCTTAGATGACAAGGCTGCCTGGTTGTAACACGAATTGCTCCTTTCTAAATAACTCTGTATTAGATTTAAGATGAAATATTTTGGAAAAAAGCCGAACTGAGTTTCTTGAGGGCTCTTCTCAGTCTCGTTGCATTTTGGAACCCTCGGTAGAGTCACACCAACTTTTGACGAAACTAAATAATTTTCTATAAATTTCAAAGATAATAAACGTTATTTTATTTTATTTATTTTATTTTGAGCAGCAAGTTGTTACTTGTGAACCAATGCAATATTTCCGAAAGGGTATTATTTACATCGTCAAGTGCTACTTTTTGTCTATCACTTTTAAAAATTAATGATGTGTCTTCAGCAAATAATTCTATCTCACAAAGATTTTTAGTGAAATATGGAAGATCGTTTACGTATATTAAGAATAAAAGGGGTCCTAATATCGAGCCCTGGGGTACTCCCATGACTAATGAGGCGCCAGAAGAGTCGGTGCCTTTAATGTTTACTTTTTGTACCCTACCAGTGAGGTAAGACTCAAGTAAGTCAAGTGAGCTGTTCGAAACACCATAATAACCTAATTTCAATAACATAGTCTCATGATCAACACAATCAAAAGCTCTTGATAGATCACAAAATATACCAATGGCATCCTGTTTTTCCTCCCAAGCATCAAATATATGTTTCACAAGTGCAACTCCTGCATCCGTTGTGTTCCTGCCTTTAGTGAAACCAAACTGTTTGTTATGAAGTAAGAGAAGAAAAAAAAAGTTCATAATAAAAACATTATTACCGAATAAAATCCACCCTTGTTTAAAGAACACTAGAGCTAAAATCAGCTGCTTCGGTCGTCGACATCAAATAGGTACAAATAATGCGCGCCTGTAAAAAGCCTGCCGTCTCACTCCTGGTAGGAACATTTTGTCTCTGTTTCGCATCAAGCGATGCCGCACGAAGTCACGAAGCGCTCGGTCGGCGTCTCGGTCGCCGTTTGAAGTTTCCTAGAATTTTATTTAAAATCATTTAGCAAGGTCACAGGTCAGTTCAGTTGCATTCTTTGCTTTGTGCAGTGAGGTAGCTAAATAGTTGTTTAGTGTGTTAATTTGTGAGTTGTGTCAAGTTGTGTGTGATAGTGATTGTGTTGTGTAGTAATGGCTCTGAGTAACGAAGAGTATTACGAGGTGATGCTTTGTGTAGGAGCATCAGAAGGCAATTTGAGCGCTGCCCGGGAGTTGTACCGTGAGCTTTTCATAGTCGGAGTACCGCGTGAACAGGCGCGACCTCTGCCTTCACTCGCGTGTTTCCGACGGATGACGCATTGGCTTTACACGAATGGTGCCTTCACTACGCTAACTGTAGAAGGTCGTCCGATCAGACGAGATCCTCAATTCGAAGAGGATGTTCTGGAGCATTTTTTTAATAATGCCCGAACAAGCACTCGCCTTGCGGCTTTAGCATTGGGTGCTGGGAATCACTTACAAGTGTGGCGAATACTACATGATGATGGCCAGCACCCATATCATTTCCAATGCACCCAGGAGCTGTTGCCTACTGATTTTTCATAGCGCGTTGCCTTTGTCAGTGGTACCAAAGCCAAGTGTACGCATCACTGGACTTGTGACCATTTCTAGGATGGGTGACCATTTCTTGAGACACTGAGACCACTCCGTGCCTCGGTGAGCACGTTAAGCCGTCGGTCCCGGTTGTCATACAAACATCTATGGCAGTCGTTAGGGGTAGTTGGAGCCCTAAATCAAAAATCCGACCGGTTTAACTACAGAACTTCGATATCGCCCATGGGTTGTGGAGGTCAGATGGCAGTCGCTACACGGAAAATATCGATGTCCAGCCGAATCGCAGTTAGACTGGAAAGCCGACCCCAACTTTAGTTGGGAAAAGGCTCGGTGAATGATGATATGAAATTAATGTATTTTACTTTATTTATAATTAATTATTAATGAGACAAGTTTAAAATCAAAATTTGAACGAATTTACTTTTGGAATATATTTTTTTACAAAATAAAGCATTTGCTTAATGTACGAGTATATTAGACTTAATTAAAAAATGAGCAAGTAAAAAGTTGCCAAATGAATATTTGACGAAGTGATTAAAATGCGAAATATAAAGGACATTGCCCAGAAGCCGTTTCTTTTTTAAAAACCTAAATAAAAAGTGTATGGCTACCTAAGTAAATTGATAAATCATATAATATTTTTTTAACAATATTTTAATTCACTCGAACAAAATCGTATGTGGCGTTTAAACTTTGATATAATTCGTGGTGTAATCGTTTTTAATTGTCTTCTTACTCAAATGCACTATGTCGGACCGGATGTCATGATTCGAATTTGATTGTAAGAAAACTACAGATTTAAAGTAAACGTATGTTTTGTCATAAAGCAAATTGAATAACAGACTCAATTTACTAGTTTTAATAATTAAATAATGTAAAACAATGTTTTGAAGATTTACATAAAGTCCAGGCTGGATTGACAAGTAATGAAAAAAATCAATTAAATCAAAAGTCAAAACGAATGTCTTCTTGACAATTTGGTATTTATTAGAAATTCTCTTAATCTTAGATTATTTATTCTAAATTATTATAAAATCTAAGGGATAAATATGTAATGTTTCTCGTAGAAATTCATAGACATTGGTGATTAATATCGTATTTTAGTATTGTAGTTTCAAGCGATGGTGCTACAAAACACTATTCGACTCGTTGTTTTTGTCCATATTATGCAAACTATTCCTAAGAGATAGGAGTATGACTGAAGATCTTGCTATGGACTACTATGGAGTATCAAAAGCGATAACATCGACACCAAGTTTCGACACTACATTTTTCAGTGACACCAAGATTTACCTTGATGAATTATTCTTGAATGATTGCAATAAGTAGATCGTAAATGCATTGGTTTACATTTAATATTACACTGAGAACAAAATGAAGCAGTGCGCTGTGGTCATTATACCTACCGAGTTACCTAGTTGGAGGGCAGTGGATGTAAAAGTTAATAGGAAGGAGGAAAATTGTTATAGACTGTTATGAGTTAATTTTTTAAATAATAACTGACGTCGAACTTAGAAAATTCCTTTTAATTACTACTTTCAGTTAAATATATTTTTATGTTTGTAGGTACCTATTGGTTGATTGGTTATAAGTAATAGAAGCTTAGGCTAGATGACGTTGTGTGAGAATGTCCAAAATAAATATTTATATCTAAGAAAGGGTATACAGAGGCATTTGTACATCTACTTTTCACCAGGGGCGTACATGCCCTTTATTTGTCAGTATCTTGTCCGTTGATCGGCAGGTGCATCACTTACAAGTGGATATACCCAATGATGTGGCCGCCCCATTGTCAGGGCTATTTATACGTGTGTTGGAACTATTACTTCTATCTTATTTGAATTAAATCCATGTTCATCCATGTAATGATCAGCACTTTTTGGACAAAATTAATTTGACGGATTGATTAACATTTGCTTCACCTCTAATTTTAACGGCAAAATGAAGAATGAGAGAAAACCCCACAAAATAACAGAATATTTTTTATTTCGTATGAAATTACGATATCAATCCAATTTAATATCCGATTTTCGCTGTCATACAAAATTATTTGTTATGAAACGGCGGTCTATTGCAAAATGGGCAATCTCCTTTGCTAAAGATTCTTTTGGGAAATGAAACTATGCGATAAGTTTTTTGGGAAGTGAAATTTGACGAAACATATTTTGCCTAACGGCAGGATCCCATATTAAACGTTAGACCTAATGATTTTCGATTAAATAAACACATATTAAACGTGAGACCAAATGATTTTAGATTACATAAACGTTATATCAAACAATAAGTTTTAGAATAAATAAATGTTAAATGGAAAGAAATTATATCAATAGTTGGTATAGCTCACGTTGATTATATCTTATGAACGATAATAAAATGAAATTAGACCAAATAAGTTTATACGTTATGAGACGCACCCCATCAGAAATTGTACAATCAGATATCGACATATATTATAATATTCGGCAGTAATATTATTCTCTTGTCACGTGAACTGATTCGAATGCGTTGCACAACACTGGCTGCGTGAAGCTAGGTGCGGTACGAGGCGCGTGGGGATACGAGGTGTTTCCAACCTCGTTCAGCACTGTATTGAAATTTTATTTATTCAGTGCGGTACGAGGTCAAAAAACCTCGCATAAAAGTAGGTATTCCAAGGAACTCGAAATCAATACTACATCTCAGATTTATAGTTATCACTTTCCTACACTGAACCAAATAGAAGTTACGCCTCCCGCACGACAGATAAGTTTAACTTTTTCCTCGCCGCACTAGAGGCGAGACACGTCAAGGGTGATTTAGACCTCGTATCGCACTGAACGTGAGACGTGATTTGGTGTATGTTAATGTTATATAACTCCTTCCCTGTACGATTCTTGAATAGCCTTATGGCTTATCTAAATCAAAGCCGTGCTATTCACTCCGCTTCAATAGCGTTTTGTAGTAAGTGATAGGAGTATTCAGATTATGGTTGACCTATTGAATTAGGAGTGAAAGGGTCGAACATAGATACAAAATCTGCTTTCAAAGTAGACTTTGTGATATTCTGTGTCAGCTTTCTATTAACATCAAGACGGTCAGGTTCGATATATCTTATTACCTTTATTGTATATTTGTTAAGGACACTGCCAACAGCTTATTAAATTAAAAGTTGCTACTCTTTAAAACTACAGGTATTTGCCAGACAAAGTCCCGTTAAAGTCAGTCCAGCCGTTTCAGAGCCGTTAACCGGAGCAAACAGTACGCTTCTCATGTAAGTATTGTAAGTACGCGTAGATATAAACTTCCAAATGAACTTAGTAAAAAGCTGTTAATTTGTAATTCTATTTAATTTATTCAAGGACGTTTTAAATTTTTTTTATATTTTTCAGTAATTACCAACAGACAACAAAATCTGGCTCAAGACAATTGTTTTTGCAATTCATTTTATAAAATTACGAAAAACAGTTAGCAAAACATGAAAATGTATCGGAATTCATTGGGTACTACACAAATAGAGAATAGAGACATTGCTAAACCCTTAATTGATGCTTCTCAGGACCAGAAGGCTGGCTATTTTCTGGCCCAAAGAATGAGTAATCGCCATCTAACGTGGCAACACAGCCAGCATTCTGGGAATCTTCCCAGTTGGCAATGACGCAGAGGATTTTTTAAACGATATTTTGTAATGTGGATGTTTTTAGTATATAATTATTTATATTGTAATTCTTATTGTATATAATATCTAATATATAATAGAGAAAAGCATCAAAAGGTTGTAGTAAATAACTGATGTTTGGACAAAGCATCATAATTTGACGACGAAACGACACATATTCATGTGGCAAAGTACATTTTGTAGATGTAATTGTATGTCAATACAGATACAAATGTTCGTGTCAAAGACAAATCTAATTTCTGCGACTAAGAGCACATGTGGCACTCGCGAGTAACTGGCTTCGGTATATTGAATTATTCGAGATTCTTATTGAGGTTTTTGTCTTAAAATAATTGAAATTTACCATGTATTCTTTTGAGATCTCTATATTTCGGCACTGTTGCAAGGACTTAAGTGATATTTTATCCTCAAAAAATGTCATCCACGGATGGAATGTCCCCCTTCTCAAATTGTTAGGGGTCATATCAGTACCATGGTCATGAAGGAACCGTCCTAATTGACATTTCTAAGGCCAAAGTCATCCGGCGGTGTTTCTGCACTATCGATACTATGACAAAAATACCAACTTAAAATTCCTGGAAAAGGGAAAACGCAATAGGCTCGCCCCTATTACGTGAGACCAAAGTAACTGACGACAAATGGGAGTTATGAATGCCTCTATGTACCCCTTTGAGGATTAAGATGAGCTTTTGTGGGTACGCATAAGATAGGGTTCCGTAGTTACCCACAAAAGCCTCTATAACTCCTGAACTAACAGAGTTATTCTAATCGTTATACTCGTAGTTTTCCTATATAGTTTATAACATGGACTAGTATCATGATTTTTTTACGTTTAGATTTTAGAGGTGGCGGGGACGCCCTGTTTTCGTTCGCCATGCTCTTCAAAGCTAAATATCTCACAAACGGATACCTAAATCAAAAAATCATCTTAGAAACCTCTTTATGTTTTTAAAATACCTATCTAATGATACCTCACACGATGCGGAAACGCGAGAAAAAGTATCTTCCCCACTTTACGTGGAGGGGAGGTACGCTACACAAAAATATTTTTTTAAATTTTGTTTTAGCATTTTGTCGGCGTAGTAAATATACATATATCCATGCAAAGTTTCATGTTTCTAGCACTAACCGTTTCGGAGGACAGCCGATGACGGACGGACATGACGAAACTATAAGGGTTCCGAGACTTCTACTACGGAACCCTAATATTATGATGAACTTTTGGTTCACAACGAACACGACCGATCGTAATTGTGGGATATTATATACCTCTGCCTACCTCATAGGGTAGAACTGCATAATTTTATATATTTGTAGTATTCATGTCACCAGATATCATTACTTATTCAGATCGTTGACAAGCAACTTAACTGGAAGACACATGTTGATGAGACGTTCAAAAGTGTCAGTAGTTCAGCATACGCCTTGTAGCAACTCCAATAGTAAATAAGGACGCTCTGCTTACTGCTTACCATGCTTTTTCGGAGTCAATACTGCGATATGGTGTTATTTTTTGGGGGAATTCGACTAACAGTGATATAGTTTTTAATGCTCAAAAACGATGTATCCGGGCTATGTTCACTTTACAGTCTACAGACACCTGTAAACCACACATCTTAACGTATAATATCCTTACATTTCCATTGCTTTACATTTTTGAAGTAGCCCTATTTGTGCATAATTAATCCTCTCTTGTTCCAACGTAACGCTGATGCTGTGAGGCGCAACAGACGCATCTGTCACAACAATGACAATAAGCTGTGTTTACATAGCGCCAAAACAACTTTGATGTCAAATAGTTTCTTGTGCATTGGACCAAAGGTTTATAATAAACTGCCAGACTCTTTAAAACAATATAATACAAACCCATTCAAAATAAAGCTAAAAAATTTTTAATTGATAAATGTTATTATGACTTAAGAGAATTCCTTGACGATAAAGAGCTAAATCGATTGACATTTTGATAATAATAATTTGATGTTGTGTTATGACATTTATGTAATTTATTGTACCTAAAATAGCTATTTTATATTTTGACATTGTTAAATTCTAAATCGACGGTAATTTTTGACATTTGACTTGACGTAAATAAGATTGTCATTGCTGTAATTTTTTTTTTTGTTATTAACATTTGACATTGTATATGATTTATTTATCATCATTTTAATTTTCCGAAAATTTAACTTTTTTTTTTATATTTTAATATTGTATCGATAATTACTATAAAAAAATATTTTTGGCATTTTGAATTGATGTAAGAGTATGATATTTACACACCATACATAAGTGGTAGAATGTAGCCGGGACTGTTATAAGTATAAAACCACAATATTGTTAAACCTGCATTCGAGTTAATAAATAAATAATTAAAATCGTGAAGTTATTTGCTACAAGATTCGTAGCAAATTCGTAGCAAGTGGTACGCTGGCTCCGAAGGCGTGCTACGGAGTATTAAGTTGACAAGACTTTTGGTTTAAAAGGGTTTTTATTGGTAAAGTGTCTAAAATTTCAGTTTAAAATTGCAGGTAAAGAAAGTTATGAGAGCTAAGTATGTTTAAGTGTGACTAGTAATGGTAAAAATTTCAAGTTTATAAAACTCATTAATAAACAATGTCATTATTAGGAATCAAAAGCAGAATAAATTAAAAAATATATAGATAAAAGGTAATAGATAAATAAATAAAAGGTTTATTCACAAGAAATAAGTACCTAAGTCAGGATTTTATACAAAAGTACCCATTAGATTTATTAGCTTTAACAGTAACAATTACACAACTTGTATTTGCAATATCCGAACTATACTAAATAGGATCACATGACCTTTAGAACAACCGACAGCAATGTTATCGCTACGAGAGTTGGAAAACGACTGTCCGACCTATTCTTGACGCTACGTTTATATAGAAACGGAGGGGGGGTTTGCCGCGTGCAAAACTACCCCCTAACAATATAATATCCTTATTACTGCAAATGGTGCACCTGTCGATCTACGGACGAGACACTAACAAACAAAAGTTACTAGCTAAAAGTGTATAAACCTCAGCTTATTTATTCCCTTCTGTTTCTCGAACGAGAAGAAAATAATAACCGGACAAGTGCGTGTCGGACACGCGCACCGAGGGTTCCGTACAAACCTTAAAAAGTATGCTTTTCGCAATTTTTCCTTTATCTGTGCTATAAGACGTTGCTTTGTACCAAATTTCAAGATTCTCATTTAGAAAAAATGGCATCATAAACGCAATCTTTTGATTGTGTTGTCTTTGAAGTTTGATTTTTTCAGACAATAGACTTGAGTCTTTGATATGAAATTCCATTTCATACTTTTACGCGTATCTGAGAATAAAGTGATTCAATAAGGGAAGGGAGAATAAAGTAATTTTTCGTTACGGAACCCTAAAAATTCCCTTCGAGTTATATTTTTCAAGGTATAGAGCGGAAAATATTCTACATGTAAGATGTTTGTATGTTAAAAATAAAATACTCAGCGTTGTGTTGAGCCTAATGGAATTTCAGATGACGCTCCTTCACCGCTACAGCCGGTCTCGAGGCTTACTATTGATACTCGATTTTATTTTGACTATACGTATTTTGTACTTTAAATAGACTGTCAGACAAGCTTTACTAAAAACCTTTCGCATTTTCGATTTATATTATAAAATACAATATATATAGCAAATATAAATGTGTAAATATTCCACCCAGCGTCATTTGACTGCCTCGATGGCATAGTCAGTTGAACGTAACCTAGAGGCCCCTGGTTCGATCTCCGGGTCGGATAGCTGTCACAACTTCAATTAGTCTCAAAGTAAGCAGAGCTTGTGCAATGAAAACGATAACGACGTTCTGTAGACCATACAAAGTTTCACCGGGATGCGAACCCGAGACCCCGTCGCTAAAAGCGAATGCATAACCGAGCACGACAAGATGTTTGCCAGAGATTTGTCCGTTGATCAACAGATGGCTCTAAGATGTTCGTAGGACACCTTCGTACACGTTCGTAGAATACCGCACGATGCGGGGACACCGCGTGGTGATGTATGGTTCGCATGCACTAAATCCCCTGCGGTGTGCCGTACATTGCCTGTTTGGGAGGGGGAAAAATTTTGCTAAAACTTCAGCAGCCTTCCGGCGCCTGCCCCAGCCTCTCTAAAAACTCTCTATGAGTGACGTCCAAGCACGAGGACGTCACACCTTATTCCGCCATGGTCGTCTCGCGCGAAGTGGGTCATTGCGAGCAAGATCATTGCTCTCCCTGACCCGCTCCGCGCTCTCCTTCTGCGAGACGACCTCCTCGCAGAAGAACAACGCGGTATTACTTCTCTCACTGGCAAACATGGACCATTCGTAGGACACCTATGACATTCAAATAATTATAAAAACTCGTATAAGAACAATCTATCTCGAACTCAAATAAAATCGAGTATCGAGAGTATAACCACGAGATACGAGTACGTGAACGATTATCGATTCTATAATAACTATTATTATTGAAGTACATATGTGCTCTTCTTAGTACATTTTTTACTTCTTTATTGCAAATATAACAACTTATACTGTTTTATTCGTATCAAATCATATTATAAACTACCTAGTGTTGCGGTTTTCGCGATGAGGTTACAGAGACATAATTATTAGCCCACTTTTCGACAGTAACTGCTGGCCCCACATGCCAACATCCATTTTTTTGTGAACTTTCTCACTCAACGTCACCTAGTCCATACTTATAAATTTATAAATATATACATAATACACATAGAAAACACCCAAACTCCGAACCAAAAAATAATGGATTACATAAATTTTTGATTTTTAAATTTTCGTAATAGGGGGCAAGCCTATTGCCGTCACCGGGCACCAATATAATGGGTTATGTCCAAAATTGCCAAGTGAATCTAATATATAATTTTGAAAAAAAAATTGAACCCGTTGCCTTGCTATGAAATGTTGATGAAAGGCAACAAAATATTACGTGCCAGCCACTAAGTCTCAACCAATTAAAGTCTTGGGCGTTTCGGGCTTTTATATACCTAAATGAAAGGAAACAATCTTATATAGAGTCGCCCTAGAAATTCCAACCACCTGGAAAATCTAGGCCAATATAGCGATCGGGGGTCACATTCATAGCATATAGTACTATTGAAATTAAACCGAAATCCCGCTCTAGCAAACCATTTATTTTTTATTCCACATTTCCTACCTTCTGCAGAACTGTTTGTTGGACCAACTTTCTTGAGGGTGCTCCCGTGTCACATGCTGTAATGTTCTTGAATAAAATAGCAGGCCAAATAGATACATATTTCTGTATAATATAGCAGAATTTACAAGGGTTGCCTACAATGTGTGTGAAAGAAGTACCCATTAGGTAAGCAATATACTAGGTAGGTAGGTACTGTTTACTATACATTTTTGTTAAGTATAAGTTTGTTTTAAGTTTCTTTTAGTTTGTAAATTATTTGTATTATACCTACTCAACATTCGTAGGTTTAAGTTTATTTTGTTTTTGTTTTAGTGTACGTACGTAATTACATACATATTACTGTACTTAATATATAATTATTAAGAATATGTTTGTCTACGTTTTCCCTATGGCATTAAATTGGCAAATGGTGTAATAATGTTATAGTTGATTAACTTAAATTAATTAATTAATAAAATAAATAAATACCAGTATTTTATATATCACACAAACACATTATTGTTTATTGGAAAAAAACCCGCTTTTGTAAAGCGTAATTTACCTCTGATGTCACAAACACATTATTATTTGTTAAAATAAAATAATTACAGCTTTTGTAAAGCGAATGAAATAAATTTTCTGTTTCGGTAGTAATTTTTATCGCTAAGTAATTATATTGGGACATTAGAGGCTTTGAATTTTACTTATGATAGAACAATGAGAAACTAAATTATGCTCATAATATTACATACTCGACTTTTGGTGAATATGAGCGTAAAAGATTCCTCCTTAATAAATGAGTAAATAAATAAAACAATTTATTTCAGGTAACTTTAAACCATATTGAGCACATAAAATATTTTATTTATTTGGCAAATAAAATAAAAAAAATATATACAATTAAATCCTATACGTTACATAGGGCTAAGGTTTATTTGTTAAACCCCATATTATTAAAACAGTATTTTCATCGGGCACTGCTGTACATGTCTTTGACAGCAGTGCCTGATGTAAGGACAGTCCAACCTGTCAGCGATAATTTTTAGGACTAAAGCTATATGCTGTCAAGCTATATGTTTCAAAAATTCAGTATCCCATTTTCACCTAAGAGATATTTTTTAATAATCCAGCACCAAGCGCCAATAAATCAGTATTTCATGTGCATATTTTGGATAGATTGGTTAATCCATCAGAATATTTAGTCATTTTTCAGTTGCTGCATAAAAAAAACAATATTGGCAGCCTTCGATAATGGGAAATTCAGTTACGTTGATCAGGATGGCAGATAGTGAATGGACGTGAATAATACCTAGGATAGCGCGTACATTCTACTTCTGTGATTAATACACACAGGTAGTACAAGCTAGCAAATAGCCTCGTGGATTGAAATAAATATACCGGATTACTTTAATCATACACGATTTATTCACTCTCAAGATATAACTACACAACTCAACTCAGAAGCAAGCAACCATAGAGAACGACAGAAGAATGTCATTTTTTTTATTCGCCGCTTTCACGTCTGTTGGTGGGCGTATCTGGCTCGCACTCAGAAGGTAAGAACAATGTCATAGACTAACATAACGTTGTGTTCCACAGACTTATTATAGCCATATCAATAAAACTTTTGCCAAGTTTTGTAGAGACCCCAAAAAAAGGCAGACAGATAGACGATTGCATCAGCTCGCTCGGTTAACAACAATAAATTAAGAAATCAGTCAGGTCAAAGTCAAATATATTTATTAATATAAGTTATAAATAACGCTTATTAACGTCAGCACATAAGAGTTTACATTTAAAGCCAAATTCACAAAAGCAAAGGGTGGAGCTGTGTGAAAAGAACTTGGCAATAAAATCTCCTGGGCACTTTTTTCCAATCATCAGTAAGTACATTTGTAGTATACACACAACTAATCCAGCAAAATGCTGCAAGTAATACACCACGCGTGAAGTTAAATGTTAATTTCAATTTGCCTATATAATTCTTTAATAAATGCCGAAAAGCACGGAATTAACACTATTAGCACTAGTGATGTAGTAGGAGCATCAACCCAAATGAGGATAAAGATGAGGGCAAGGGCACTAAGTGGACACGCATGGACCAATCCTAGAAAGAAAATAATTATATAATAAAAATTATATAGGTAAATAGCGCTATAGATATAGGCCACCAAGCCACAGTCTCCAAATACCCGTACCTTATAATTGAACATAATTGAGGTAAGTCTAATAACGCAAACTGTAAATTAATGTTTTGTGTAAAATTTAATGGCATACTTTTTACATCATTAGGTAGCTTATTGTAAAAGCATATACACCCAAGAAAGAATCACCACTTTTTGCAATCTCAGCGGACAGCAATGGACAGCGAAATTATGTTTTTTTAGTGAAGTTATAAGTTAAAAATTCTCCCTGTCATTGTTGACTGCAAAGGTTCCGTGAATACTGGCTGCGCTGTCACGTTGGATGGCGATACTTACTTATACTTTGAGAGTTGAAAATAATTAGCTGTTTGGTTAGAGAAGAGACGTTAAGCTATGTCTCTATAAAAGCAGTGTGCGCTCAGACCATCTTCATTTGATATTTTTCCTGCCGCGTTCGGACAGCTGAGGTTCTATTTTGTAATATACACTTTCTAAAAACTCGTGACGTGGAGCTAAAAATTAAGTAAACTCAGTAAAGCAAGCAGTTCAATTCCAAGCCTCTTTATCTACCAAATAATCATTAATTGTGTAGTAACCTTTACGTCATAATTTGGTTTTAATTATTTTTTAAACTTATTTAATGGCATACTTTTTACATCATTAGGTAGCTTATTGTAAAAGCATATACACCCAAGAAAGAATCACCACTTTTTGCAATCTCAGCGGACAGCAATGGACAGCGAAATTATGTTTTTTTAGTGAAGTTAAAAGTTAAAAATTCTCCCTGTCATTGCTGACTGCAAAGGTTCCGTGAATACTGGCTGCGCTGTCACGTTGGATGGCGATACTTACTTATACTTTGAGAGTTGAAAATAATTAGCTGTTTGGTTAGAGAAGAGACGTTAAGCTATGTCTCTATAAAAGCAGTTTGCGCTCAGACCATCTTCATTTGATATTTTTCCTGCCGCGTTCGGACAGCTGAGGTTCTATTTTGTAATATACACTTTCTAAAAACTCGTGACGTGGAGCTAAAAAATGTCAGCGTTGGCAACAATCATTCGAGTCTTAATTCGAATCCCACCAGTCGTCAAAAGTACTATTAGAATCCATAAGTACCAACGTTTGATAACCAGCCAGACCAATCAGCACCTATTACGCGTTACCAACAAAATTACTGGCAAAGGGTGAGTGGGCAGAAAGGCTGCCTATCCCTTCGGGGATATAGGCGTGGTTTATGTCTGTGTCGCAAATATTGATAACTTGAGAACCGAATTTTACTGTAAAACAATCAGAAAAAAAAAATAACCCCTTAAAGGAAATTCGTTCTCAAATTTTCATCTGTTTTTGTTTATAACTTTGTAATGTTAATTCTACGACAAAAAGTTGTAAAACAAATTTGTAGAGAATTTAATTTGCGACACAAATGTGGTCGCAATTTTTTTGTGCGATGAATAGTTTGCCCGATAGAGCGCGTTAACGATTATTCGCAACCCTTTTTCAAGATTGCGGAAACCCCCCCCCCCCCCCCCCCCCTTATTTCTAAAAAATAAAATAGCATCCTCTGACACACCCAAATGTAACATTTCAATGTACTAAATACTGTAAACTATGCAACGTTTAGTATAGTATACATGTTTTTGTTCTCTTATGTTGATAATAATCTATGCCCGCAGCAAGTGGGTTAACTCCAGCGGAGAATGCATTAATTTTGTCGACAATACCGCTGTATGCAAATATGTGAAAACAATGTAAAACTCAACTTTAAATGGTTAGAATAATTATTGTTTATGTTTTGTGTTTGTGTTTAAAATGCGAATTAAATAAGATTATTTCGTGGGTATAACCCGTGTTTAATGTATAAACAATACGCCCCCGTCTGTCTTTCAGCAGGTTAACTGCTTGCAGGTGGGACCCTTAATCACACTGATAAATATGAAGTATCAATGATATTACATATTTAAAAAATCATAGCTTAATATAAAATAATCTCTCCCGCTTGGTGTTCCTTAAGACGTTTTCAATCGACTTCCAAAAAGTAGCAGGTTCTCAATTCGACTGTATCTTTTTTATGTTTGTTACCTCATATCTCTGGACTAGATGAACCAATTTTGAAGTTTTTTTTAAATGAAAGCTTCTACTGTCGTAGTGGTCCCATTTCAATTTGGTGGGACCAGAAATTATTTGCTCCCATTTCGGTAAATTGAAGTCGGTTGTTGTGTCAATTTTTGACGTGTATTTAAAAATATGCATAAGATTCTTTACCCTTTTCAAGAATAAATAATGATGACGAGAGGAAAGTTTGTTCGTATAGGTACTAACGAATTAACCTCGGCTTTGCACCAGTGTAATGTTGATACTGTTGTGATGTAGTGTGAAATAGGTTTGGTCGAAGTACGTTCGCCTAGGTCGACCATTACCTGCCTGTCCATTCACGCCCGCCTTATGTATCTGTTTTGTCAATCTTCTTTCATCCATCCTTTCTACGTGCCCAAACCATCTAAGCATCCCTTTTTCTATCTTACTCACTACATTACACAGACAAATCCAAATATAAATGTTCTCTTAGTGTTATATCAACAAAACCTTTAGTTTATTTGAGTGGATTTCATATTTCATGTTTTCTATAGTTTACCTTTTGAAGCTTGGGGAAAAGCTCATAAGTATGTCGATATAATTTTAATTCGTTTTCATAACTCGCGGACGAGTAAAAGGTACCTACACTCTGCAGTGCTAGTAATTCTTCCACGTTAGTTAATATTTTAAGTTTATTTGACAATAACCTTCTGTGACTCATCCTGAACTCTCATCCACCGAGCCTTTTTTTTCCCAACGCAGTTGGGGTCGGCTTTCCAGTCTAACTTCGAATCGGCTGAACTTTGATATTTTCCGTGAAGCGACTGCCATCTGACCTCCACAACCCATGGGCGATATCGAAGTTCTGTAGTTAGACCGGTCGGATTTTTGATTTAGGGATCCAACCACCCCTAACGACTGCCATACGCCACACGACGTTCGTATGATAACCAGGACCGACGGCTTAACATGCTGTCCGAGGCACGGAGGGGTCTCAATGTCTTAAGAAATGGTCACCCATGCTAAGACCGGCATTAGTCGATGTTGCTTAACCTTTGCAATGTGTTAATATTATCGGTTACCACTAGACCACGAGCCCCTCTATCGAGAACTCATTTTGAACTCATAAGCGATAATTCTAGATTGAAAAAAAAACTTTTAAGTATTCATATCTTCAGTAAACAGGCAGCATATTTGCATTAAGAAAACCCATTACATACCTTATACAAAATTATTATTTACTGTGCCATTCTGAGGGTAAAAGGCCTTTTCGCACTCGGCCTTTATAAGCGAAAACTGTATATACAAATGTAAGTTACGGTACCAACCTACCATTAATGAGATTTATATGAAACAAGGTCTAAGCAAATAAGCGAACTCATGCTGAAAATAATTATAAGAATTTGCACGAGTTTATTAATAAGTAAGAAGACTCTTCAACGAAAGGCGTGTACAGCAAACGAGGCATGTTGCAACGTATGCATTGCACGATTGGCTGGCCACTTCCACACGTACGCTTTGATCGTAAAACGCTTAACCAACATACGCTGGTTCACTCCACACGTGCATAGCAGAAGTTTTTCCACGACTATTAAGCATGAGTTAAGAAGCATGCTTTGAGCATATTTATTGCGCTACACTTGCCTAGCAATACATATTATTATCTGTATCCGCCTTCTGATGAGTTATAGTTTCTTATATTTCGGTAGTGTTACAAGCGCCATGTTCACGTACGCACTTAAAACCAAAGGGATAGTTAGTCATGAGATATATGTGGTAAGATTCTGGGCTATCTGTCAGTGTACGCTGTCAGTTGAATGTACCTACAACTACGTTCTTTGAGTTATAATCCCTATTCTGTGTCAGTACGACCGTGACGTGCAAATACTTACTAAGCACTTTTTCTACATCGATATAGCAGTTATTCAAACCATCAAACAGTACTATCAACAAGAAATTCCAAGCATTGTTACAAGCTTTGCAGTAGATTATTGCAACAAAATAATCCCTAAATTATTGTCGACCGTTTTCATCCAGTTAAGAGTCTGATTATAAAACGTAGTCATAACTCTTGTCAACCTGACGTTGGAGATAATTTAGCTGACGCAGTCTCGTGAAAGACTGAAGTGGCGGACTTTATAATCGTCAACGGCGTTGTTTTAAAGTGTATAAAATAATAAACCTGTAATATAATTATGTAAACTACCATCACTATCTACCTATCTACAGTACTATTATAAAGAGGAAAGATTTTAATTTTTGTGTGTATGTTTGTAATGAATAAACTCAAAAACTACTGTGCCGATTTCAAAAATTCTTTGACCATTGGAGAGCTACATTCACCTTGAGTAACATAGGCTACTTTTTATCCCGGTAATGTGTTCCCACGGGAACCGGGAACGAGTAAACTAAATCACGTGGGCGGAGCTGCGGCGATCAGCTAGTAAATTATAAAACAAAGTCGCTTCCTTCCGTATGTATGCTTACATCTTTAAAACTACGCAACGGATTTTGATGTGGTTTTTATCAATGCATAGAGTGGTTCTATATAATTTGTCAGGCAGGCGAAGCCGCAGGCGTCCGCTAGTAATGTATAATATTTAAGGGAACTAAGGTAACCAAGTAATTTCTACGTATTTCCATGTTTGTTATTTAATAAATGAAACATATAACATAACGCACACATATAAGGGGGTAGGCAGAGTTTGCAGACTTCATTGCTTTAGTCAAATAAATTATTAATAGTTTAAATTTTCAAGACACTCTTCAATGAATTTCTCTCATAGGTACTTAAAGTTTTAAAAGTAAAAAGTTTGGTGTGAGTTATCCTCTATTTTAGTTATAAATGGAAATGACTGCAATAAACTGTTCTTTATAGCATCAGTTTCTCTGAATATTACATAGTTAATGAGCTTACCCAGTGGCGGGGGACATCGAGACGATTTTACAAATTAGCACTTAAAAGATCAGCGACCCAAGATAATAAAATTGTAGCCGCTATCAAAATACTTTCAGACTTCAGTAAAATATTATTAACAAATAAAATATAACAACGTGCTATAAAGAAAGTGTATTCCTTTTTTATTTTTGTTCGTTTTCTTCGCCATTACACTCTAATTGTCAGAGGGGTTTTAGTAACTATGGAAGTTTGTATGTAAAAATAAACTTATATTAGGAAAATTACGCTCGCGTGATAAAAAAATCTCGGTACGAATTCCCAGAGGAGCACAATACCTGGAAAAAAGAGGCCAATAGCAACCAGGGATAATTTGCATAGATAAATGTAGTTGACATAGACATTTTAATAACTAGGTAGGTAATAAATTGACAAATGTATGGTATACTGGGATTGATATTGTTATTATTTAATCCTTTTATTTTGTTGAGTGCATATCATGACATTATTAACATTGAAGTTATTTACAATAAGAATTACAATACTTATACATAATTATATACTAAAAATATTTACATTACAAAATATCGTTTTAAAAATCCTCCGCGTCATTGCCGACTGGGAAGGTTTCCAGAATGCTGGCTGTGTTGCCACGTTGGATTGCGATACTTATTCTTTGGGCCAAAAAATAGCCAGCCTTCTGGTCCTGAGAAGCATCGATTAAGCGTTTAGCAATGACTCTACATTGAAGAATATTTACAAGAAACTATATACTATATTACTTTAATATATACAAGGAACAGGAAAATTAAATTAAAAAAAAAACCTAAACAAACTACAAACTATACTATTTAAAACTAAAACACTAAAATAAATAAGTAAGGCAGGGAGACTTAGGCAGAGTGCCCATAACACAGGCAGCATTCCCGCGCTGAATTGCCAATGAGAGTCTTTGCGCGAGAAAGCTGCCTGCGCGGAGATCCCCAGTCTCTTCCCTCAGACGCTTGCTGAGTTCCGTGAAGAGCTGATCGCACCGTGGCCCCATGGGCCTTGTGTCTCGACACCAAATGCGACGAACTCACATTGAAGTATTATTTCATTTTAATAATTTTATTATTGTGGTAATTCAGTGCCGGAGCAAGCAGAGGCTATCTATAGGAATTAATTCAATTGTAACTTTGTGACACAATGTTTTGGGTCTCCTGCTTAGTCCTGTTGCCTCATAGGTATTATTATTTTTATTATATAATAAATAAATAATATATTATATTATAATAATAAATATTTTATATTATAATAATAAATATATTAGATAATTGTTCCGATAATCGTTTCGGCAATCGGAGTAATAGCGATCAACATCTCAAGAGACTCGCTAGACTGTTGGATCTAGGGTGAGGTACAGAAGGCTGTCATCTTCGACACGGCACGCATCGTTAGGTTTCTCAGTCTGTGACCTCTACCGCCGGTAGTTTGAGCCCTGCTCCGCTACTGGTGCAGTCTGACCTACAGATTTTGATAATATTTTATGTATCTTTTTTTATAGAAATATTATAAAAATGTATGGGTTAAGAATTTTAAAGAAATAAACGTAAGTAATAAAATAGGTATGCAATGCATGCTGCTAATTGCAAATGTTGAGCGGAGCAAATGTTTTTATTACATATCAGAATCAGAATCGAACACTTAAATTAATTAATAGAATGAAAAATAAATCTATTTTCATTGTTGACGCACGTGTTTTCATGGCAACCATTTAATCATCTGGTTTTTAGGTGATGTCCAGGATTTGCGGTGATTATTCCTCCGTGGTCAGCTCTATTTTCATGATTTCAGAGATATGCACTCCCGGGTATGATGTCGACCAGCATGCCAAATTTGGTCAAAATCAGTTGAGCCGTTTCGGAGGAGTTGGCACACAAACGATTTACATTTGTCGCCTAAGATTGAGCTCCGCTTCGCTCCGCGCAATAATATAATACTGTGAAGCCACTACACTAACACTTTTTGCTTAAGTAGAAGGGTTCGCAGTTATGATAGCTAATATTAATAAAAAAAATACTCAAATTTTCTGTAATGCTCAAAAATTCAACAAACAATTCTAAATGTTAACAGATAAAAAAATCACTTACTTACTCTTTGTAATCCAAAATTGTCTATTAGTCCCACTTTTATTTCACAAGTCCAAGCCTAGTTCAGACACAATTCATATAAGGGATGACTAGTATGAATCTCTCGTGATCCACATACTCATTGTCATGCTCTCTCGACCCGTGTGTGACGCGTGTTTGCACTCGCTTACAAGAAATTGATGAGTCATTACGACTTTGTTCATGCTGTAACTAGTAATAGACTGTTTAATAAACAACTTAAACTATTTCATACAATAATTATTATAGGTGATAGCAAGTACTATTCCCCATTCTGTGGTGATAGTAACATTTTGCTTACAACTGTTTGTAATAACTTTTACTATTTCACGAGAAAACGACTGAAGCAATGAAATCTATATAAATAAAAATGAATTGCCGTTCGTTTGTCTCACTATAACTCTGGAACGGCTGGACCGATTTGGCAAATTTTGGTCCTGGAGGTTCAAGGAAGGTTTAAAAGGTGGTACAAATATCGCCGGGACACTATTTTAACAATAATAATAGTTATTTTTTAATAGCCAACTTAATTTCATTCCCGGCATTGTTTTTTTACCTCCGCCCCATCGTCCATTGCCGGGTGCCTCAAAACACACTCTGGACATCTAAGGAACAGTCCTGTTGGGCCGGTGGACTTTGGCCGTCTTTATGCACCTCTGTTGGGGTTGGGTTTTATTCCACATCGATTGCTGGGCATTCCCAGTGTGTACCCTCGACAGATTATAGCCCTAAATAGCTTTTTAACGAGTCATCATTCACTGAGCTTTTTCCCAACACAGTTGGGGTCTGCTTTCCAGTCTCACTGCGATTCGGCTGAACTTCGAAATTTTCCGTGAAGTGACTGCCATCTGACCTCCACAACCCAAGGCGATATCGAAGTTCTGCAGTTAGACCGTTCGAAATTTTGTTTTAGGGCTCCAACTACCCCTAACGACTGCCATAGATGCCAGTATGACAACCGGGACCGACGGCTTACGTGCTCTCCGAGGCAGGGAGGGGTCTCAATGTCTTAAGAAATGGTCATCCATTCCAAGAACGGCCCGGCCAGATGTTGCTTAACTTTTGCAATGCGTTAACATACCCGGTTACCACTAGACCACGAGCCCCTAAATAATTAGAAGCTCGCAACAACAATACTTTAAATATCCCGATCACTGTAATGATAAAGCTACTACCAATCCTTGTAATTAGGAACGAGTTAACTATTCCACGTGGCAGCTCATAATTCATTATCTTGACTTGCGTTGAAATTTATCCTCACTGGTTTAAGACAAAAAGGTTGAACTCTCACTGGCTAATCTATTCAACTTGAATTTCAATTAATTGGAGAAGTTGAACTAGTAAATCATCCTTGTACAGGGCGTAACCACTAATTTCCAATTCATAAACAGTATAAATTCACTGTTTTTGTCTGTCTTTTTGCCCATTAACTCCAAAAACTTCGTCATGCATAGTTATTCATGACAAGTTTCTATCCTATACCTATCTTCTTCTATAAAATAAAATTTAATTTCTGTTCGTTTGTGTTAAAGGATTAAAAGGTTAATTTGAAGCAGTACAAACAAAGTTCATCGGGACAACTTGGTAAAAATAGAAATAAGATTTTAACCTTTAGTTACCTACTAATATTAAAAGATTGAATTGGTTGGTTGTTTGTGTTGAATGGGTTGCGTAACTATTGGACTGATTTGACCTTATAAAAAACTAAATTACTAGTGAATAAGATGTTATACCTTTACCACAGAATAGGGAATAGTACTTACATACAGAACTTGCACTCCGACGTTAATTAAAGCACATTCTTTTGTTTACAGAGAACATCATTCGAACGTTAGGGTTGTCAGGAAAGTACCAACATAATTTGACGAATAATTATGACGTTAATGCCTCAATATCAACTCTATGGTTAAGACAAGAGACAACCCTTACTGATTTACAATTTCAAGTTGTCGCTGACGTCACGTATTTTTAGGGATTTTTAGGCGTGTGACATAGGCCTGCCTATACGGTGTAACACGCTATGATTAATGAAGTGCAAGATCAAGTTACTGGCGAAAAGTGGGCGTATAATGTTCCTCTGCCTACACCTTCGGAAACACTTCGAAGGGCGACATTTTGCCAATAGTTTTGTTGATCCCACGTAAAAAGAGGCAAACAGGTTATGGTTTCTTTTTCAGTCTATTACAACCATTGCTGGGCATGGGCAAAGAGACGTAGAATTCAGCCAACATATCCTTATATA
This sequence comes from Nudaria mundana, assembly GCA_963556515.1. Lineage (NCBI taxonomy): Eukaryota > Metazoa > Arthropoda > Insecta > Lepidoptera > Erebidae > Nudaria > Nudaria mundana. Next base: position 1,929,759 of record OY748301.1, on the reverse strand, counting down.
CGCTATGTCATTTACGCTAGCCAGACGGATTGGTATATGGTTATGTGATGAGTTTTCCTTCTCTAGGCAGGTTGTGGTTACCAGGCATTAAAAACAATAGAAAATAATTACTATTTTGTAATTCAAATTTACATTCCAACAGCCTGACCGTACTGGTGTATACCTATAACAATATCTACCGTCCGTACTCATAAACAATGAAGGTATGCTTTTATTCCAGAATTAGGTTTTAACAGCAACATCTATTGGATAGAATCAGGCGTTACTTGGCGAAAATCCATGACAAAGCAATGGTAAGTAAAATGTTTTTAAAAAATGTTTTAAACCTTTTAAATTTGTAATAGCATTGTTTTCCGCAGAATTAAAAAAGACAACAAAACGTCGACCATTGTTTCGCCTCTAAACGAGGCATTATCAAGACTGTCTCAGAGAGAACAGCAAAATGTGTGGTTAGAACATATTTGCTTATAAGTAAGCATGTGCAAATTTCATTATCGCGATGTAGGATTTTTCACAATAACTAACGTGGGTAGAAACCTCAGATCATGCTAACTAAGTTCCAAAAATAGGTATTCACCAACACAAGACTTTATCTTCACAATTTCTATTAAGTTGTGTAGAAATGCCACATGCCACATACAAACCAACAACCAACTAATGTGTCTGTCTGTTTACAAACAAATTAAGTAAGGGAGACGTGTGATAATCTATTTGTTCATTGAGTAAGGTGTCCGCATCTCTTCTAACTATTTCTAGCCATTCCCAAACACTCAGCTTGAACCCTTTCTCACATAAGCGTAAAACTCTAAAGGTGTTACTATTGTTCAAGGAATGACCAGTGTCAAGGAGATGCTTCGCGAAGAGGGACTTCTCAGGACAACCGTTGCGGAACGCCGCCATATGTTCCTTGTATCTGATCTCAAAGGACCTGCCAGGCTGCCCTACATACTGCATATTACAGCCATCGCAACTCAACAAATAAACACCCGATCTGTGTGAAACCGACACCGAGTCCTTGCCATTACACAGCTCCCTCAAGGTGTTCTGTGTTCTAAAAGTCGCGAATATCCTATTTTCCCTCATAATCTTAGCTATACTCAACGAGACGGGACCCACGAACGGCAAACAGGCAGTGTACTTCCTAGGTGGATCTTGAGTTGGATGTAATAAATGAAAACTAGCATTTCTGCGTTTTTTATTTAATAATGAGTGGACCATTCCTACGTTGTAGCCATTCTGCGGAAAACAATGCTATTACAAATTTAAAAGGTTTAAAACATTTTTTAAAAACATTTTACTTACCATTGCTTTAGCAACATCTAGTCAGGCCGGAGACCCGTGACTCGGAGAGCACGTTACTGTGAAACGATACAGACAGCAAAGGCGATCCCGGTCATCGTACGATCATTTGTGGCAGCTTTAGGGGAAGTTGGAGCCGTAAAACATTAATTCAGTCGGTCTAACTACAGAACATATATTTATATCGCGGGTTGTGAAGGTGGCAGTTGTTTCACGAAAAATATCGAAGTTATCGAAATATCGAAAATCTCAGCATCACAATTTAGACTTGAAAGCTGGCCCCAACTGGGTAGGAAAAAAGCTCGGTGGATAATTAATGCAGGATTTAATTATTTTTTTTTATATGCTGGATTTCAGTGCCAACCAGCTTTATTTCATTTAGAGATAGCTAAGACATTTCTTGTAATAATTAATATTGAGATAAGCAATCCGTCTTTGTCGGGGTCTTTCATGTCAGTAGCAGAACAATACTCTTGTTTTGACAATTGAGCAATGTCGGCGTGAAAATAGAATTTGAGTGTAAATATTAAAAAATCTGAACCAACACAATTTAAAGATCGTAAGTTCTAAGTACCTATATTGTAATTATGTACATGTTTGGATATTCTCACACAACGTCATCTAGCCCAAATTAATTAGCTAATACAAGCTTGTGCTACGGAGTCTAGACGACTGATAAACATACTTATATATTTCTAAATACATACATATTTATAGAAAATACCCAAACTCCGAAACAAACATTTTTGGATCCACAAATAATTTGATTCGACCCGGGGACCCTGGGACCTCAGGGACGGCAGTCGCATACTCATACCACCACTGAGGCAGTATGTACATACATATAACTGGTTCGTCATCTTTAGCTTTGTGAAATTCTTCTTTTATTTGTTAACTAGAGTTGTTACATGTACGCTGTGATGTCAACAGCATGAACTTATTTGTACAAGTCCAAAGAAATATCTTAACAAACTTCGGTTCGAGACTATACATGTTCTTTTTTTAGTTGTAGCTTTTGTTGTTCAGGGACACAACGTAACTTTAAGTAATGACTTTCGAGCGCAAGTTTCGATTTATCGCGCACAAGTATGTAATAGGTTAGAAGAATTAGGTTACCTATAAAAAAAATCTGTAAAGATTAATCAAAGAAATATAAATTAAATTACTTATAGATATAAATCACTACATATTATTTAAACAAAGTCACCCGTTCCGTATGTATGCTTAGATCTTTAAAACTACGCAACGGATTTTGAGACGGTTTCCACCAATGGATAGAGCGGTTCTCGGGGAAGGTTTTCGTGCATATAATTTGTCAAGCGGGCTGGACTCGAACCCACGGCCTTTCCCTAAAAAGGCACCACTGATCTTCATTCCAATCATTGCTTCATATTAAAATTTCTAGATCTTGCTACTAAGGTTAAAAAGGCCGTGGGTTTGAGTCCTGTCGATGACATTTCAGTGCTTTGTATTGCATTGCTTTGTAATTAGACATACCTTTAAATACCAATTTGTTTTTACCTGCTACTTCTGCTGTATATATTTTATAAGCAGTGAAGTATGCTAACTTTTTCTTATATAATTTTACAAAATGAATCTATAGTCTAAACTATAGTCTTGGGCTGGACTCGAACCAGATGGTGACGCCGTAAGTCGCGATATTAACACAATGTGATCACAATATTAGATGTCTTGGACTAGTGGTGTCTTGGCCAGTTGGTAGAACGTTCCTTCTGGAAAGGGATCAGTCGCTGCTTCGAGTCCAGCCCAAGACTATGTATGTATGTAAAAAAAAAAAAGCCCAAGACTATAGCTTTTGTGATTCAAATTGTAAAATTATATAAAAATAGAATCTAATTACACTTAGCATGCTTCAATTCTCACTTAATTCTGAATCAAAGTAAGTACATAAAAAGTTTGAAACAAAACCAATATTGATTAGACCCGAGAAGTGGCGCTTAAAAACTAACTTATAAATCCCAAATACGTTCGGAGCCGACACATAGGAAATTGAGTTTTCGAAGTAAGTATCCATATCGTGACTGGCCTATTTCGTTCTTGTTTTCACAAGATAATAAAGTTCACACTTTGTTAAGTGTTGTTTTGAAAGTTTTGAAAGACCTTATGAACGTTTTCAGAGTCCAAGAGATCCTCACCTGCACTTAGTGCAGCTACTGACAGAATGGACTCTGACAAAACCTGACAATTCTTAATTGGATAAGGGTATGTATGTTGGCACAGAATAGGGAATAGTACTTACAAACAGAACTTGCACTCCGACGTTAATTGAAGCACATTCTTTTGTTTACAGAGAACATCATTCGAACGTTAGGGTTGTCCAGTAAAGTAAAATATATTCCAGCCTAATTTGACCAATCATTATGACGTCAATGCCTCAATATCAACTCTATGGTCAATGCCGGGTACAAACATGAGGCAGCCGTTTAGTAACGGCTGCCTCATGTTTACGACAACGACAACTCCCGTCAACGACAACTTGAAGTTGTAAATTAGTATTTACAACTTCAAGTTGTCGTTGACGTCACGTATTTTTTGCGGTTGTCAAGCGAGTGACATATGCCTGGTATGGATGTATATGTGTGTACCTATGCGTAATATGTTAAAATAAAAAGTGCAAGATTTTATTTAATACTTAGTTACTACTGTTATTTAGCTTAGTTTTTAACAACCTACAATAATAATGTATAATGTATGGAGACTCGATTCTACAGACAAACCGACAACACGGTTTTGTGGGGCACAAAAAATTTGGTTTTACAATGGGTATATGAATCGCAGAAAAACTACTAAAAAATTTTAAATTAAATGCTTCTGCTTTCCAATTGGTCCCATTTCAATTTAGTCCCATTCTGGTAATTGGAAGTCGGTTTTTGTGGCAATGTTTTGACAGTCTGACGTACAAAAAATAATCCACAAAATGACCTTACAACAATCAAAACAAAATCTTTAGTCATTTATCCAAAGGTTTTCACATAAAGTGTGCTATTTACTTGGGTGAAACCTCATATTTGTTTTGAACTGGCGTATTGTACTGGAGCTTAGGTTTATACCACGTAATTATTAAACTAGAAGATCGCTGCGACTCCGCACGCGTGATACAGTTTTCTCATTTCCGGTTCCCGTGGGAACACATTACCGGGATAAAAAGTAGCTTATTTTACTGAGGGATAATGTAGCTACATATCAGTGAAAGAATTTTCAAAATCGGATTGTTAGACTTAGGTGATATCTCATCCGCAAAAAAATCTCATCCGCGGATGAAATGTCCCCCTTCTCAAATTGTTAGGGGTCATGTCATCCACTTTCAACTTAGGGGTGTCGAATCATCCGAAAACCGACCAAATGTAGGAAGTAGGTACTTTATTAGAAACTAGATGATTACTCACACACACACACACATATCACGCCTATATCCCGAAGGGGTAGGCAGAGGTGCATTACACACCCACAACTTGCCAATATTTTTAGTCCCACGTAATAGGGGGCAAGCCTATTGCCGTCACCGGGCACATTTATAATGGGTTATGTCCAAAATGGCCGAATGAATTTAATAAAAAGTAGCAGCTATATTGTAATTGTGAAAAAAAATTTGAAACCCGTTGCCTTGCGATGAAATGGTGATGAAAGGCAACAAAATCTTACGTGCCAGCCGCTGTAGCACAGCCAATTAAAGTCCCGGGCGTGTCGGACTAGACGATTAAGTACTTATAAATATATAGTTTTCTGGTTCCCAACACTCGCGGGCACACATTACGGTGATTAAAATACAAGTAACCAATATCACACAGTGATAATGTATCTACATATTAGTGAAAGAATTTTCAAAATCCATTCTGTAGTTTCAAAGCTCGTGGTCTAGTGGTAACCGAGAATGTTGACATATTGCAAAAGTTTGGGATTTTAAGTATTACTAGTATAGTATTCTTATATCTGTGGCAATATCTAGTCAGGCCGGTCCTAGAATGAGTGATCTTTTCTTATGACATTGAGACCCCTCCGTGCCTCGGACACGTCAAGCCGTCGGTCCCGGTTGTCATACGAACATCTATGGCAGTCGTTACGGGTAGTTGGAGCCCTAAATCAAAAGTCTAACTACAGAACTTCAATATCGCCCATGAGTTGTGGAGGTCAGATGGCAGTCGTTCCACGGAAAATAAAGAAGTTCAGCCGAATCGGAGTTAGACTGGAAAGCCGACCCCAACTGAGTTGGGAAATAGCTCGGTGGATGATTTGAGTTTTGAAGCTTATGTAATGCAAACAAACAACAAAATCTGTCCTCTTTATAGTTACCTATTTTATTAGTAAAGACAAACTAATACCTGTAACTCCATTTACGTGGAATAACCTAAGCTAATACTGTCATTATCCTTAAGAATAGGACGGTAACTTGGTTTCCTGCCATTTATGATTATTTTAATCAAAGATTTCACAAAAATCAATATCATAATTTGGCAGTTAAGTTTTTATCTGAATCAAGCCTAATAACTTGTGAAATATACAACTTGTTTTACTTAAAAAATACGTTACGAATATCTTCACCCAATCCTAAAGATTTTCCTCCTTCACCAAGAATTCTTCATTCGTTCATTTCTCATTCGTTCATTTCCTTAAGACATGAATCACAGTCCATTCGCAAGCTCCTAGAGTACGCTATATAAACCAATCGTAACTTTTTCTACTCTCGTCATGACGAGATGATTTCCTGTTGGTTTGAATGAAGCTGTTTACTATTTATTGCATCGATGCTAATAGGTACTAAACCTTCAAAGATATATTTACTAGTACCCCAATTCACATGGCACACATTCCCGGAATGAAAAGTAGCTTACGTTAGTCCTTATAACACGAGCTATCTATCAGTGAACGTCCATTTAAATCGTTCGAACCGTTTCAGAGATAAGCCGGGTCAACAAACAGAAAATAAAGTATAAAAGGATTTTTCATTACTTTCATTAGTATTCATTTAGTGAAAATCTTTTAATTTGGAATGACAAAGAATTAATAAAATTTGTACCTACATAGATGTACCTATAAATATAGATGTCTGTCGGTCACCTAGGACAACGATTTATACCTCGTGTCACATAAAAAGAACGCTCCTTACAACAAGCTGCGCAGTTGACGATTTATCGATCTATATGGCGATTACGAGCGTAACGCGTACGAGCGAGTAAAGGCTTTGCCAAACAGAAGGCGTTATTAGCGCCGCGTTTTAACGTCGCGCTATTTTCATGTCACACCAAAAGATTAGCCCGACGCTCCTACGCGACATACCATTCGCCAGAGCACTACAGATCGATAGCAGAGTGTGAAAATTTTGTTCGTTATTTTGAGATGTCGAGTGATTCTAATGAGGAAGAATTATTAACTTTAAATACTCTTTACGGTCACAGAGAAAAAGAGTATGGGTGCACGACTTCAATAAAAAGAGGAACGATTTAGGAGAATATCATCGTATTTATTTATCATGGGTATTTTCTAACTAATTCTATAAAATTTTCGGACATTATGCATTAATTAACATACATTCACGACGACGCTAAAATAAAATCTGTAAAAAATTACAACGCCAGACGTTAAAGTATCCTAACGCCGCGACAGAGCGCTGCGTAATGCTAGCGCTAGGGCTCTGTTTGGCGGTACATCACCATCGCAGTACAACACAGCTCGGTGTCATAGCGTCGCGTTATGTTAGCGCCCTGACGCGCGATAATAACGCGTTCTGTTTGACAAAGCCTTAAAGCGAGAGTACTAATGTGCCAACACACCCGTCCCACTCTCGCCCAGCGTTCTTTTTACGTGAACACCAATATATCTACGTATATTCTGCATGACTGTGTTTTTTTATTGTCATGTTCTTTTCTCACAAGCTCTACCTTTGCCTGCATTAAATGTAAAATCGACGTTCATGAGTTATACTTTGTGACATAATACATGAATCAATTACATTAGCTATTGACTTTGATAACTAAATAAATTCAATTAATAAGCCTAGAAACAACTTCACTATAAATTTTATAGTAATAAAATACTTAATACAAAACGTAAAACTAGGACATCTATTAATTGGCCTTCTTCAATAAATGGAAGTTTCTTGAAGATATAAATGAAAAGTTGAGAATAAATGAACTCAGAACTGTGTTTGTTCTTTGTATTTTAAAAACTTGTGAAGGAAAATAGATCAGTGCAATTCAATGGCTTTGTGCTCTGAGCAGTAACTTGGCAAAAGGAAATGGTTTCTTATGTTTCAAACTGCAGAAAGCAACGACAAGCTCTTAGCTGTACTAACTGCGGAGTTGATAAAAAAAAACACAGTCCCGAGATAAAAAGAAACTTAAGTTACTCCTTACAATCATCTACAGGTTAAAAGTCCCGTAAAAATCTGTCCAACTATTCAAGATATTAGCCGGAATAAACAGACATAAAATAGACGGACAGACAGAGAGGACTCGTAGACAAAATAAAGATTTTTAATGCAAGTACCTGTTTATGTATGTAGTAAGGATAAATTAGGAATTACGAGCAGACACATATGTTTTTTTATGAAATAAATTTATTTATGTTATGTCGGTATAAAGCCTCTTCTCCACCCTATTTTACCCACGCCGGACTGGAGACGGTATATGCGTTTTGGGTGAGAGGATGTTTGTTTGTGCAAATACATGTTGCCATTTTTCTCCAAAACTACTAGTCCGATTTTGATATAATTTTCAATTATGGGTTTGGGTTTGATCGATGCATGTTTTTAGGTAAATGTTACGATGAAAACTCACCAGGGGGCGCCGTAGAGTACATTTTTTTTGTGATAATCAATGTTGCCATTTTTCTCCAAAACTACTTATTCGATTTTGATACAGGTTTCAGTTATGGGTTTGGGTTTGATTGGTAAATGTTCTTGGATAGGTGTTACGGGGATAACTCACCAGGGGGCGCTGCAGTAAACATTTGTTTGTTTAAATCCAAAACTGCTAGTACGGTTTTAATGCAGTGTAACCCACTAGAGGGTGCTTCAGTATATAACATCTACGCTCTCTAAAAATTAGAAACAAAAATCAAAAATTCAAAATTTTGTAAAAACCACGATGCGTTGAAAAGTAATTGAAAAAAGATAAAATAATTTATAAGAATATCCGTTGGGGCTGTTTTTATTTAAGTGTTTTTTTTTGAGTAGGTAGAAGTTATATTATTAATTGTTGGATTGAATAATACAATTATAAATTTTGACCTTAGGCAGTCTTTCCGGGCGTAATACAAAAAGCTTAGTTAGCAGAATTGGCAAGAAAATATATTTCTGTTGAATGAATGTCAGTAGAGGGTTCTTAAATATTTTTTTTAAGATGATGTTATATTAAATTACGTTCACACCCTAGTTTTCTTTTAACATCTTAGGGTCTGTGAAATAAATTTATTTGTGTAATTATTACGCCTTATTCGTATAAATAGACATTCAGAACATTTTAATAATATTTTTAGTAGATAAAATTATTAGTACCTGTGTAATGCGTATCGAAAGGGTTCCGTAGTCCAAGTCTCGGAACCCTTATAGTTATGTCATGTCTCTCTCTTTTTGAGGTACCTCCCGTACAAGTGGGGATATTTTTTTTTCTCGCGTCCACCCCATCGTGTGGGGTATCATTAGATAGGTATTCTTAAAACAATGAGAGGTTTCTAACACAACTTTTTGATTTAGGTATCCGTTTGCGAGATATTCAACATTAAAGAGCCTTCGCGAGCACGACTTGCTCGCAGAAGGACACGGCCGCGTTCCACCTACTCCCGCTGGAGACCATGGCTTGAAGCATGGTCTCCAGCAAGAGGGTATCCACGCCCAGACCCACTAAGAGGCCCCGGCGCTGACTCGCCCACGCTGAGCACTACACCAACGTATGGAGTGCGGTGTCGTCGTCGGAAACCTCGCAGTGTTGACACCGGGGTGTGACCTCACGACGGATGCGAAACAGATAGCTACCGAAGCATCCATGCCCGGTAACGATCTGCGTCGCACGATACGTGAGGTCACCATGCTGCCTCTGCAGCCAATCGTCCATGATCGGTCTCACCGCCGCGATGATGGTGGTACCCCACTTGGGTTGCTCAAGTCGCACCCTCCATGACTCCATGAGATCCTGGCGGAGTTGGGACCGCTGGTCATCGATTTCTCGAGACGCACGCCTGTGGTCCCGCTCCAGCGCCTCCTTGCACCATTGGAACAATGACGCAAGGGCTCTCGCTTCCAGGTCCCATGGAGGGGTCCCGGCTAGGAGACATGCAGCTTATCCGGAGATCGTGCGGTAGCCCCTTATTGTTTTGACGGCCAACGTCCTCAACGGTCTGTTAAGGAGCGTTGAGTTGTTGGCCTTCAACCGCGCCGCCCACACAGGAGCCCCGTATAGGGCCATACTCCGCACGATCCCCAGGTACAGTCTCCTGCAGGAAGCGTTGGGTCCCTTTAGGTTGGGCATCAGTCGCGAAAGCGCGACCGATGCCTGTGTCACCTTGGGGACCAAACTTCGGAAATGTGGTCCGAAGTTCCATCGGCTATCAAGTACGATCCCTAGATACTTCATCGAGGGCTTGATGCCGGTGCTAACGCCTCCCACATTTATGCTGGAACCTTCAGGTAGACCGTTCCGAGGTCTGTGAAAACACAGAACCTCGGACTTGTGCAAGGCCACCTCCAGTCCCAGCCGCCGTATCCGACCCACGACTTAAGCAACACCCGTCGTGACCTTGAGTGCTGCCTCCTGGTACGTTGCACCCCGCGCCGTGACGAGGGTATCGTCGGCGTAGCACGTTACGCCGACGCCCTCAGGCAACGCACCCCGCAGCACCCAGTCGTAGCCGATGTTCGGTTGTAGCGGCCCCAGGACCGACCCCTGCGGGACACCGCACGACACATCCCACCGAGCTGGCCCGAGCCAGCTGGGGAAAGCTATGGCCCTCTCAGAGAGATAGGCCCCGACAATACGACGGAGGTAGAGAGGCGTTTCGTGATACACGAGCACCTCCCTAACGCAGCTCCATGGCAAGGTGTTGAACGCGTTGGCGATGTCAAGAGACACCGCCACCACCACCTTGCCCTGTGAGACTGCTTCCTCCGTCAGGCTCCTGACGCGCATGATCGCGCTCACGGTGGAGCGTCCCCGACGGAAACCGTACTGGTTGTCCGCCAGGTCTGGCCCCACCGTCGAGAGATACTCGACGAGGGTTCCGCGATAATTCGCTCAAAGAGCTTACACACCTCGTCGAGCAACACGATCGGCCGGCATCCGGACGGTGAGTCCACCGGCCGCCCCGCCTTACGGATCAGGACCAGTTTCCCCGTCCTCCACACCTTGGGAAACTGGCCCCTTTCGAGGCATGCGCTAAAGAGCCCCATCAGTCGAGGCCCGAGTTCTTCGAGGGCCAGGACCCATGCACGGCCAGGAATGCCGTCGGGTCCGGGGGCAGTGATTTTCCGGCGTTTAAGCCGGAGTACTGCCGCACCTAGCTCACCCACCCTGACTTCGGGTACGTCGTCTTCGCTGGTGCTATCCGCGTCGGGCAGAGACGGAGCCATGCACGGAGGGACGTGCTCCTCCGCGCTCGTCGGAGACAGGGAGCCCATGACCCGCTCCAGCTGCTGCGGCTGGAGACTCTGGGTCAGTGGGGGCGCCCTAGGTAGGAGTTTCTCCCTGTGTAATTATGTGTTAATAAGTGTGTTTATAATGTAATTTAACTAGGTATGCAATGCATTCTGCTGTTGCAATAATTGAGCTGAGTTTGTCGATCCGGGTCGAACTCCTAAACGACTGGACCGATCTTTATGAATTCAGATATATGCACTCACGGTGATGGTCACTATGACCGTGCCAAATTTCAAAAAGATCGGTTCGGTCTTTTAAAAGGTGTTTGATCACGAACGAAATACACGAGTCGTCTAAGAAAGAGGTTCGTAAACTCCGCTCAATAATACCTTTAATTAATAATTATTTTGTAATTTCAAAGTTAAAATCATACACGATTAAATTTAATGCTAAACTCTAAATGTTATGAATATTTAGTTGATAAGAAATTTGTTAATGAATGTTCAACAGTTACAAAAATTAATAGGATATATATATAATAATAATATTGAAATACAATATACATTTATTTACAATAAGAATTACAATATACAAAATAAACATAATTATAGACTAAAAATATTTACATTACAAAATATCGTTTAAAAAATCCTCCGCGTCATTGCCGACTGGAGAGGTTCCCAGAATGCTGGCTGTGTTGCCACGTTGGATGGCGATACTTATTCTTTGGGCCAGAAAATAGCCAGCCTTCTGGTCCTGAGAAGCATCGATTATAATAATAATAATATTATAATAATATTTGTTATGATAATATTTTATTTCAGTAATAAAGGCTATTTGAATTTGAATGTGAATTTGAATAAAATATTATACTACGATTATTTACTTGCCTATTTTTATTCCAAAAACTTTTACAGTTGTAAATATTTGTAGAATTAGATGTGAAAAACAGAAAATGAAAAAATTGCATCAGTAGTCTTGAATTCTTGTTTAGGGTACCTATATAAATACATTCCTCAACTCGAATAGTAGTTTATAATTCACTTAAACTAAGAATAATGATACCACAGTACTCGTACAGTATTCTATATTGAAACGTTACCTGAGATATGTGTTTCTAGAATTAATATACGAGGCAATCCATAGCAATAACTCTACTATGCCTATGTTATGAAACAGATAACTTAGAATATATTGCATTGGAAATTACAAAATGTATTGAAATCAAAAGTTTAAAAAAGTACATTTAAGTTACAAATTAGTTATGGCTAAACCTACTATTATTGCATACTGTTATTGCAGTTTTTCGTAACAACATTTTCTCGTTTACATTTCAAATTTCTATCAACAGAAATTTCTCATGAAATTCATAACAACATAGTAGTTTACCCCAAAATGCTACTAAGGCACCATAGCTATAGAATTACTCCAAGATTACTGCGGAACGTTGGGAAAGAATCTAGAAGATTTACTAGAACAGAGGGTAGGATGTACTGATACGTAATTTATGAGCCGAAAGCTGTAGCCAGTGGATTTCTTTAGCGATAAAGCTTGTTACGGCACAGTTTATTATACTCATCGTATATTGATAAGATTTTTTTGTGAAAATAATGACACAATATCTTGCGGGATAAATACACAGTATACTCGCTTAAGTGGTAGACAGGGATCAATTTATATATGACTATTTTTCATCAGTGTTTTTGTTAGTCCCAGTGTGATGTAATCATGTTTGTCGTTGAATGTTGCGTATGTGCGTGTCTTGATGAGAATGACTTCACTTCCTTTTTAAATAAAAATTGTGAGCCAATCATACCTTTTCCATAATCTGAATTCTCGGAATAATAACTATCAGTACATATTATAAAACAGTCCTCCGCAGCGTCTGTCTGTTCGCGATAAACTCAAAAACTACTGGACCGACTTTCATCCCACTTTCATTAACGGATAGAGTTATTCTTGAGGAAGGTATCGGGTGAAGTCGTGGGCAACCGCATTGTCTCTTCTCTTGTGACAGAAGGTCATATAACAAATTAAATTTCATGCTACTTACGTAAATTCACACTTTGTGATAATACCAATGGACCTTTGAGGCTGACCGTACATATTACAGTCATTTATTTCTCACTAAGGCTACATATAGAATGTTTTGGTGTTATTTTATTAGTTCTCGCACAGATTAGCCTTAAAGCCTACCTTTCTCAGATAAAGCTTTTAAAAGTTTAGCATTCCTCACTGAATTTTATAGTTGAGTTGACTTTACTGACACCGGAGTCTATTGATCGTTTTGTCTATAGAATTCTATAAGTTAATGCTTAGGAAACTTTCCACCCTTTCCCTTTCGTTACCGAACAACGCGTGCTGGGCAGAGGTGCCACTGTCATACTGTGGAGAACATCTTCGCCAGAACCGGGGGTTTCAAACGTTTGGTACTCTGTCGAACATTAGCGGCATTGTAAGCCCTGCACGTGTTTCCTCTAACATATAACCAGGGTCATATGTCTTCAAGCGGAGCGTGAAGAGGCACATCACTGTGTAGCCAACTTGAGGTCCAATTTTGATAGTGGTGAGTGCTATGAAAATTACCCTTTACAATTACCAATTTACCCTTAAAAAAATAAAAAAGGAATTATGAGATAAGTTACTTGCGTTAAATTGGAGTTGTGAGGGATGTGTTCCTTTCAGGAATCAATGTCATATTTCAAATGGAAATTCACTGCTTTTAGCTTTAGAATATAAAATACCCTTTATTTGAATCCAACAACTCGAAATCATCTAGGTGTAAATGCACATTTAAAACGTAACAAGAAAATCACGGACTTCCAAAGACTTCAAAATTCAATTTCATCGTTCTGAGAAGCCATTACACTTGGAAATCACTTCAAAATAGTAGGAAAATGGTACTTGACGGCATTTGAATAAACCACTTTATGCCTTGTCACGTTTATTCTCAATCATAAAATGCATTTTATTATAATTTTTCGCATTTCTCTATAACATTTCTACTTCAAAGATCTGCAAATAAATGTAATAAAATAATTGTTATTTAAACGAGACAAAGGCTATGGCAGACTAGTCCTTTTATTAAGCGCTCCTATCAATATCTCTGTGGGTCAAATAATGGTCACTTGCAAGCGGTACTTCTTCTGACAAACAGGCGAGATTAGGTCCAGATACAAAGAGCCCGTAGTAAGCTTGCCCGCTATAACGTGCATGTGACCAACAGGGTGGTTAGCGAAACATGTGCAGGTTAGACGTATATAATATGTTATCTATCCCCGAATAGGCATACATATTATGCGTCTCTGCTCTGCAGTTTGGCACAAGTAAAAATTTTTGTATTTACTGTGTACTTTACTTAATCGAGAATAAATGCATTTTTATTATTATTATTTTATTATTTATTTCATGAATCTTTTCATCTATCTGCAGTCCGGGCAGCTAATTCATTTTCTAAAAAAATAAAGTTCCAAGTGGATGTTTTTATAAAAAAAAATTAAAGTACTTAACAATGCTTTTAATATTAATTAATATCTTGAACTAAAACAAAGTTTCGTTAATTCCATCGAAGCGTAAAATGCGGTCTTGCTCTAGAATACTAATGACGTATAATCCAACTCGAAAGTTTACGAATCTTGAAGAACTTGCGCTTTAATGCTTTATCAAGTATTCACCCACAATATCACGTCTTTATCGAATGGGTAGACAGGGACGAACCCTGAGGCGGTATTTAATAAAAGCGCGAGCGAAGTGTGTACTGCGCGAACGAAGTGTGTTCTGTGTATGTACTTTGAGACCATACTGGACCATTTTATTTTGTATTTCAAAGCAATGAGTTTGCTTAATAGTTTGTAGTTTGTTTAGGTTTTTCCTGTTCCTTGTATATATTTAAGTAATCTATATATTTAATACGACAATTTGTCTGTCTGTCCGTCCGTCGCGTTTTTCAATTATAACAACGTGAATTTACAATAAAAATAATTATGTTTAATACAATAGGGCAGTCAGACGAAACAAAATCATTATACTCGTCCCGCATCATTCCTGGCGCAAAAGTGCCCATGATGCTAGCAGCGTTGCCGCGCTGAATGGCAATGGTCAACCTTTGCACCAGAAACAACCCGGAGCGAGAAACACCTGTCCTCCCCTAATTCTCCGCCCTACATCCGCGACGAAGCTCTTGGCTTCAGAGCCCCAACTGCCCAAGGTCTCTACCGCTAAGGGCATAAATATTCTTAAATGTTAAGATAGAAATTATAAATAAATACTATGAATCAATTAATCACAAAAACTAAAATGCAGGACATCGGCAAGCAAAGATTGGATGTTGTCGGTATTGGTCATCGTAAAGTTGGTCAGAGCATTCCACCTGTAAGGGAAAGGCCGTGGGTTCGTGTCCTGCCAATAATATTTCAGTTTGTGATTTATTGATAATTTTATTTATATATTTAATTTTGCTTTCGTCTGTCTATCTGTATATGTGGTATATGTGTTTCCGTCAAGTGGTCACATTTTTATCGGAGCTCAACAAAAGGTGCTCCTTGATACAACACATTTTTGCAATTGATTTTTTGACAGGGGAAAATAGAAGCAGGAAGCCTAAATTGTTTTAATTTCTGCGATTTCTATGGACAACCACGTAAATAATATATAATATCATACTCTAATTATCATACATGATAATTTACGTGGAATAATATACATGCTCCCAATTTAAGAAATTTCTATATTTCTATCCGACGAGTAGGTACCTATAGATTTTTTTAATGTTGTTACAAACGGTTGGTAAAATAGTTTTGGCAAGTTGATTTACTGACAGTTATATTGGGCCAAGACTTGGGTTCTGGGTTGTACAAATGGTAGTTTATGATAGTTTTGCTGGCAACTTCAGATGTCGATCGCGTATATTCAACAAAATGAAACTCAGAAAATGAATAAAGTAGACTAACTTTATTTATTTTCTGAGTTTCTTTTAGTTGTATTGCTTGTTATACATATGCACACATACATAAATCATACGCGCCGCCAGGCAGTAGGTACTAGTCCCTACTCTGTGGTATAGGTAGATCGCACATAATAGCGAGTGAGCCAGGCCACTGACTCTGAGAATATTTAACTGTCTTTATTCGCGAGGGTCTAAACATCAATAGATCCACATATTGCCAAAATGTTTTTATGATAGCACGTAAGTATAAGCCTATTGCCATTACCTGGCACGATATTCAATAAAAAATCGTAATTTCCAAGAGCCAGAACCTATGTTACATACCCACGTACAAATCTGTGCAGTTCGACGACTCCTGGTTGTTGTAACAAGGATTGTAGAATAAAAATTATAAGATGGTTTGAATTGGTCACGTAGATAGGATAGATAGAATGTTAGCTTTGTGTTACAGTTGAAGACTAGAAATAAAGTTCTTAAAGTCTGTTCATTTAAACCGAACTGGGATCAAATGGCCGGATATGACGCCGGATCTGGGTAGTCTAGAGCCAAGTCTCTTTTCCAGTGATCTAATGAGTTACATAGCTTTTAAAAATTACAATCATGTGCATTGTCCATCCATTTTCGTGTGTAAACTTTACTATGAGACAATAATCCGGTAAGAGAAATTTCAGATGAAATTAGAGAATTCATGTTCCCCAAATACAAAAAAATATCTTTATATTTATTGATAATTACGTTTTTTCTGGTATCTGATTTCAAAATCAGATACCAGAAAAAACCTAAATTATGCCTTGAGTTTCGTTTATCTGTAAAAACTGCATGAAAATCAACTCAGTAACTTCGAATACTAGCGTGTAGGTATAGTAGACAAACAGACAAAAATGAATATAAATTGACCGTCATGGATCGGTAGTAGGTCTTCTATCACTACACTATACTATCACTTGGATAATTGCATGTAAAAAATTTAAGCATTCATAACTCGAAATTACGAATTATCACTTTTATTTTATGCTTGATGATTTAAATACAATTGACGAAAATTTTAAGAAAACTTGTTAGTGCAGATTTTGTTGAGAAAAAGTATCGATATAAGTATCGATACAATAACATACGCGGGTGGAACTTACTGCGGAGATCAGTTGGTTTGTTTGAAATATTGTGGTTTTAAGCCAATCCGAGGTAGTGTTGTACTTTTAAACTGATCAAGGCTGTCACAAAACATTCCACATCGACAGTTACAAAAGTTCCTATCATTCTGGTGAACTATTTTTTTTACGTAGTAGACTTAAAACAATTCCAGTTATTCACTATTCAGTGCCAACTTCAATATCTTTCAAGTTATTAACAATAACACTTTTTTTTTATTTTCGCAACCCAAGGCTCCTGCCGCTCCTACGTCCGTTGCCTGGCGTCTCTGGTACGCACCAGAAGGTATTTCCAGTCCCCCCGAAGACTGAGACCCCTCTGTGCTTCGGAGAGCACGAAACCGTTCATTCCCAGTTACCATACGAACATCTATGTCAGTCGTTATGGCTTGTTGGAGCCCTAAGAAATCCGACCGGTCTAAGTACAGAACTTAGATATCCCCAATGAAGTGGGCAGGTCAGATGACAGTCGCTTCCCAGAAAATATTGATTTAACCCGCATCGCAGTTAGACAAAGGCACATTTGATGATGATTAACAGTACCTTTTTTGGTTGACGCGATAATTTTTAACTCCCAGTGTTACCACAGACACAGCCATGTTCAAGAAAGGAAATTAAAAGAAGGTTCTTTCCCTAAAGACCAATTTAATTTCCATTAATAACCAACTTAATTAGCATGTTCAATTAAAACCACCAATGGCAAAAGACGGGAAATTCTTACACTTAACAGAAATTGAACGGTTTTCTCTATTTCTTTTCTCAGTTTTATTAATAAAGAAACAATAGGTACGGTAATAATGAGGCTAACAAAAGATTCAACTCTTGAATAGGCCCTTTCTGGGAAAACTTATTTGAAGGCTAATTAGCTTTTACGAGGTTTGTGCCAAAATGGGTGTATTTAAGATTATTATACACAGAGGCCCTATTTATGTATTTGGGGGTCAAGTTATTCTTACCTACGTGGTGCACCAGCTAAAAGACGGATGGAGCTGTGGCAAATAAATGCAAAGTGACCAGTTAACGACAAAAGGTTCACCACCTCATGCGCCAGCATAGTTATTTGTGAAAATTTAGCGATATGCCTTGCCTATGCAAATAAAATATCTAAGAAACTACCTACCCCGTCGAGTTTGAACATCTATTAAAAACATAATTTTACAAAGTTCGGTTCCAAACAAAGTTCATAGACATGATTGTATACAACATGACCACTGTGGGGAGTGTAGTGTAGTATTGTATACCCACATTTTGTAAATCAATTTGTTGATTTGAAACCAGTGAGCCTTGATTGCAGTGCCGTCATCGACAACTTATAAAACTGTTACTGATTATTCATATTTTCCCAAAGTCTAAACCGTTTTTAAAGCACAAAGAGTTCGTTAATCAGCTCATTTTCTAATATTCAATGAAAGATGATATATAATTAAAATATGCAGCCCTTCATTTAATAAATCGTCTATTTTATTAACACAACTCATTATTTAAAGCTTAGTCACGAAACAAATACTGTTTCACAAAACGATTAATTTCAATCAAATAGTATTGAAACTCGTAACTAATTATTTGAGATTTTGTTTGTTCTTAAACTACAATTAATTAAGCTTTTACAGTGGCTGCTGTTGGTTTTTCTAGTTCAGTTTTAATTAAAACTAATGGAGGCTTTAGACTCCAGTCGCTAACCTATTGGTAAAAAGAAAGGGATGAAAGTAACTCAATTCTGTCCAAAATCTGATTTGTTCTGAATATTTACTCTCAAGCAAGCACGATGGCGCTTTGGAAAAAAAATCACTGTTTAATCATAAATGCATAGAGTAGCCACGTCTGAAAATTTCCATTAATTTAGTCTAGCTACAGGCTGCGCGAATAGGCTGCCAGTTTTACACTAACGCGACGAAACACCCCTAATTACCCGTGGTACTACCAATGGCACTACTGGTAGTACCATGGGGATTATTTTTTGCCCGTCGTACTACTACTCCGTCTGGTAGTACCACAGGAGGTGTTGCATTACCCCTGGTACTAATTATCCATATAATCCATTTAACATAATATACATATTACAAACGTATTCGAATTAAAATTAAATCTCAACTGCCAACTTTTCCTCCAATTTACTTTAACTGCGACTTTGAGCTTGCAACAATAAATGCAATTTTAGTTAATTTTCCTATATATATACTCTCAGATTTTATGTATATGAACCCTTCCAAAACAACGCTGACACTAATGATACAATGCGACTTTCCGGCTTGTTTACACATTTGAATTCTTTCGCCTTTTTCCAAATACACCTATGCCAATCATAGTAACAGCCAATTATATGAACTGTAGGAAAATTACTGTACTGTAACGTTGAAGTAACGTTGAGCTCAGATATTTGTACTCAGGATCGTATCTACTTTGAATTAAAACTCTTCAATCCCCGTCGCCTCCACCATGTAACGTTGAAGTAACGTTGAGCTCAGATATTTGTACTCGGGATCGTATCTACTTTGAATTATAACTCTTCAACACCCCGTGATAGAATATATTTTACAATTATAAAATTATAACTATTCTTGATTCATTTTAGACCTCTTCAGGAGCTCAGGTATCCGCCACCGCAGCCCTGGCCCGACTCCTATTCTGTTTCTTCCATCTGTTCTATTCCGTTTTTATTTCATAATATTTTAAATTCTTAGATTCGTATCCAGCCAATACAAGTCTACACTAAACTCAATGAGGTCGTATACGAATGTGCAAGCACCTTCACAGTACCTACTTACCGTTGGTGTGGCCATAGAGATATTATAAGTGGCCACACGATGTCCACTCGCGTTGCTCCTCGCGTTGATGTAAATATTTCCCTAGTGGCCACACGTGACACACTCCCCTACGCGGGATATTCTTCACGTTGTTGTGCATTCCAGTATTGCTTATACTGTTGCACTTTTTAGGCCCGCGCTAAAAAACTGATAAAATCCGACGAGGCAAATATCGTGTCCACAAGATGTTCCTCGCCATTTCCTTCGGTATTCTACGAGCGTGTGGACGCATGGTAAAATCTTGGAGTTTCTATCTTGTATTTCAAAGCAATGAGTTTGCTTAAACTAGTCTTAACACAATACATAAAATAACTATATGTAAGCAGTAATCGCCTTACAATTTTGCATACAAGACTGTTGTTGAGAAAATGTATACCACTCTTTACATAGAAGAGTACGAATTCAAGTTTTTCAGTAGGAGTTTATTGTTGAATGCACTAATCTTAGGAACTATGGGATCGATATTTTTTTTGTTTTTGCGGATTGTCCATTGTTTGAGGTAGACTATAACATAACGCTACGACCTGACTGTCCAGCCATTCAAGAGATTAGCAGGAACAACCAGACACAAATTTTGAAAATTTATGTTTTATGTAAATAAGTACCTACTTACCGTATATGCATTTTACTAAAAAGCTGTTAATTTAAAAGTGTAAATAAAAACTCGCCGTTATAACATAAATAGGAAACACAAAGTAAAATATAATGAAAACTCCGGAAACAGCGTGTTTAACTATTTTAACTCTTTTGACATAACGCCTTTGTTTAATTTGGAAATTAGAATTTATTATAATTAATTCATGTTTTCGTAGAGGTTAGTTAATTAGGTTAAAAGAATGAACGTTGCGTGATAAAACTGTAATATGTTAAAACGTTTGAATTACGGAGTGGTTATTGACCATGCTTCAAGTCATGGTCTTCAGCGGGAGTAGGTGGAAGGTGGCGGTGTCCTTCTGTGAGCAGGTTTTGCTCGCGAAGGAGGCGGCCGACCGGGAGAGGGAGCGTACCCTGAGTTCCGAAGTGAGCGGCGAGGGCGCGCGCCGCAGACTTGAATACGCACTGGACCATCGACCTCCATGATCTGGACTTGAAGACGGCGGGCTAGCAACCCATCGTACGTACAGAAGGAAGCTAGAAGGGTTGCGTGCTGTGGGGCTTCACCCAACGCATGCAAATGCACTCACCGACGTGGGATAAAACCCGACCCCAATGATACGATATGCGTGGCCAAAGTCCACCTGGCGCCACACGGAATTCTCTCGAGAGCGTACCTGGGGTGCCCAGCAAAGTACGATGGGGTCATCGTCCATTACAGACAATAAAACAAAAAATAGCACCCACTTTTTATGGTTTGTAGATTTTTAATCTGTACACTTTTTTTGGTATTTTTCACGAAAAATACCGAAGTTCAGCCGAATCGCAGTTAGACCGGAAGGCCGACCCTCAACAACCTCAACTCGACCTCAACTCGACCTCAAAGGCTCAGTAGATGATGATGTCACATAAATAAAGTTATTTATTTAAAGTGTCTGTTTTTAAACTATACTACTCGTATTATCATAAATACTAAAGATTTTATTTTCTTCCTCTGTTCTTACAGCCCAATTATGAAAATTCTTTCACCACACCGCGGCCTTCGGTAGCTATCTGTTTCGCATCCATCGAGAGGTCACACCCCGGTGTCAACACTGCGAGGTTTCCAACGACGACACCGCACTTCACACGTTGGTGGAGCGCTCAGCGTGGGCGAGTCAGTGCCGGGTAGTGGGTCTGGGCGTGGATACTCTCCCGCTGGAGACCATGCTTCAAGTCATGGTCTCCAGCGGGAGTAGGTGGCACGCGGCCGTGTCCTTCTGCGAGCAAGTCATGCTCGCGAAGGAGGCGGCCGAGAGGGAGAGGGAACGTACCCTCCCCGCCGAGATCCGGAGTCAAGGCGAGGGCGTTAAAAAAAAAACTTCACCGCGGCATCGATCGCGTGATTTAGTAGATAATGATAGATAATGTAGCTACATATTAGTGAAGGAATTTTCGAAATCGGTTTTGTAGTACCGGAGCCTAATCAATACTGACAAAGAAACAAGCAATTAAATATTTCCTCTTTATGCGCGTCACAATGGTTTTAGATTAGATACCTATAAACTACCTTTTCTGGTAAATACAAGGTCCTTTCTAAGTCAAACTAATCTTTAAGTTTTTGCTTATTATATTAGCCATCGACTTTTCAATCTTCACTCTACAGTAAACTTATTTATAAAAATCAATGTTCTATTTGGCAAATCTTTTCAAGAATATATTGAGTCGTTTCCTTAATTTGTTTTTCGGTACCTGTACTAAAGATAGCAGGAACTTGATGTATTACATCTATTTGGGAAAGATATTGGTTTTGTGTTTTACTTGACCTGGAATTCAGGACAAAACTTTATGTGATCGTGTTTATCAGTTATGTAGATCTTATAACACAAACTTATATTAACTTACTTTGGGCTAGATAATAATATGCTTTGGCTTTGTTTCGACAATTTGTCTGTCTGTCTGTCCGTCCGTCGCGTTTTTCAATTTACATACATTTTCATGAAATATTAAAATATTCTTTTTTTTTTCTTTTTTTTTAGGCGATACAAAGTTCGTCGGGATAACTAGTTGTCATAATTATAAGGTAAATTTAACTTCGAGCATGCCAATCTATACTAATTAAATAAAGCTAAGGAGTTTATTTGTTTAATTTAACACACTCATTCAAGAACTACGTAGGTGTAGCTACCTACGTAGTTCTTGAATGAGTGTGTTAAATTGGTACGAATTGGAAACTTAGGTTTTTAGTATACGAAGGCTATATAATATCACGCTATAACCAATAGAAACGGAGCAGCAATAAAAATGTTACAGTGACTATTTGTCCAAAACCATGTTTTCTTTGTGTTGTTTGTTGGTAAGTTACTTTTTATCTCGATAACAGTTTCCCGAGATTTTTATTTTTTATTTATTTATTTTCAAAACATTTACAGTGTCATCACAGGATTATCCTAATACAACACTGCATGTAAAAATACAAGTAAAACAATTTGTCTGTCCGTCCGTCGCGTTTTTCAATTATAATTAATAATACACACATTTGCATGAAATATAAAAAAAATGACTTCCTGTCATCCCCAATTTTCTCCTTAACATTGCAAATGTTTCTCCGGATAGTGTTGTCCGTTCTAAACGCGACATGAATATTATTTTTACGCAAAATTTTGGCAACTTTATCAGATGTCGGACCTAAATAAGTTAGACAAGCTCTATACCGATGGACGTCACGATCCGGGGGAACAGCATATAGTAAACTATTCATGTCGCGTTTAGAACGGACAACACTATCCGGAGAAACATTTGCAATGTTAAGGAGAAAATTGGGGATGACAGTAAGTCAGGTGTGTATAGGCTTAAGTGTGGGGATTGTGAGGGTGTTTATGTTGGTCAAACCGGCCGTAGCTTCGCGACGCGGTATATAGAACATATATCAACTTTTCGAAACAATCGCCCAAAACGGTCTCATTTCGCAAAACATTTGTTGGACTCCAGTCACTCCCTACCTAATCCTCACACTTATGACGTTCTGCACACCTGCAACAAAGGACTGAGGCTTTCGGTTTTGCAACAATTAGAAATCTACAAACATAGACGCTTGAACCCTAATATTTTAAATGATCAACTTAATTTCGCCTCTTCCCCTTTGCCACCACCGTTGTTTGAATGACATATACCTATCCGCAGATAGGTATACGTCAATCAAACAACGGTGGTGGGTAGACATAAAATAATTTGGTGTTATGGTTGTGGGTAGAAATAAAAAACCTAGGATATAATAGGTGCGGTTTATGAGTTGTGGCTCATTCGGTCGCCGTGCGCCGAGCCATCGATATCTCCTGATGATGCCCCTGGTTGGGGGCGAAACACGTGTCGAGGATTTTTATTATTTTTTGCACGATAACACAACTCTCATATTTATTCTATTTTCAAAATTATTTCTCTATTCTTTCGGCCTAAGTGGGTTTGGAGGGCGGACTTGTGCATGAATAAATACGAGAGTTGAGTAATTTGCATGTGGCGGAATATTGCAAAGTAGTTAGATTTATTTTATTTAACTATGGACTTCCGAAAAGTAACGCCTGATAGTATTAAATTAATGGACGTCTGAATGTCGGTACTGCCAAAGAATGAATGTCTGATTATAGAAGAATGTCAAAAATAAATCATAAAGACATCAAATAATTAAATTAAATTTAAATAATTATAAACCCATTAAATGTTATTTTATTCAATTGCTACAAATTTTTCGACAACTGTCTTGATATTTAAGTATATCACAGACAGAGCTGCATGCGTCTACAGGTAGTATTACAACATGCCTAATTGTTTTCAATAGTTTTTTGGCAACGGCTCCAAGGATATTCAATAAGTTGCCAGTGTCTGGAAATTGAAGATTTAAACAGGTTTAAAAAAGAACTGCTAGTTTTTTTGAAAAGGAAGGAATATTATTCATCATATATGAGACATCTCATCTGGAAAGTGGACATTTTTCACTGACATTTTATACACCCATAAATATTGACATTTAATTTTGTAATTTGATACCATTTTTGAAATGTTCACTGACAGTTTATAGGTACTTACTTATATAATTATTGACATTTGTAATTCAATTTATTTTGTAATTTTGATCTTTTTCTAATTTATTCTAATACGTATATGAGATTATTGTATCGTCCTAAAGATATTGCATGCTCGGTGAGGCAGAGCACAACGGAAGTAAATTCCTGTATTTCATGTAGGATAACCTTGTAATAATTTACCTGTGTTCAGAAATAAATAAATGCTTGATTGATTGAAAATTTCATCCACATTGCAACCTAATTTGAAACTCTAAATGGCCCTCCAGACGGTTTCGCCGCAGCGACAGGTGACCAATGAGCTCCCACCACAAAACGATTAAACGTCAAATTGACGTCCACCATCTTGTTACGTCATCGCTCACACGAGCACAGGTCATTACTCAAAGTGCCAGGCTGACTATTAATTTTATTTATGTAATGAAGGCTTAAGTACGTAAGTGAGTGATTGGGGAGCGTCGAGATTAATAGAAAATGTTACCATACTTCATTACATCCGTGGATAAGAGGAAATAGTTTTACAAGATCATCATTCCAAGGAATATTATATTATGTTAAGTACTATATAAGTACATCCATTATAATCGTAACGTATATACCTGACGGGATAGTCAGGAGTGATTTACCCAATTTATACATAACTATATCCAGGTGTACTGTTAGTTCCACGTAATAAGGAGCAAGCTCATTGTCAATACTATAATTTCAACAGCCTGCACCAATTTTACATACTGTATACCTATAGATCTATGCAGTCCAGGTATCTTACAATGTAGGTTCAAACCAAAGTCACCTGCAATCATACTTTACACATGTACCTATATGCATCTACCCAGTTGATTCTCTGCAACATCCTAAGGTTAACTGTTAGATAAAACCTGTATGTGTCATGAAGTCACACACACATACATACACATCATTTTTAAATATCAATTTCTATGTTAGTTTATTTTCTGGCCGGGTGCCACTGGAAATACGTTCTGCTTGTAACCAGAGACGCCCGGCAACGGACGTTAGAGCAGCCGCGGCATTGGGACACGGAATTTAAAAAAAATAGTTTATTTTCTGATTCTATTTAGACTTGTCTTTATTTCATTGTTTACTAAGCTTTATTCTTATTTCTCCTTAGAGTGATAGTTGTAAACTACCCTTTTAATTTCTTAAACTCGCTATTCATAAAAAGGTTTTCTGGGAGAGATCGCTTTTAGCGATAAGACCATTTTTTTACCTACCTAGCGTATATTATAGATAAGCTATAAAAGAGATGTTATATCTCTTTACAGTAAGTTACTAAATATTTCGATGCGGTTGCGAAATACAAATTTATTAAACTATCTTCAGTTTCAAACTTCAAAGAGCTCAATTGTCATTAAAATCTGACGAGAACGTTATTATCCCTCGGAGACAGCCACTAAGTACGCATGCTAAGTACGGTAAGTATAAGCATGGTGTACCCGTCAGTTCTAAGCACGCCGTGCTTCTATTGTGGTACAAACACGGCTTAATTTATGTATAGTTTTAGGATGTACCTTTATGCATGTGTAATTGCGAAGTTGTTCATTAATTTACAATCTTAGTAGTCGGATATTGATGCAAGCTAGGCAAGATCTGACAGTTAGCCGGTTATAAAAGAGGGCGTAATGTGCTAATAGGTAATGATTTAATATTTAGTTTGCAAAAAAAGCCGTCATACATCAAATTACCGAAATATGATCAAATAATTGTCGGGATGGGTCAAATTGAAATGGGACTACAGGGGGAGCAGTAGTAGGCAGAGGTGCATTATTTTAGTCCCACGTATTAAGGGGCAACCCTATTGCCATCACCGGGCACACATATAATGGGTTATGTCCAAAATGACCGAATGAATTTAATATAAAGTAGCAGGTATGTTGTAATTTTGAAAAAAATGGAACAATTTGCCTTGCGATGAAATGTTGATGAAAGGTTTTTTTTCTCGTGTTTATGTCGTAACATAGTAATAATATGTTACTTCATAACTATAATTACAATCTAGCCTTAAGACTAATAAGTAATTTGTATATAACTTAAATTGCTAAATAATTATAATGTAAGAATGTGTCCATTGGCACTTTTCTTATTGTCTCTATATTAATGAATAATGACACTATGTTCATGTTGTCTTAAAGTATAGCACTCACTGCACTATAACACTACACTAACTCGTAAGGATTAGTCCTTCTCAGTCTTCTCACTATGTCCGTGGTATCGAGGAGCTGGATGGCCTCGACATTCACATGGTAAGATGAAAGGTAACAAAAACTTACGTGCCAGCCGCTATGGCACAGCCAATTAAAGTCCTCGGCGTCTCGGACTCGTATGCTCAATATTTCTAACTTAATCGTTTATTCAACAACCTACCACATCTCAATTAACGTTGCCGTCGCCGCGTCGGTTCTTACGTAGATGCATTACTACATGGTAATTCAATTCCGGACCTTATAGCTTGTAGGTCATTGCGGCTGATGCTTTTAGCTTCGAAATTTCCCAAGTAGGTACTTCGATGGATATTTCAAATTTTAGTTATACATATATAGTGCCAGTGGGCAGGGCATAGACACATCGCAGGCGATGGTTGATGACGGATGGGGCCAAAACGAATTCTGGTTATGTATAAGGAAGATACCTCAAAAAATATATTTTTCACAATTTTCTTTTAGCACATTGTCAAAGTAGGTAGTAAATACACATATCCAATGCAAAGTTTCATGTTTCTAGCCCTTACCGTTTAGGAGGAAAGCTGAGGACAGATAGACGGACAGACATGACGAAACTATAAGGGTTCTGAACTACGGAACCCTAAATAGGCCCCAAACATATATATTACGTGTTATAGATACATAACACAAGCTTTGCTTGCTTGGAAACTTGCTACATACTCGTAACATCGAACATAACACAATATTAAAATTTATAAAGTATACCTGATTAATAACCTCACAGTATTATCAAAGATAGTTGGATTTGTAGTTAAACGTCACTCTTGTGTTAACTGGGAATCGAATTCAAATCCTCAGAGCGCAAGTTTAACAGTTCTAAAGATCCTACAATATCGTTCATACGTTCAAAAAACATAAAAGCAAGTTCGTTCCATTATTCTAACACGCTACGAAAGGCTTATAGGACCCATCTAGGCGTGAGAACTTTCTTTTTAAAGGTTCAGCTGTTTTGGGGATAAAGTAACACCCATAGTTTTTGCGTGCCCTCCGGAAAGGACAAAGGTCTATAAAAGGATCCTTAGAAAATGATGTTACAAAATATATATTTAAATATTGGATTGAAAATAAATCGAAATTTTCTTTTTATTTGAAACGATACAAGAGGATTATAAGGTTTGGATTCCAACGGAGACATATTCCTGGAATAAAAATGAGCTTAAGTTACTCCTTATGATATCAGCTATCTGCCAGTAAAAGTCTCGTTAAAATTGGTCTAGCCGTTTTAGAGGTTAGCCAGAACGAACTAGCAGCGAAAACTGTTTTGTCATTTAGTGAATTTTATTAATTTCCATACAACGTCGCGATGCTGCCAGCCTTCTGGGAACATTGCCAGTCGGCGACGAGGCGGAGGAGTTCTTTGACGCCTGTATATAGTGTAGATTTTAATGTGTATAGTATAGTTTTTAGTAAGTGTAAATAGTATTTTCATCTCTTATTATGTATATTGTTATTGTTAAATAAATTTAATACACATTTTTAAACTAAGTAAATCTCGCGACAAGCTTTTATAACACATTTCTATAAATATTATTTTTTCAGCCCTAACTGCTAGCTGTTAGAATTTGGGTTGAATTACAGAGTGTAAGGATTGTCTTTACTACCCGGTAACGGCAATAGGCTTGCCCTTACCCCCTATAACGTAGGACCAACAAAGCCTTTCTGTCTATAAATATTCCCAATAGATATTATAAACCAGAATCTTTCACAACAAGCAGCTTTACTTCTCACTTTAGGTAGAATACTCTAGATTTAAGTGGGGGATAAAAATATCAGACGCATCAGGAATCTTAAGTGTCCTTGTATCGTTGGATAAAGCAGGTGTTCCGTACGGATAAGAGTAAGACCTATCCAGGCTTTTGAAGATTTAAAGTTACGAATTTAAAGTTTGCTGGGACATGTTAGCATTCGTTATTTAAAATTTAGACGGTATTTTGTCATCATTTAAATTTTCTAGAGCATTCCCTTAAATTTAAACATTATTTTTTATTTCCTTTATTTAATACTAGTGGTCGCCCGCGACTTCGTCCGCGTGATTATTGTTCCCGTCGCCGTATCTTTATAAATTGTAGCATATGTGTTATTCTGATGTATAAGCTATATTATTTTAAAGTTTCATCAAAATCCCTTCAGTAGTTTTTACGTGAAAGAGTAACAAACATCCATACATCCTTACAAACTTTCGCATTTATAATATTAGTAGGATTTACGTGGTTGAAATTCAGTAGTCCAACGTAAACGTGCTTTAAGATAACGTCTGAATTTGAACATAGGTAGGTACATGCAGTCACGCTTGTTGCTCCGAAAGGGTAGGCAGAGGCATTGTTCCATATAAAATTCCATATCTCTATATATGTCGCTATTATACTCGTAGCTATAATCTCTGAGATGGCTAAACCGATTTTAAAGAGACATTCACTGGCAGCTAATTTTATGAGGAGTAGCTTAGGCTACTTTTTATCCCGGGAATATGTTCCCATGGGAATTAGGAACCGTGGGAAAACTAATAACTCAGTAATATAAGCATAAGATATTGTAGTAAGTCAAATGAAGCGAAGTAACCCTCTTCAATCTTCGTTCTATCCATTTGTGTATCGGCACTGGCTCAACGAGTTCATGAATTGCAAAATAAAATAGTTATGCCGATGGCCATGTTATGAATAACTCAAGTGGCAGCCGACGATGGAGGTTATGGAACGTCCACTTGTCAACTGATAAAGGTTTATATAACTTTTAAAATATGTTTGAAGGATGTTATCTCTTCTATAGACATCTAAAGAAATATTATAATACTAGCTGGTACTGATAAAACTCAGCCTATATGTTTTGATAATCCAAAAACAAATTAAGAAAAAAATACGGCGATTTTTTGACATTTTAACACGACGTCATCTATCCCAAATTAAGCTAATATAAGCTGGTGCTATGGGGTCTAGGCGACTGATGAAACATATGTAGCCTACTCCACAACACAGACAGTATTACATTATATAAGTACTTATTACGCTATTTACGTTTATCTATTTTATTTACACACTATACACAATACACGAAACATCTATAATATATTTATTTCATATGTACTGTATTCACATTAACACACAACACCTCAGCCCCGCTATCACGACTCGTGTCAGCGGAGGCCTACGAGAAGCGCCAGCGCAGCCGCGGTCAACGCGGCCGTGCAGAGACACCATAGATAACCTCCTAATAGATTCCGCATGCAGGGCAACAAACGCGCGCCACTCATACTTGATTTCGCAAGCATGTAAAGCTATGCCTAAAATCACGACGTCAGTGACAACCAACTTCGCGACCTATGACCACGTGCGATTTTATAATTAAAAAAAAATGTTTTTGT
The DNA here is from genome assembly GCA_963556515.1 of Nudaria mundana. Classification (NCBI taxonomy): domain Eukaryota; kingdom Metazoa; phylum Arthropoda; class Insecta; order Lepidoptera; family Erebidae; genus Nudaria; species Nudaria mundana. Next base: position 1,899,726 of record OY748301.1, on the reverse strand, counting down.
GAGCATTTTCATTTTAAATGGCTTCCTGTTCCGTAAAATGGTGTGGCAAGTCGGCGAAGACATCAAATTACCAAAAAGATGGCATTACATTTCACCGGTAAGTAAATTAGACATAAATGTAAATATAAAATTGACAAGGCACCGGAGTTCAATTTATTCTGGTTGGTAATAGAACATAAACACAAACAATTTCGAACCCGTTGATGTCTTTTTGAAATTACTCTTTCACTCATTAGCCAAATTATAATAGCTATCCTTTTCTAACAATACATTACAATAGCATTTGAATCGATAGTGATGGGATATCGGTATGATATAGTACGTCATCGTTATTTTGCAGTATTATTGCCGTAGGTGCTTTAAAAAGTAGTACCTATAAATAAGCAACATGTTGGCGCCCGCGACTGCGTCTGCTTGAATTTCGGTAAGCTGCGATTCATTTGCGACCAATTTGTGCGTTGGCATTATTTAATTTTTTTTCGCAGCTAATGTGATTTAGTATTAGCAATGTAACTGAGAAATATATTATTTTATAGATTTCCTGGATGCCCCGAGGAAAAAGAAATGGGTAGATGCAACATCTCGTGGGGAGAGTTGGTTTCCCACCAATAACAACGTAAAATATTAAGAAAGAAATTTTAGTCCCGCCGATGACATAAGTTTTTGTGATCTATTTATAATTTCTTTCTTAATATAAATTATATTATTTTACATCTATTGAATAAAAATATAAAATTATAATGTATCATCATCAGTGATGGGGGACTCGTGGCTTAGTGGTAACCGTGTATATTAACACATTGCTAAGGTTAAGCAACATCTAACCAGGTCGGTCTTAGAATCGGTGACCATTTTTTTAGAAATTGAGACCTCCGTGCCTCTGGGAGCATGTTAAGCCGTCGGTCCCGGTTATTATACGAACATATATGGCAGTCGTTACGTGTATTTGGGGCCCTAAATCAAAATCCAACTGGTCTAAGTACAGAGCTTTGATATCGCCCATAGTTTGTGGAGGTCAGAATGATGGCAGTCGCTCCACGGAAAATATTAAAGTTCAGCTGCATCGCAGTTACACTGGAAAGCTGATCCTGAGTTGGGAAAAGGCTCGGTAGATGTGCGATCATCAGAGAAATAGGTAGAATTTTTTTACTTAAAGTTTGAGGAAATAGGAACTGAGAGTTGATAATACCTGTCCCTCTTGATTAAGCCCCGATACCTATTCCTATAAAATATAATAATAAATAAAAATAAAAAAAAATTTAATGTATTTAAAAATGTATTAAATAAGATTATAAAGGAATAAACGATATACTTAATAAAATTATAAAAATATAATATAATATACCTATTTTTTTTTATCTTTTTAGCTCCGCGGCCTATGGCCGCGGCCGCTCTAACGTCCGTTGCCGGGCGTCTCTGGTTACAAGCAGAACGTATTTCCAGTGGCGCCCGGTAATATACCTATCAAAATTTTATCGACACATTTTCGGTAATATACCTATCAAAATTTTATCGACACATTTTCATCCCTATCACATTTTCATCCCTATCCCATCTCTAGTATTCGGTGCATTCGAAGATTGACCTTGAAACAGCCAATCATAGCGCACTTACATGTTTCCGCGCGCCCCTCGCATTCCGCCAAAACAGGTGAACTCGGTAAGGAACAAAATTACAGTAATGCGGAATCTATTAGGAGGTTATCTATGAGAGACACACACCACACAATATACTTACCTACTTACGTGCGCGTGCGATCGACGTTGCGCGCGCCTCCTCAGTCGGCCACGAACTCTCGTACGCTAAACCCGCGTCACCCGTCCGGCTAAACGTGCCGCTAACTACTCACGCGTTACGTATTTTCACTGTTTTAATAATCGTCCGTTAATATTAATTGTATGTGCTGTATTATTCTATTTCTCCTTCTTTCTAATGGTTTGACTTTCTTCGTGTATGTGTATGTGAACTATTCTACGTAATAAAAACTATTTGTGCTTCGTACCTACCAAATTAACTTTTTATTTTGTCGTACAACTTTCCGTACCTACGTACCGGAGACATCCCATACTGGTGACCCCTGACGAACATGAGTGACGACAACAGTGATTCCGCGACCTCCGAACGTACTGTTAAAGACTATAACGTAACTACGCGTAAAAAACTCGTAACCGGCGGCATGTCACCCGACCGGCGCGACCCCAAGGTCGTTTTGAAGGTGACAAAGTTTTCTCCGGAGGACCCAGAACTTTGGTTTGCGCTGCTGGAGAGTCAGTTTTACAGTCTTGGCATCACGAATGATGCCGAAAAGTTCAGTGCTGTTACGAACAGACTCGAAATACAGTATGCGAAGACTGTAAAAGATGTCATTGTCAACCCACCCGCAAACAACCGTTACAAAAAAAATAAAACCCGAGCTTCTTCGCCGCCGTTCTGCTTCCCACGAGACAAAAAAAAATCAGTTGCTCACACAAGAGAGACTGGGTGATCGCAAGCCATCCCAATTCCTGCGACACCTGCAAGACTTAGCCGGATCGTCTGCTGCGGGAGATATTGTGAAGCAGGTTTGGAGCAATCAATTACCCATCGGCGTCCAGACCGTGCTAGCATCTCAGACTTTACATTCGCTGGAAGAACTAGCCGACCGCATCCAGGAGCTGACCTCACCACCAAGCGTTGCCGCCTCCTCGAGCAGCAGTGCTCCACAGTCGGACGAGATTGTGGAGCTAAAGAAGATGGTGCAGCACCTGACCCTCAAGCTAGAGGAACATACCCGTGGATCCTGTTGTTCCGCTGGACGCGGAAGGCTACGTGACCGGCGACCAATGTCGCGTAACAGAAGTGCTAGAAGCCGTTACAACTCCAGTTACGCGAAACGACCGGTATGCTGGTACCACGATAAGTTCGGGGATCGGGCCCAGAAGTGCCTCAAGCCGTGCAGCTACAAGCAGGCGGGAAAAGACTTAGGCAGTGGCTGATGGCGACTGACGACTGCCCTCCCTCATCAGGTCGCCTGTTTGTTACCGACCGCAGCAACAACACGGAATTTTTAATAGACACTGGAAGTGATTTGTGCGTCTACCCACATTCTGGGCTTAGTGAATGTAGACCTAAGACTAATTTTCAACTAGCCGCAGCTAATGGCTCAATAATAGACACTTTTGGCTTTATTGATTTAAATTTAAACTTAGGCTTAAGGCGTAATTTTGCTTGGCGCTTCACGGTAGCTAATGTAACCAAACCAATTATAGGCGTCGATTTTTTAATCCACTATAATTTAATGGTAGACTGTCGCAATCAGCGCTTAGTAGATACTACTACAACATTGTCATCGAATGCTTGTGTTGCCTATTCTAATATATTTTCTGTTAAGGTATCGACGGGTGACACGCGTTTTCACAAGATATTGAGTAAGTTTCCTGACATTACACGCCCTTCAGGTACACCTGCACTTGTGAAACATAACACAGTACATCACATAAGGACTACACCTGGTCCACCTATATCATGTACATCCCGGAGACTTGCACCGGACAAATTAAAAATTGCCAAACAGGAGTTTCAGCGTATGCTGGACAACGGCACAGCTCGTCCTTCTGAAAGCCCCTGGGCTTCACCTTTGCACCTAGTGCCTAAGAAAGATAATGGCTGGCGTCCTTGTGGTGATTACCGGATGCTTAATGCTCGGACTATCCCAGACCGTTATCCGATTAGGCACATCCATGACTTCGCCCACTCTATTTCTGGTAGTACAATTTTTTCTACAGTCGACTTAACAAAAGCATACAACCAGATTCCTGTCTTTGATGCTGATATCCCTAAGACGGCTATCAAGAGGGGCTCGTGGTCTAGTGGTAACCGACAATGTTAACACATTGCAAAGGTTAAGCAACATCGACTCAGGCCGGTCTTAGGATGGGTGACCATTTCTTAAGACATTGAGACCCCTCCGTGCCTCGGAGAGCACGTTAAGCCGTCGGTCCCGGTTGTCATACTAAAATCTATGCCAGTCGTTAGGGGTAGTTGGAGCCCCAAATCAAAAATCCGACCGGTCTAACTGCAGAACTTCGATATCGCCCATGGGTTGTGAAGGTCAGATGGCAGTCGCTTCACGGAAAATATTGAAGTTCAGCCGAATCGCAGTTAGACTGGAAAGCCGACCCCAACTGAGTTGGGAAAAGGCTCGGTGAATGATGATCCCTAAGACGGCTATCACCACACCTTTTGGAGCGTTTGAGCATCCTTTTATGTCGTATGGCTTACGTAACGCTGGGCAATTGTTCCAGAGATTCGTGGACAACATGACCAGAGGCCTGGACTTTTGTTACTGCTACCTCGATGACTTTTTGGTGTTTTCCAAAAATGAAGCCGAGCATGAAGCTCACCTTCACCAACTGTTTAGTCAGATGAAGGAGTACGGCGTCCTAGTAAACACCTCCAAATGTGTCTTCGGCGTACCCGAAGTAACCTTCTTGGGTTACCACATTTCAGCAGCCGGTACTAAGCCTTTAGAGGCGAAAGTGCAGGCTATAAATGACTTTCCCGTGCCTAAAACCGTCCGAGAACTGAGACGATTCTTGGGCATGCTCAATTTTTACAGGCGATTCGTATCTCACTTCTCCGCAGTACAAGCTCCCCTTAACGCCCTCCTTGCTGGTTCTGTCAAGGCCGTTGGCGTTCAACCAATGCAAGGAAGGTCTATCAAACGCCGCATTACTGGCTCATCCAGATTGTCAGGCAGAACTCGCGTTGGTAACAGACGCGTCTGACCTGGCAATGGGTGCAGCTCTACAACAACTTGTAGACGGCTTTTGGGAGCCTCTAGCATTCTTCTCGCGAAAGTTGAGTCCCTCTCAGCAAAAATACTCACCCTATGACCGTGAGCTTTTGGCCATATACGAGAGCATCAAATACTTTCGCCACATGCTGGAAGCACGGCATTTCGTGGTATACACCGACCACAAGCCAATCACTTTCGCTTTTAGCGAAAGGAAAGCTAACTGCTCACCTCGCCAATTTCGCCACCTCGACTACATCTCGCAGTTCACTACAGACATTCGACACATTTCTGGCAAAGACAATGTCGTTGCCGACCCACTGTCCCGTGTCAATGAACTGCAGATGCCAGTCGACTTGGATGCCTTGGCTTCAGCCCAAGCTGGTGACCAAGAGCTGGCTCAGCTTTTGGGAGAAGACTGTTCTCTTCGTCTAGCGAAGATGAGGATACCCGACTCTCATTCAGAGCTGTACTGTGACGTCAGTACCCCTTCACCTAGACCCTATGTCCCAAGGCCACTAAGAAGACAAGTCTTCGACAGTCTTCATAGTCTTAGCCATCCAGGTGCCAACGCTACTGCCAAACTGGTAGCGTGCGTAAAGACTGTCGCGACTGGTCACGCCAATGTCACGCATGTCAACGCGCCAAGGTACATCGCCACGTGTCCTCACCGTTAGGGACATTCGATCTACCTCGGGCGCGCTTTGCATTCATCCACATCGACATCGTTGGCCCACTACCCATTTCCCAAGGGTACCGCTACTGCTTTACGGCTGTGGACCGCTAGACCGCTGGCCTGAGGTCGTACCACTGGTTGATCTGACAGCCGAGACGGTCGGAAAGGCATTGGTATCGTGGAGATTTGGATGTCCAACTGATATCGTCACCGACCGCGGCCGACAGTTTGAATCGTCGCTTTTCCTATATCTGGGAAAAGCGATCGGATTCAAACATCGCAGAACCACGTCGTATCACCCAGCGTGCAACGGACTTATGGAGCGCTTCCACCGCCAATTAAAATCCACAATTATGTGCCACGCCGACAGCAACTGGGTAGACATGTTACCCTTGGTACTCTTGGGAATAAGGAGTTCGTTTAAAGAGGACCTAAAAACATCTCAACAGCTGAGTAAGTGTACGGTGAACCACTGCGTTTACCTGGAGAGTTCTTCCAGGAAACGGTGGTACAAAACACATCTCTGACTTCACGCGCGGCTGCAAAGGTTTACTATGACGCTACAACCTGTTCCAGCCTCACGCCACAGTAAACCTAAAATTTTCATTTACAAAGACCTTGCCTCCTCAAGCCACGTATTTTTAAGGGACGACACAGTGCGTGGAGCCTTACAGCCACCCTACACCAGCCCTTATAAAGTACTCAGCCGAGGTGACAAAACTTTTAAGATTCAAGTCAAAGGGAAGGACGTCCTAGTATCGATAGACCGCCTGAAACCAGCCTACGTACTAAAAGACCCATCCCCTGATCATTTACCCCTTACAACTCCCCACACCAATCCTACCCCTACCTCCAGTCCTCTACCCGATCCTGTTCGCATAGGGCCCCACGCCCCAGCTCAGGATGACGTAAGAAAGACGCGCTCAGGCCGCACAGTGCGATTTCCTGATTTTTATCGCCCGTGGTGACGGTCTCTGGAGGGGAGTGATGTAGCCTACTCCACAACACAGACAGTATTACATTATATAAGTACTTATTACGCTATTTACGTTTATCTATTTTATTTACACACTATACACAATACACGAAACATCTATAATATATTTATTTCATATGTACTGTATTCACATTAACACACAACACCTCTGCCAGCCCCGCTATCACGACTCGTGTCAGCGGAGGCCTACGAGAAGCGCCAGCGCAGCCTCGGTCTACGCGGCCGTGCAGAGACACACATCACACAATATACTTACCTACTTACGTGCGCGTGCGATCGACGTTGAGCGCCTCCTCAGTCGGCCACGAACTCTCGTACGCTAAACCCGCGTCACCCGTCCGGCTAAACGTGCCGCTAACTACTCACGCGTTACGTATTTTCACTGTTTTAATAATCATCCGTTAATATTAATTGTATGTGCTGTATTATTCTATTTCTCCTTCTTTCTAATGGTTTGACTTTCTTCGTGTATGTGTATGTGAACTATTCTACGTAATAAAAACTATTTGTGCTTCGTACCTACCAAATTAACTTTTTATTTCGTCGTACAACTTTCCGAACCTACGTACCGGAGACATCCCATACATACTTATATATTTTTAAATATAAACATATTATACATAGAAAATACCCAAACTCCGAAACAAACATTTGTGGATCACACAAATAATTTGATTCGACCCGGAATCGAACATGGGACCTCAGCCGCATACTGCGCCACCGAGGCAGTCATAATTTGATTATTTAGATGACACAGAAACATGGAATTGTGTTATATAAATTTTGGACTTACTTATTTAATTAAATGACAATGATTAAAAAAGAGTGGCCGTGAGATTTCTTGCCAGATTCTTACTCCCAGACTCTACCTGTCGCTTTGCGATTCTGGCAGTAAATACATTTAGAATCACTCATTTTAATTTTGACATTCATAAGTGTTTTGAATATTTGAGTCTGAATATTGAATCATATTTGTTGAGCCACGTTCGATTGTCAGAAGGTTCTCCGTGTGCAGGTGAGGAATAGTGTCTACGAGTACTAAAGTAGCGAAATCTTAGTTACAGACTTATTTTTACTAGCGGTCGCCCGCGATTTCGTCCGCGTGGTAATTTAGAACATACAGTATACGTTATCCTGTTTATTTTTCCCGTTCCCGTCGCCCGCAATACGTGTCCCGTTCAGGTCGCTTCGCCCGTAATAACATCTGAATTTGCAAATAATTATTTTAGTTTATAATTTTAGAGTTTTCGAAACGAAAATCTCTTATACAACAGTAATGTCCGTGAACAACTTTCAACTCGAGAACGGTTAGAGCTAGAGACTCAGTGTCAACGCCAATTGACTTAGCATAGTTGAAAACCCCGCAAAATGAACTTGACCTTTGACCTCTGATCTCAAGGTCAAGGTCAAAACGAGGTCAAATCGAGAACGGTAATAGTTAGAGACTCAAGACCAGCTGCAATCAACTCAGCATGGTCAAAGACCTCTAAAATGACCTCTAAAATGTGATTTTTTTTAGATTTTATGAAAAAACTTTCGAAAACTCTAAAATATATGGCAAAGTTTTGCCATATTTTTAACTTGTTTTATGCTACCGCAGAATTTTTATAAGAACTTTTCTACAGGAATAATTCTTTGCGACTTCATTTTAACATACACCTGTTTGACCAGCGGCAGCGTTATCAAAAGATATATTTTTTCCCTGTTTTGAAACATATTTCACTGCAGCTCCGTGGAAAAGAGCTTCAATTTAATATTAACACGAAATGACCATAAATATAACAAAATTTAACATTTCCTTGTCCATTTCGGATAATTGGAGTTTAATTTGTGTTTTAGCTGAACATTCGTTTAATGTTTTGTTTAGATTTTACGATAGTATAGGTGCCTATATTACATACACTTACATATTTATTAGAAACTAGCTATTGCCCGCAGCTCCGCCTGCGTGTTATAGCTTTCTTGATCACCAGTTACTGATTTATTATGTATAGCTGTTGAGCTATATTGTTTCTTAAGATAAAATATTAGAGTATCTTAGCCGTGTGCAGCGCCCCTTAGTGAACTCCACTACGGGTGACGTCACCTATGACAAACTTATTATTTGCGGTTGGTACAGTAATCGGGACTAGGGATCGAACCACAAAATTAAGTTTGTTTTTTATTGTATTATACTTTTCCGGGATAAAAAGTACCCACCGTTGGTGCCCAGGATATTAAAGAATAATTATACAAAGTTTCATCGTAATCGAACCGGTAGTTTTTGCATGATGCCTGAACAGACAGACAGACAAAAAAAAATTAATCACATTTTTGGGTTCGGTGTCGGTTTAGTAACACCCCCTGCCATTTATATTTTTGATATTTTCAATGTACAGAATTTTCACTTCTACAGATTTATTATTTACTAGCTGTTGCCCGCAGCTCCGCCTGCGTGTTACTTTAGAACTACATACCTTTTTTGTTTATGAAGCGATTGAAACCCAAACCGCAAATTCAAATCAAAAGATCAAATCGTTTCTGAGATTAGCATGTTCAAACATTCAGACAAAAGTTCTAAAACCATTATTTTGGGTTTTATTGCGTTCATATAGCCCCCTACACCAGTTTTAGATAAACTGGTGTAGGGTATATCTTCTATTATATTTTCTATTATTCCATAAAAAATCATCTTAAGTTACGAAAATATGAAATATTAAAAAAAATCACCTAAAACCTACGACAAACTTATTATTTGCGGTTAGTACAGTACTCGGGTCTAGGGATCGAACCGCAAAATTAAGTTTGCTTTTAATTGTGTATAATTAATTAATTAATTAATAATAAATAAATAAATATGTTAGGACAATTCACACAACGCCATCTAGTCTCAAACTAAGCAGATCTTGTGATATGAGTACTAGATAAACTGATATAAATACTTATATACATTTCTTTTTTAATACATACATAGGAAACACCCAGACTTCGGTACAAACGTATGTGTCATCACACAAAGTTTGTCACGACCGGGAATCGAACCCGAGACTCCGGCGTCGAAAGCGGATGCACTACCAACCACGCCACCGAAGCAGTCAAAAGTGTATACTTTTCCGGGATAAAAAGTACCCAGCGTGGTGCCCAGGATATTAAAGAATAATTATACCAAGCTTTATCGTAATCGAACCGGGAGTTTTTGCGTGATGCCTGAACAGACAGACAGACAAAAATTTTTTTAATCATATATTTGGGTTCGGTGTCGGTCTAGTAACACCCCCTGCCATTTATTTTTTTGATATTTTCAATGTACAGAGTTTTCACTTCTACAGATTTATTATAAGTATAGATTTATTTATTTATATATTCTTTATTGTACGCCAATACAATATTAAATCATACAAGGAGCTTAAAAATTCTTGTAGCAGTACAATGGCCGACTTTATTGCATAGAGCAATTTCTGCCAGGCAACCTGATACGGCCCCTACCACGGAAGTTCAATTAAACGACAGAAAAACAATTAATATCACTTTAATAGCAGGAACCTAGTTTTATACAATAATAGTAGCTAATAGTGTGTCGGTCGGATAGGATCACATATATTGTTTACGGAAGTGCCCGGTGCACTTAACTTGTGGGTCCACGGGCGACGGCGGTCGGCCGGCGGGATCCGCTGGTGTCCTCCAATCAAGTTTGTTCTTTATCAGGCCGAGATGCTCCGGGTTGAAGGCCACGGAACGACGGCGCAGCTTCAGGCTGCTCAGTAGTTGCAGTCTTCACAATATGGCTTATCTAAGCCCCAAGGTAGTTCTGGAATAGACACAAGCAGCGGATTAGATACCGGGTCGGCACCGCCTGCCGTAGGCCCCACACGTGAATCGCCGTACAGGTTCCCTACTTGTCGGACGCGCTGTACAATTATTCACATGAGGGTACACGGCAAGGTCACACATAACAAGGGATATCACAAACATGGGAACAAGGAAAACACAGACAGGTGGTCGGCCTATTCCTATATAACGGTCTCCGACCGACGGCAGAAAGTCTCACTGTAATAATTAACTAATAATAATATAATAAAATTTATCTATAAGCCCAACACAGATGTGGGTACATTTCGAAAGACTACTTTTCTACCTATTACGCGTCGGAGACGACGTTCCTACCGAGTCTGCGCTATGCGTAATTCCCATCTAACAATTTAAACTTTAATATGGTTCACTAGAATAGGGAACCCTAAAATGACGGTCCCTACATGCATTCTAGATAATAAAATGTTACACTAATATGGTTCACTAGAATAGGGGACCCTAAAATGACGGTCCCTAAACGCATTCTAGATAATAAAATGTTACACTAATATGGTTCACTAGAATAGGGGACCCTAAAATGACGGTCCCTAAACGCATTCTAGATAATAAAATGTTACACTAATATGGTTCACTAGAATAGGGAACCCTAAAATGACGGTCCCTAAATGCATTCTAGATAATATAATATTAAATAACAGTGCACAATCCAGATAGGTGGAATATGCTCCAGGTAATTGACTTTACTTATTCACAATAAAAATTTAGAAAGTTACCGGTTTCCCGCTTAAGGCCGCGCCCTAAATTGTACGGCTTCACAATAAAATATGTCGGGTAGATGTATTATCTCAATCCGGATTCTCCTTCGTGATATTTGCAAATTAAAATTATAATACTATAAATTACTACTTAAGTCCGTAGGTGAATAGACCTTAAGAGAATTTTTTGTATGATTATTGTTAACAATTTATCGTTATATTCGACAGGGCAATGTACTATATTCTATCATCCCCTACTGGTTATAAAATGAAATTTGCGTATCTAACACATATATGCATAATATAATTATCGCATTTAGGCGTGGAGTAGTTTTAACTTCACCGTCCCAATTGTTTTCTAGTATATCTTGTGGTAAGGAACTCAGCACCGCCTGATTTGGATATTACTTCGATACAAGTTTATACAATATTAGTTTACATTAAACACGATTGGAAATACGATGACCGTGGCTCCAATCTAGACACTTATAGTTGGCTTTAGGTTACTAATAATCTATGAAGTTGACCTATTAGATAGTTATTTAGTAATGTTCCAATTATAGATCACGCGGGGGACGTTACCCGTAAGCTATTCTGTTCACAGCACTTACCCCTGATTCGGGAACGGAATTAACTGCACACGTTTACACAGATTTTCAGAATCTAACAATCAATAATATTTTTCGGAATTACTTGGTTAATTAACTTTTCTTTTATTTTTAAAAGATTTAATTTATTATCTCGTCAGCGCTGTCACGACGGCTGCGTGTCGACTAGACTAATATTATCAAATTGTTTCTCCGCTTAGACGTTGTGCACTCCTTATAATACTTAGGTCTGGCAATTAAAACCTACTGACCCCGCCCACACGCGTCTAGTGATGTGACTGTAGTAGTCAAGGCGGCCTACCATTGGTCAATCGCGCCGTTGTTATCGCTTCGATCTCAGCCGGTTCACAAGACAATGGGCTAAGGAATTTCTTGCGAAACAAACTGGTTTTTCCACCTTCTGGAAGTTTCGATCTTAGGGATGTGACTCAACGCAAACATTTCACATCGTAACAAACCTTTGGATGGATAGATCTGAAGGGCGAAAAGGTAGTAGTGGGCGTAGTTAAATAAACTTACATAATATGAATAAATAGTAAAGGTAGGTACATACTTGCACACACACGCACACACACATAGAGAGAGAGAGAGAGATATACACACGCTCAAACACACACAAACACTCATATATACATAAACATAGCAAGGTTAAATCTATATACAAATAGAATATATATAGAATACTAGTGGTCGCCCGCGACTTCGTCCGCGTGGTAATTTGATCTTTTCCCCGTTCCCGTAGTATCGCGCACTCGGTTTGTCATCGTCGCTTCCTACTTACTTGACACTTATCGTCATATTTTTAACAATTCACACAATATCTTTATAAATTGTAGCCTATGTGTTATTCTGATGTATAAGCTATATTATTGTAAAGTTTCATTAAAATCCATTCAGTAGTTTTTACGTGAAAGAGTAACAAACATCCATCCATCCATACATACTCACAAATTTTCGCGTTTATAATATTAGTAGGATTATAAGTATAGATAGAAGATAAGATGGTTGTTAGGTAACCTCCCATTACAAGACAATAAGTGAGCATGTATTGCATTTCTGCTTACACTCTCCGGGATATAGGCATGATTGTATGTATGGACATAATATAAACTCTATGTCTACCCCAGTGAGACCAGTCTGTAAGTACGATTGTCTGAGATTTTGTTCATCCAACATCAACAAACACACAATCAAACACAAAATGTAACAGAAAGCAATGTGTGCAAATTGATCAAATATGAAAATTACAATTTGCAAACATTTACTTCTCAATATAAAGCTAACAAGTTTGGTGTTCCCCAAAGTAGTATTTTGGGCCCGCTGCTCCTTCTAATTTACATAAATGACATTCCGAAAGCTATAGACTATGACTGGTTGGTTAGATAATGATAATTTGACTGTTAATCTGAGTAAAACTAAGCTAGTACAATTCCACCTTGGGCCGCCGTCGCGTCCTTCGCGGTGATGGCGGCAAAGAGAGAGGCCCTGCGGGAAAGGGAGCGTGCAGGCCGCACGCTTCCGCCCCGCCGGGTACCAGTCAGGGGGCGACGGTGTATTGCATACACCCAAGCCCCCGACTGATAGGGCCGTGGGCGGTGGGTCGGGGGGCCCACCGCTCACGCGAAAGGCCCTGAGGAGTCCGACGCCCCTTATGAGTTTCGGGGCGTCGCTTCTGTGTTGTTTGGGGGGGCGAAGCCCCCCCTGTGTTGAGCTTAAACGAGCGCCCCTTTGCCGGGCCGCCGGCGTCGCTTAGCAGTTTCTGCCTATCCGGGGGCCCGGCTAAGGCGAAGGAAAAACACAGTGGATAGGTTTTAGTGGGTAGTCCGGCCCGTTTTCCATCCTAGGGCCGGGAGTCCCACACGAAGCCGTCTCGCTCTCCCCCGCAGCGAGACGGTGAAGTGGTGCGTAAATACATAACCGACCACGTAAAAAAAAAAAACAAAATTACAATTCCACAATTATACAAACAATTATGACGATAACAAGGTGCAAGAGGTAGAAAACTTCTAGGTATAACGTTGGACAAACATTGTAACTGGAAGGATCATATTGCAAACGTTTGTGTCCGAATAATCAAATTTGTAAATGCCCTTAGAAATATCAAAAAGGCTGGCAAGCAGCTTTGTCTGCTTACCACGGATATCTTGGGAGTGTACTCAGATATGTAGTATTCTTATGGGGGTAATCCACTGACATTAACAAGGTTCTTATATCCCAAAAGAAATGCATTAGGGCTATATGTAGTGCCGGGCTCTGGGAATCTTGTAGACCTATATTTAAAAGGATGAGAATCCTCGCTCTGGTATGCCTGTATATCCTTGAATTAGTATTGTTTGTCAGGAAACACCAAAAACTGTTTTCCAAAATTTGCGACCATAAGCAGTACATCTCTAGATGTATAACTAAGCTCGTTGCACCCAGATCCAACAGTGCGCTTCATCAGAAAAATTATAGTAGCTTGGCAATCCGATTGTACAATACCTAAAGTATGAGGGGAATTGCCATGTAACTTATTCAGAAGACGCACCAGGGAGTGGCTTCTGGAGAAATGCTTTTATTCAATACAAGAACACTTAGCATTAAAATTAAAAGTATTAAGGTAATTAATGATATTATATACGCCGGATTTAAGTGGTATGGTACCTACTGAGATTAAAAAAAATTGTATAATTTTGACTAATTTGCTACAATACTAACAATACCTAAAGTAATGGTAAGTAAGATGTTAAAAACTTTCAAAATATAATAGCATTAATTTTTCGCAAAATTAAAAAGGACAAACAAACGTCGACAATTGTTTCGCCTCTAAACAAGGCATTATCATGTCTGTCTCAAAGAGAACAGCTGTTCTCTTTGTAAAAACCCCCCTAAATTATAACTATATAACTAACTAAATATATATAACTCTAAAGGGAAGAAAGAAAGGAAAGGACTATATATAAATAAATACAGAAGAAAGAAAGACTAAGAAGAAGGAAAGCCTAGAATATGAAAGGAATTATATCTAGAATAAATTGAACATGGATTATAAATTTTTGAACGAAGGACAGAGAATGAAATACATTGAAAGCTGCATTATAATCGTCTAAAATGATTATACTATTCTATCTGATAAGATGATAGTATATCAACTATATAGTTCCATTTAGAATACCTATAATGTACTTCTAATATGAAACTTTTACTGAAGATTGGCCAAAGTGATCGATCGTCTAGTGATTAGTGGTAGGACTCTACGTTGTGTCATAGCAAACCAGATTCTTTATTGTGATTATGCGCTCAGAACTATAATGTAAGACCTAAATAGTGCTTCTAATTTCAAACCTAAATAAGTGAAGTTAATATCTTATAGTGATTCTAAATTATTTGTTAGACCTAACTAGTGCTTCTAATTTCCTAAACCTAGACAAGTTGTTCTAGTAACTTAAATTGTCCTTATATTTTTGTATTTCAAAGCAATGAGTTTGCTTAAACTATTCTTAAAATATTAAGAAAGAAATTATAAATAGATCACAAAAACTGATGTCATCGGCGGGATTCGAACCCACGGCCTTTCCCTAACAGGGGGACTGCTCTGCCAACTGAGCTACGATGACCACTACCGACAACATCGAATTTTTGCTTCATATCATATTCATAATTTCTACATCGCGCTATTAAGGTTAGCGTTGGATCCACCTACCGCAGTTCTATCGAACTGACGGTACCAGTGTATCGTGTTACAACGATATTTAGACACTGAATTTTTAGATGAATCCTTACCAAATCCATATATTTTTGTATTTCAAAGCAATGAGTTTGCTTAAACTATTCTTAAAATATTAAGAAAGAAATTATAAATAGATCACAAAAACTGATGTCATCGGCGGGATTCGAACCCACGGCCTTTCCCTAACAGGGGGACTGCTCTGCCAACTGAGCTACGATGACCACTACCGACAACATCGAATTTTTGCTTCATATCATATTCATAATTTCTACATCGCGCTATTAAGGTTAGCGTTGGATCCACCTACCGCAGTTCTATCGAACTGACGGTACCAGTGTATCGTGTTACAACGATATTTAGACACTGAATTTTTAGATGAATCCTTACCAAATCCATATATTTTTGTATTTCAAAGCAATGAGTTTGCTTAAACTATTCTTAAAATATTAAGAAAGAAATTATAAATAGATCACAAAAAAACCTAACCTTAATAGCGCGATGTAGAAATTATGAATATGATATGAAGCAAAAATTCGATGTTGTCGGTAGTGGTCATCGTAGCTCAGTTGACAGAGCAGTCCCCCTGTTAGGGAAAGGCCGTGGGTTCGAATCCCGCCGATGACATCAGTTTTTGTGATCTATTTATAATTTCTTTCTTAATATTTTAAGAATAGTTTAAGCAAACTCATTGCTTTGAAATACAAAAATATATGGATTTGGTGAGGATTCATCTAAAAATTCAGTGTCTAAATATCGTTGTAACACGATACACTGGTACCGTCAGTTCGATAGAACTGCGGTAGGTGGATCCAACGCTAACCTTAATAGCGCGATGTAGAAATTATGAATATGATATGAAGCAAAAATTCGATGTTGTCGGTAGTGGTCATCGTAGCTCAGTTGGCAGAGCAGTCCCCCTGTTAGGAAAAGGCCGTGGGTTCGAATCCCGCCGATGACATCAGTTTTTGTGATCTATTTATAATTTCTTTCTTAATATTTTAAGAATAGTTTAAGCAAACTCATTGCTTTGAAATACAAAAATATATGGATTTGGTAAGGATTCATCTAAAAATTCAGTGTCTAAATATCGTTGTAACACGATACACTGGTACCGTCAGTTCGATAGAACTGCGGTAGGTGGATCCAACGCTAACCTTAATAGCGCGATGTAGAAATTATGAATATGATATGAAGCAAAAATTCGATGTTGTCGGTAGTGGTCATCGTAGCTCAGTTGGCAGAGCAGTCCCCCTGTTAGGGAAAGGCCGTGGGTTCGAATCCCGCCGATGACATCAGTTTTTGTGATCTATTTATAATTTCTTTCTTAATATTTTAAGAATAGTTTAAGCAAACTCATTGCTTTGAAATACAAAAATATATGGATTTGGTAAGGATTCATCTAAAAATTCAGTGTCTAAATATCGTTGTAACACGATACACTGGTACCGTCAGTTCGATAGAACTGCGGTAGGTGGATCCAACGCTAACCTTAATAGCGCGATGTAGAAATTATTAATATGATATGAAGCAAAAAAATTCGATGTTGTCGGTAGTGGTCATCGTAGCTCAGTTGGCAGAGCAGTCCCCCTGTTAGGGAAAGGCCGTGGGTTCGAATCCCGCCGATGACATCAGTTTTTGTGATCTATTTATAATTTCTTTCTTAATATTTTAAATTGTCCTATCAGTAATAGATGAAAGGTATTTTAGTGTCAAGTGTACATAACCTAAAAGTGACATTAATATTGATAATAATATTCTAGATTACTGTAATTAATTATTAAAGTTTTATCAACAAGTGTGTACCTATTTATTTATAATAAGATCGTGAATAATTTATAGTGATTATTATAGAACATAGGAATGTAACATACAGACTAGTTGCAAGTAACTAAATGTTTACCGAATGGTCATGATAATTAGGAGGGTAATGGACAGTAGGTAATTATGTATCAATGTGGGGTTGGAAAAGGGCTTTACTGCCCCAGCCACGCAGAGGCCGACTGAGAATCAATCCATACAACATATTCTCTCGTGAAGATATTTTTGGATGATGAAGCAGCTTGAACAGCTGATCACGAAGGGATTAGAACGAGTTCCAGATCCACAATATTGATGTTAATATTATCAATAGGTAAATACCCAGTGATAGCCATAATAGTTCAGCTAGGAGTTATGCTTGGCAAGAACCTCCAAAGCTTATTGGTATATCTGAGATCATGTTCATACAAACAGTCTCATGATTTATAAAATGACGAATTGTAGAAGATCCGAGGATACATCTACCGTAGAAACCTTGATCCAATGATACATCAACTCTATCTCAATCTGGTCCACTCAAGGAAATCCAGTGAGTCAGGAGCAGTGCTCAAATTCATAAGGGCTGCCCATGAAATACAATCAGCAATACACGATACAGTCTATCTCGTCTTGCCCTTAAGCCAAGAGAGTCCGGACCATCGGTAAGCCAAGTTGCAACCATGCCAGCAAAGTGGAAGTAGTTATAATCATATGAATGTCTGTACCACAAACACTCAGATATACATCAAGATAGTTATCATTAATGTAACATAATTCCATTCTAAACTATTTTAGCAGATATGAGCATTTAAGAATTAGCCTCTGGTAACCCGAGTAGGATTAATATAGGATGAAGGATAAGTAAGTATGGGTTTTATGATTATAGTTTATACATTTGCTTGACCACAATGGGAAAAGTAGGTATAATAAAACAACCATATTTATTGTAGAGTATTTATTGAATAATTACCTTCACCTATTTATTTATTTATTTATTTATTTATTTATGTACACACAAGAAGGAAGAGCGAGATAAGAACAGTAGGATAGAGTTATAGTACAAAGGCACCACTTATTTCTAAGAAATCTCTTCCAGTGGGCCAACTAAATGTAGTAAATGTAAAAAAAAATGTAGAATAGTCTCCTTGAATTGTATTATGTAATTGTTATTTACATTCTACGGATAGATCAGAATAAAAACTATAAGGAGTGGGTAAGTTGGGTAGGAGTTCACTCAATATTCCATTGTTGTACCAAGTAATATCAAGCTAGTCTGACTTGGATATCGGAGTTCTAAACGAACCAGGCTGTTAGAACTACTTAGGCTTCTCTTATAAATTCCAATCTCCTCTGGTGAGACATGGCTCCGAATAGACAGGAGGATACCCAGGTATGTTATAACCTTGAAAATATGCAAGCGCCAAACGCTTAGTAGACCAAGATTTAATCGATTTCTGAGATGAGCAAATACAGCTACATCTTCATGTATATCAACTGAAGCTTGTTCAGCATACCAGGAAACAATTTAACCCAAGATTAAAATGCCTCCATCTCAAACCATCCGCTATCCAAAATCTTACAAAATTGGAAATTCCTATAATAAAACACATAGGGGGTAGTATTATTCTGATACTATTATTCCATTAGCGGTTTCAATAATAAAGGTATGTGAGATGAATTCAAGAAGGAATTCCCACAGGCTTATGAACCAAGTTGCCTCACCTATTACCTTGATTCACCAAATATATAACCGGGCATCACACAGTAAAGGTTACTAATATAAATTCTGGTTGCACAAAAAATCGATTCCGTTTGTTTGTCTGGTACTTTTAACTCCGAATTGACTGTACAAAGGTCGATTCGCAATAAACTTAGGGACGGGGATGTGGTTCTGAGTAAGGCTGATAAGGGTAACACCGTGGTTTTGATCCCGAGGGAGGATTACATAGCAAGAGTCAATGACATCATTTCATCTGATGATTTTCAACACTTAACCTTCAATCCTACAGCTAAGTTCCAGGCAGAACTAAAGCTTGCTTTGAAATCCACGACTTATTTATTCCCTGAGAACTCTTCGTTGCATAAAACTTTGATAAACATGAATCCCAGTTGTCCGTTGTTTTATGGCCTTCCAAAAATACACAAGGAAGGGTGCCCAATTAGACCTGTTATCGCATACAGGGGCGCCCCAGCATACAATTTGTCGAAGTTTTTGAACACAATCATTAGAGAAGCAATAGATTTTAACCCAAAATTTTCTATAAAAAATAGTACTGACCTCATAAACAAGATTAAAAATATTAAGTTACCGTCCAATGCTCAACTTGTGTCTTTGGACGTGAAAAGTTTGTTCACTAACGTACCGTATAATGAAGTATTAGATATTTTAAAACACAAATTAACAATAAAAAGGATCAATTTTAATAAAATAGAAGAAATTTATAACCTAACAAGATTGTGTATGACTCAGAATTACTTTCAGTTCAACAACAGTTTTTTTCTACAGAGGAATGGTTTGGCTATGGGATCGCCACTCAGTCCTTTAATAGCTGAAATATTTATGGATGCATTCGAGACTAACCACATAGTTGGGAACGTTCATGTCTTGTACTATTTTAGATATGTGGATGATATTATTATATGTTGGACAGGAACAAAACGTCAGCTCAGCGTCCTTGTCTCCAAGTTGAACTCAGTACACCCTAGAATTGATTTTTCACTAGAGATGGAGTCAGATTCCACTCTCAATTTCTTGGACCTTTCAATTACTAGAAGGACCGTTCCTTCTAGTAATTGAAAGGTAATTCATGAGTTCCGTATCTATAGGAAACCAACAGTTACAGACACAGTTATTCCTTACTCATCCAATCACCCATGGCAACATAAAATGGCAGCTTTCCACAGCTTACTAAGCAGGTTACTGGCGGTACCGTTGAGCCCACAGGCATTTGGTGAAGAATTGTCCATCATTTGCTACATAGCACAAAGTAATGGCTATGACGTAGGAATGATCCACTCATTATTAAATAAAAAACGCAGTAAGGCTAGTTTTCATTTATTACATCCGATTCAAGATCCACCTAGGAAGTACACGGCCTGTTTGCCGTTCGTGGGTCCCGTCTCGTTGAGTATAGCTAAGATCATGAGGGAAAGTAGTATATTTGTTGCTTTTAGAACTCAGAACACCTTGAGGGAGCTATGTAATGGCAGGGATTCGGTGTCGGTCTCACGCAGATCAGGTGTTTATTTGTTGAGTTGTGATGAATGTGGTTTGAAGTATGTGGGACAGACTGGCAGGTCCTTCGATATTAGATATAAGGAACATAGAGCGGCGTCCCGCAATGGTTGTCCTGAGAAACCCTCTTCGCGAAGCATCTTCTTGACACTGGTCATTCCTTGAACAATAGTAACACTTTTAAAGTTTTACGTTTATGTGAGAAAGGGTTCAAGTTAAGTGTTTGGGAAAGGCTAGAAATAGTTAGAAGAGATGCGGACACCTTACTAACGAACAAATAGATTTTCACACATCTCCCTTACTTAATCTGTTTGCGAACAGACAGACACATTAATTGTTGTTGGTTTGTGTGTGTCATTTGGGTTTTCTACGCAACTTATCAAGAGACAGTAATTAAATCAAACAGATAAGGTCAAGTATTGGTGAATACCTATTTTTGGAACTTAGTTAGCATGATCTGAGGTTTCTACCCACATTAGTTATTGTAAAGAATCCTACATCGCGATAATGAAATTTGCACGCGTTTACTTATAAGCAAACACGTTCCAACCACGAATTTTGCTGTTCTCTCTGAGAGTCTTGATAATGCCTCGTTTAGAGGCGAAACAATTGTCGACGTTTTGTTGTCCTTTTAATTCTGCGAAAAATTAATGCTATTATATAATTTTAAAAAGTTTTTTCTTAAAACATTTTACTTACCATTGTTTTGTCATGGATTTTCGCCAAGTAACGCCTGTTTCTATCCAATATTTAATATAAATTAATTTAGTTTATGCCATCCAAGGTGTAGCTCCGACAATGGACGAGGTTTACCAATCATTACTTGAATGATATGGCGAAATGTAGGCACACTAATGTGTACTAATATAATTTGTTATAGTCAACCTCACCTAGGCGAATCTGACAACGGACGAGGTTTACCAATCATTACATGAATGATATGCGAGATGTAGATACACTAATGTATACTAATATAATTTGTTATAGTCAACCTCTCCCAAGGCGTTTCTGACAACGGACGAGGTTTACCAATCATTACTTGAATGATATGGCGAAATGTGGTACACTAAAGTGTGTATGTAACTCAGATCAATCCTCCTAATGGTTTATGACTCTGTTCATACCCCACAGGTTATTCGCTGGTTAGTTCAGGGTGGTCAAGCAACGGTATGAAATATAAAATGTATGTAGGTAATGTACAATTTAAGATATTAGAATCAGTATTGTAATTATATTCAATTTCGGACACAACTTTTCAGGTTCACAATATTAATTAGTTAGGTAGGTAGGAAGGAAGGTAGGTAGGTAGGTAGGTAGATAGTATGTAGTAAGTATGATAATATGACCATTATTTACGGGTAGTTCTTGCCACGCTTCCTACTTCGATTCAAGACGATCTCATCAGGATTATCTCATTAAAATTGGCTAAGTAGTGTTTATTTAGTCATTACTATACGCACTAACGGACCTAATTAGAATTGACACTGGAGATTCGATCATGCTGTCACAAACCTTGAGCTAGAATGTACCTAGAATGTTGTACGCACTACCAGGACAACATAGAACATTTAAATAACGCTGGACGTCTATAAACTACACTGGATTTATCGCACCTACACATCCACAATCTAAACAAAATGGACGCTTGTCTTGCGACAATTACACTGAATCACGAATTTATCCTTATTTAGACTCACCGTAACAGAAAGTAAACAGAACAAAGTAAATACAGAAACCATTCAAATGTACCTAAATTCTAAATAAAATTAATAAATATAAATAAGTGGTTTAGAATACCTCATTACCATTCTCTAATAAAATTAATAACTATGAATAAGTGTTTTTGGAATATCCTAGTACGATCTCTAAAGAATTGTGAAAAGTCCAACGTTATATCAACTAATATACTATTTATCTAAATTTAGTGCCAAGAATTTTAATTCATACATGTATATTATTTCTAACAATAATAACTTGATATAAACCTTACTGATATGTATTTTAAACACTTCTAAGAATATACGGCTCTATGTTGTATTCTAACAATACCATTATCTAACATTTTAATCTGTAATGAAGTTATTAATCTAAATTAATGTTTATCTGGCTTCTACATATAATTCTGACATCTACATAACTTCTACTAATAGGAACTTGTCATTCTTCATCATGGGACACCTCAAATTTGAAGGAACAATTATAATGAATTGATCAAATTTTGGTAAATTAATATTTATTTTCTACCACTAAACTCCTAATATTTCCTACTTCCCTGCTATATTCTAGTTTATATGTAGTCTATATTCCTCAGATATGTTAGTACTTCATAATAATTACAGGCATTAGCATAGTTTTAACAAATTTAATTTTCACTAAGTTACTGGACCAATATTTTTTTAGTATAATGTGAATTTCTCAATTCATAAGCAAACCCATGTTTATAACTAATATTGATACCTCATGAACTGATAGGGTAGAATTTATCTCATTTTAAGCATATCCTTTTGGTTAAATGTGAAATTTTAAGATATTTTATAGCTCACTTATCCTGAATTTTGAATGTTTGGGATCCAATGTTTCTACTACATAACTTAGTTTGTACTTGGTATTCTAATTAAATTTACATAATACATAGTATGTATTTACTTATTTAATAGATACATACATCAATCATAACTTGTATTCAAAATTATACCTAGGGTCTAAGTTTGACTAAATTGACTGTCTTTTCTATACAATACTTTCATATTTTTGACCATAACTTTATTATAAATTGGAATTTTAATGTGATATTTTGAATAGTAGTCCTAGGTACTGGCACAATCAATATTCTAACATCAATTATTTCCAATCTATCAATAATTTGAAATCCAACATAAATCTTAATTCCCTTCCTAAACTAATATATGCATTTCCAGATTCACGAATTCTACTTCTACATTGGCAGTAAAGTGATAACTAATGAACTAACCACCCCTAAGGTACTGTGTCTTACTTATACTTACTTTTAATAACTAGACATGCTGATATAAATAAGTAAATTATTAAAATTTAATAAATTGATTCATTTAAAATTTATAATTAGCGCCATCTAGTGGTAATAGGATGAACTAAGTACTAATTGTATAGTGAATCTAGTGTTTCACGACATTGATTTTTAAATGTAATTGCTAATTGCCAGTAGATGGCAGTTATAAATAATTTTTATCATATCAAAATGAGATTTATTCAATTAAGAATGATATTTTTAAAAGGGAATTAAAATTATTATTCTTATTATTCTTTATTTTGTGTTTCCAATTTGAAGGTCTTCTTCAAGAAGAAGTAGCGTTGCAGACATAAATTTATCATACGGATCTACTCGTGTGAGAAGAGATCCGTTACATCTTTAACATCTTACTTACCATTACTTTGTCATGGATTTTCGCCAGGTAACGCCTGCTTCCATCCAATATTTAATAATACCTACTTTATAATAGTTGATATTTTATTTTGATGTAGTTTTAAGAATGACAATAAGTGATGTTAATTAAGACGGAGCGTGGCAGAGTCTTCTCTAAGATGGGCCCAATCGAAAATGTATGTAAAAACGATACAGGTCGCAATTTTAAACTTATCGACTTGAAATTTGGCGTGCAGATAAAACACATTAACGTGCTTTGCTCTATAGTTTTTGCTATATGTGGCTTTTATAAAATAAAATAAAATAAAATAACATTTATTATCTTTGAAATTTTTAGAAAATTATTTAGATTCGTCAAATGTTGGTGTGACTCTACCGAGGGTTCCAAAATGCAACGAGACTGAGAAGAGCCCTCAAGAAACTCAGTTCGGCTTTTTTCAAAATATTTCATCTTAAATCCAATACAGAGTTATTTAGAAAGGAGCAATTCGTGTTACAACCAGGCAGCGTTGTCATCTAAGAAATCATTAATACAATATAATAAGTTTTATGGCACAATTTACTTTTTATTAGTTTTTTAAATTTATTGACAGATAAATTTGCTATTTCGGTTGGCAATGTATTGTACATTCGAATAAAGTTCCCCGCAAAAGAATTACTCACTTTATGAAGCCTAAATTTAGGAACAGTCAGTTTATCCTTATTTCTTAAGTTTAGATTATGATTATCACTATTTTTCACAAATTTACTTTTGTTCTTGTGGGTATACAATAACATTTCATAAATATACTGTGAATACACTGTAAGGATGTTAATATGCTAAACTTATCTCTTAATGACTCCCGAGACCCCATTCCATAGATAGTCCGGACAGCCCTCTTCTGCAACACAAAGATGCATTCAATATCGGCAGCGTTACCCCACAGTAGTATACCATATGTCATGATACTGTGGAAGTAGCTGAAGTAGACAAGACGCACCGTTTTAATGTCTGTAAGTTGTCGGATCTTTTTGACAGCATAGGCTGCAGAAGTAAGCCTGGCCGAAATTTTCCCGATATGAGGCCCCTATTGCAATTTGGAGTCTAATGTTATGCCCAGAAAGACAGTGTCATCGACCAATTCTATTATATCATCCCTAACCTTAACACTGGTTTTAACAAGTCTTACATTAGGTAAGGTGAATCTTACACATTTAGTTTTATTTTCATTTAATAATAAATTATTAGCACAAAACCAGTGGACTATCCTAGAGAGGGCAATGTTTACATCGTCAAGTTCGCGCTGTCCACGTTTAACTTTAAATATTAAAGAAGTGTCATCAGCAAACAAAACTACCTCGTGGTCGTCTCTTATGAGGTGAGGGAGATCATTAATATATACTAGAAAAAGAAAAGGTCCCAAAATTTAACCCTGCGGTACCCCCATTGCTACAGGAGAACCAGGTGACTGTTTACCATTGATCACTACTTTCTGGACCCTATCACTTAAGTAAGAATTGACGAAATTCAAGGCCGTCCCCCGGATTCCGTAATGATCAAGTTTCTTAATTAAAGTCTGGTGCTGAACGCAATCGAAGGCCTTAGATAAGTCACAGAAAACACCATAAGCATCATATGACTCATCCCAGGCTCTGTATATACACTCTAATAATTTAATTCCGGCATCAGTGGTGGACCGACCACGAGTGAAACCGAATTGTTTTGTGTGTAATAGTTTATTAACGTTATCGTGATTTTGCATTTGATTAAGCATAATTTTTTCAAAAATTTTACTAAATGTAGGTAGTACAGAAATGGGATGGAAATTGGACGGATCTGAAGTACTACCAGATTTAAACAGGGGAATTAAATTACTAAATTTCATTAAATCAGGGAACACACCACAATGATTAAATATTATTACTAGTTCAGGAGCAACCATTTCAATAAAAGAATTTACTAAATACACAGAGATGCCCCAGAGGTCAGCTGTTTTCTTGATATTTAAAGATTTAAAAGTTTTTAAGATAGTGTTTATGTTAACTTTACTGAATTTAAATATAACGTTACAACAAGGAACGTTTGCTTTTAACAAAGATTCTGCCATGGGGGTTGAAGAGCCTAGAGTTTTTGTCAAATCTACAGGAATTCGGGAGAAAAAAAATCAAATTCGTTAGCGACCTCGAAGTCTGATGTAGTTATTTTACCATTTATATTAAGTTTAAAATTATTATCATTTAATTTTTGTTGACCTCTTTCCGCGTTTATAATTTTCCAAGTAGATTTCCAACTTTGTCTCCACTATTGAGAATTTTATCACTTATATATTTTGATTTAGCTGCTCTTCAAAAAAGTTTAAAGCAGATTGTGCTTTAAACTTGTTTGAATAAGTTTTAACATAATCTAGAAATTCAACTGATCTATTAAGCTGTCTTTCTGAGCATAGTTCATAAAGTTTTTGTCTACTTTTGTGTATGGTCAGTGGCCCATTCACTGAAAGTAGGACTATCACTAATCATGATCTCCTTAGACTTGAATATGGAGTTGAACTCGTTGTAAAAAGAATCAAAAAATAATTGATACATTACATTTGGATCTAAGCCAGTGTCTAAGAATGAAATTTTATTGCAAACTCCAACCCTCAGATGCGGTCACCAGTTATTGGTCTACATAATATTTTACGTTTTATAACTTTTTCTTTAGTGATTTTAAAAGATGCTATTTGCCCACAATGGTCTGAATCTAGCTTTTTATAATACTTTTACTTTCTGGCAACATATCGCTGTATATATTATCCAGGTTAGGTCCAGACTAGGTCCAGGCTATTGTATCACAATATCTAGTAGGCTCCAAAAATAAGTTTGTAAGATTGTGTGATTTACATAAATTTAAAATATTATAACTCATAGGCGTATTAACAAGTAAATCGACATTAAAATCACCACACACTATTAGGTACTTATTAGTTTTTCCAAGTTTACATAGAACTTTGTCAATAAGTTCCTCAATTATAGTTTTTGAGTTATTAATTACGTTCTCCGTCTTATTTATTTCGACGTAACCGCCCGCGTTCCGGCGAATACCTAGTGATAATATAATTGTAATAATTGTCATTGGATTTATGCCACAAAGTATAAAAAATTGTTAATACTTCTAAAATCTAAAAATTTGCATGCCGTTAACCATCCGGAGAAACATGATGTAACCTTAGACAGTTAAGAAAATCTATGTCCACCATGTTTCGAGCGAATAAACATAACTATTCTATTCTAACATAAAAGGTTCAATCATCAAATTAGTGTTTCATAAATTTCATTTTTCTGGAATCAAAGAACGATAAATCAACGTTCGAATTCAAATAAATGTAACAAAAAATCTTACATTTTCCAAATGGTTTTACTAGAAATAAAAATTCATTATTCACTACCTGTTCTAAATTGAAAGAAAAAAGACATTTTATACATAAAGTTGCAGCTCCAGTGCCAGTGATTAAAGATAAAACTATTTGAGTGGCGCGGTGTCCCGGCACTGTTGCTGCATCAGCGGAAAGCTTTAAACAGGCCTTTGAGCCATTTGGGGTAGAGATGCTGGGATCTTAGGGTCCGAGTGCTCGCGGTCTATTCAAAAATATATCTTCACTCATGATCGACTCTTCTCAAGACCAGAAGGTTGGTTACTGTTTGGCACAAATAATAAGCTTCTAACAACATTGCCAGCCGCTGACGAGGTGGAGGAGTTCATTGTCCCTTGTTGTAATTTAGATACAATTTCAATATGGGTATGCCATAAATG
Organism: Nudaria mundana; assembly: GCA_963556515.1. Lineage (NCBI taxonomy): Eukaryota > Metazoa > Arthropoda > Insecta > Lepidoptera > Erebidae > Nudaria > Nudaria mundana. The sequence goes on along the minus strand of OY748301.1, from coordinate 1,872,211 downwards.
CTTGGAGGATGTCTTGCTCCGACACTGACCTGCCCTCACGCCTAGGCTCACAGCGACTGTGGGATTCGCCGCTCTGTAAATTGAGAATTAATACACTAATTGACACTTCTGTCGCCTACTAGCCTACTAGCTGCCTACGCTGCCTACGCTGCTGCCTACGCCTACTAGCTGTTGGAGAATGGGAGTCAGGGTTATCCAGGCGCTCCCATCGCCCAACATCGGTACAATGTTGGACGACACAACCTTCCGCATTGCCACCTGTCTTCGGCTGGGTACACCTTGTGTATCCCCTCATCATTGCACCTGTGGAGCAGCCGTCGAAAATCTGGGACACCATGGCCTTTCTTCTACCAGAAGCGCAGGTCGTATACCTCGGCATGCTATTCTAAACGACATAATTCGTAGGGCTCTTTCCATCGCAGGTCTTCCGGCCGTACGTGAACCAAATGGTTTAGCACGAAGCGATGGAAAGAGACTGGACGGTATGTCGTTGCTACCGTGGAAGATGGGAAAGCCTTTGATGTGGGACGCTACATGCGTTGACACCTTAGCACCTTCACACCTTCCAAGCACATCCGGATGTGCCGGCGCTGCTGCTGCATAGGCTGAAGGCCTCAAACGGCGTAAATATGCTAACCGAGCAGGTGATTACATATTTGAGCCGTTTGGGGTTGAGACACTAGGGTCATGGGGTCCGAGTGCTCGCCCCCTTTGTAGAGACATTGCTAAACGCCTAATCGATGCGTCTCAGGAGCAGAAGGCTGGCTATTTTCTGGCCCAAAGAATAAGTATCGACATCCAACGTGGCAACACAGCCAGCATTCTGGGAACCTTCCCAGTCGGCAATGACGCGGAGGATTTTTAAAACGATATTTTGTAATGTAAATATTTTTATTCTTTAATTATGTATATTTTGTATATTGTAATTCTTATTGTAAATAAATGTGTTCTCATAGACCAAACCAAAATTGTCAAGTTATTTATTTTATTTTATATAAATACATGATATAATTAGATGGATAAATAAAATACTTACTCATCTACAGATTTTTTGATTTTGCTTCTACACCTGCAAAAACAGATATACAACTTTTGATTACAACAAATCCCACAGTAAAATTAAATATTCCCGCTCGCACTGGGACCCAACCACATGAACAATAACCATATTAATTTCTAACGAAAAAATACGGAAAACTGCTTGTGGTTAAATAAAACTTTGTTTGCTTTATGTAAATAATGTTTTTTTTATACAAATGTGTATTCGTATAAATGTCGGAAGCGAGCTAACGAGACCGTGTACTTTTGACTATTTTTACTCATTTAATGAAACCCGGTCGCCTTTCATTACCATATAAATGAAAATTTATCGTCATTTAATTCATGTTCACGTGGTAGTTAATTGAATAATGTACCTTATAATTAGGATAATAGGGTGATTGTTGCGTGACAAAATTACAACCATTACGAGTGCTTTGCCCTAACAAAGACACGATTGTTATGTTGTTTATTTTATGTAACTGTGTAATGATTTATACTAACGAGGTTTTTTTTTAAATAAGTCTGGTCATAATTGCGTTCATAGTCCGTTCTACACAGGAGGAGCTCGTGGTCTTGGGGTAACCAAGTGGGTTAATATATTTTTTTTTATATTTTTGGACATTCTCACACAACGTCGTTGCCCAAACTAAGCTATAAGCTTGTGTAATATACATAGAAAACACCCAAACTCCGAACCAAACACTTGTGGATCACACAAATGTTTGATTTGACCCGGGAATCGAAACCGAGACTCCGGTTAAGCAACATCTAGCCAGGCCGGTCTTAGGATGGGTGACAATTTCTCTAGACATTGGGCGTTTTCACATTGCACGATATATGTGACGATATCGTCACGATAATTTACATTCTTACCTTAAAGTTAGTGCTGCTACTTACGATATCGTTTGTCGATATCGAGCAACGTGAAAATGCCCATTGAAACCCCTCCGTGCCTCGGAGAGCATGAGCGTGTACGACAACAACTAAGTACCTACATTTTAACTAATACAACACTACTCCCTAAATAATAAATACTTCTCAAGTGGTCTCATTTCGGTTCCGATACTATTTTGATACTAGTTAGTTCTGTATGGTATGTAAATGTCAATCGTCTAGATCCCATATCACAAACTTATATTAGCTTAGTATGGGCTAGATGACGTGTGAGAATGTTTCTACACACGTTGTTGTTTATTTATTTATTTATTTATGTACACACAAGGAAGAAAAGCGAAATAAGAACAGTAGGATAGAGCTATACGTAGGTCACACTATAAGTTTTGCGTAACTTAAAAAAAGATCCTTGGCATAGACGTTCGTCGAGAGCTCAATAACACAAAATACATTGAGAGATGTATTGGGCTAGCTTCGCGGAAACTAGGAATACTGAACAAGGTAAAGCGATTCTTTACACCGCACCAGAGGTGTCTGCTGTACAAAACGCAGATTAGACTCACCTCTGGGACGGCTCCGCGAAGTATTTGCTGGACGCACTCGACGCTATGCAGCGACGCGCTGTTCGCATTATAGACTGTCCGGAGGTAACGGGAAGCCTTAAGCCGCTAGCCCAGCGCTGAACAATTACTTCCTTGGCCGCGTATTTACCACGATGAGTGTTCTGAAGAGCTCTTCAACCTGATCCCACCCTCTCCCTTCCGATCCCGAACAACGCGTGCCGGGCAGAGATGTCACCCTCATACCGTGGAAACCGTCTTCGCGAGAACCGAGCGTTTTAAACGATCGTTTCTCTGCCGAACGATGGTGACTTGGAACGCCCTGCCTGCGCACGTGTTTCCTCCACCATATAACCCTGGGCTCCTTAAGCGAAGCGTGAAGAGGCACATTACTGGGTCGTCAAGTTGAGGGCCACTCTCTATAGTATTCCTGTGTACTGTGAGAGTCGCCCTCAATTGCCAGACGTCGCCTCAGCTTACCATCAGGCGGGTGGCGTCAATTTGTCGATATAAATATATAAAAAAAAAAAAAAAAAAAGAACATTAAAACCAAAATATTATGTTTTATTGCTTTTCAAAATACTCTCCTTTACATTTTAAACATTTTTTCATGCGATCGAAGTATTTTTTAAAACAGGAGGACCACAGATCTGAAGGCATGGTATCTACGTGCTGATTGAACGCTATCACTGCCTCTTCAGAGTTGGTAAAAGTGAAACCTCTCATCAAATCTTTGATTTTGGGGAGAATACAGAAATCACAGGGTGCTAGGTCGCGGGCGGGGCCCCAAGAGATTCGACTACGTCCTCGCCGTCCGCCCTGGACCCCAACTTGACCACGGTAACGCAGTGGCAAGTTGGGTGACCGAACGTCGATATCGAGACTTGAGTGGCCAACATTGCGATGGATATGCTTGACGAGACCCCCGGTACTGACACTGCCCTTTCCCGGCCAGTGTCAACCGACGACTTAATGCTTGAACAACGGACTTCGATGCCTATTGATTTGGGGGCTCGCGTCGCGCCGCCTAGTTGCAGCGCGACGTCGACGTCCCAAGGAAATGTTGCTGCTGGGACTGACGATGGGTCAGCTCCCAGTAGCGTGAAGAGTAAGGGCCGTTCTGCCTCGCAGAAGAGGACCCTCGAGAAGGAGGGACCGCCGCGCGACCGGAGCACTAGTTGCTCTGGATGGGCGTCCCTCCTCTCCAGCGATTCGGAGGAGGAGGTGCCGGTGAAGACGGTGCGCACGCGTCTCGGCGCCTACAGAGTGCGCCCGCCTACTCCACCGCCGTCCTCTGTACCGTCCCTGCGTAGTCGCAGGGATATTGGTGTGCCGCCCGCGCGGGAGATCATGAGCATTCTCTCCCGCATGAACTCGGCCATGCGGGGGAGTAAGAATATGTCGGGGAGGAAGAAGATTGTGGCTTCACTGGTGGATGAAGCCCAATCCTCCCTTGACAAGCTCCTCGCGCGGAGCGCCACAAAGGAGGAGGCGAAGCTCCGCAAGCAGGTTGCGAGCCTGGAGGTGGAGCTCACTGCCTCCCGAAAGGAGATGGAAGATCTGCGTCGGGAGGTCGCTGAGTTGACCACAGTGGTCAAGGCACCTCCAGGTCCCATGCCGCCTCCTCCTCTGACGGCTGGACCAGCGCCGAAGACGGCGCCTAGGACCGCGCCCACCACGGCGCCCGCCTCGCCGCCACAGCCTGTGCCGACCACGGTGCAGGTCCTGACGGCGATCGAGAGGCGCCTCGCGGTCCTGGAGGACCGGGCGTACCGCCCTCCGCTAGCGCGCCCCGCGTTTTCATACGCGGCGGCTGTTGGCGGTGCTCCCACTCCCGGTCCTAGCGGCACACCTGCTGTCCGCCGCCCCGCTCCGCCCCCGTCCGCTTCGGTGAGCCGGATACCGGCCGAGACCGCGGCCCAGGCGTGGAAGGCCAAGGGGCGCGGCAAGAAGAGTGGCACCCCTGCCGCCTCCTCTTCCTCTATCGTCGCTCCAGCTGCTTCCTTACATCCCTCCAGACGGGAGGGATGGGAAGTAGTGGGGGCCAAGAAGAGGAAGACGAAGGCCGCAAAGAAAGCGGCCAAAGCCGCCGCGGCGAAGGCGCCGAAGAGGCCCCGCCCTCCTCGCTCCACCGCCATCGTCCTGACGGTGACGACGGTAGGTGTGGAGAAGGGGGTGGGGTACGCCGACGTACTGAGGACTGTGAAGTCCTCAGTCAACCTCTCGGCCCTCGATATACAGGGGGGGCTCCGGTGCAAGACGACACGCACCGGGGCTCGCCTCCTCGAGGTCTCCGGCGCCTCCAGCGGCCCTAAAGCTGACGCCCTAGCGGCTCAGCTTAGGGTCGCGCTGGACGAAGAAGCCGTCCGCGTCACCAGACCCACCAAATGCGCCGCATTGCGCATCACGGGTCTGGATGACGCGGCCACGACGGAGGAAGTTGTCTCCGCCGTCGTGGAGGCGGGCGGCTGCCCCCGTGACCAGGTGAAGGCTTCAGATATCTCCTTCGGCTCCACTGGTCACGGGATGACAGTCGTCCAGTGCCCCGTCGCGGCGGCACTGAAAGTGGCGGACGGACGAAGCCTCCTCGTAGGGGGCTTCCTAAAGGCGCAGGTGCACCTCCTTCGTGCCCGGGAAACCAGATGTTTCCGGTGCATGGTGGTGGGGCACGTCGGAGTGCAGTGTACAGCGGAAGTTACCGTGGGAGATCGGTGCTTCCGCTGCAGCCGGCCCGGTCACAAGGCAAGTGCCTGTGACGCCCCGCCTCGCTGCTTTAGATGCGAGGCGGAGGGCAAGACCGCGGATCACCGGGTCGGCAGCACAACCTGCGCCGCCTCGAGGCCAAAACCTCGTCCGTCCGCTGAGAGCGGTGGGGGTGCCGCCCTTGCGCGGCCAGTTGTTTCGCGGCGGGATGCGGTTATGGACGTCAATTAATGTCTGACGCCCGTATCCGTATCCTGCAAGTGAATTTGAACCGCTGCCGTGCTGCTCAGGATCTTCTGTACCAGAGCATCCGGCAGTGGTCCATAAACTTGGCCGTGGTCGCCGAGCCGTACTACGTCCACCCGGGAAGCCCGGTGGACGAGGACGGCTCGGCCTGTTGTATCTTTGGGGGGTCCGCCGCAGACAACTCGCGCCTTGCGATCATTGCAAGGGGCCGCGGGTGTGTTGCGGCGGACTATGATGGGTTGGCAGTCGTGGCCACCTACATCTCGCCGAACATTGACGAGTCTCAGTTTGAGCTATGGCTCACTGAGCTCGACGTCGTCTTCGCTGCGTGCCGTCCTCGCCCTGTCCTGCTCCTGGGAGACTTCAACGCCTGGAGTGAGGCGTGGGGCTCCCGGGAAACCAGGGACAAGGGGAGGCTTCTTGAGAACTGGACCAGAACACGTGGTCTGGAGGTCCTCAACCGGGGGAATGTCGCCACCTTTTGGCGGCGGGGGGGGAATCGATCGTGGACGTAACGTTCGCATCCCCTGACCTCGCCGCACGTATTACAGGCTGGCGCTTGGAGGAGGGTGAGGAGACGCACTCGGATCATCGGTATATCCGGTTCGATGTCGTCCCCCCACCTGACCTCCCACAGCCGGTGGCAAATCCCCCGGATCCGCGTTGGGCACTTCACCATCTGGATCGGGAGGCTCTCCTGGAGGCATCCATCGTGCAGGCCTGGATTCCGGCGCCGGACCGGCCTGCCGATGTGGATGCCGAGGCGGAGTGGTTCAGGAGAGCCATGTCGCAAATATGTGATGCGGCGCTGCCTAGGGTTACACCCAGACCGGCCAGGAAGCAGGTGTACTGGTGGTCGCCGGAGATTGCAGAGCTGCGCGCAGCATGCATCTCCGCCCGCCGCCGGTACACCAGGTTTCGCCGGAGGCGTCGCCGCCCAGACGACGCGGCAGCCCGAGAGGCGGAGCTTTTTCAGCCATACAGGGAGGCTAAAGGTAATCTCCAGGAGACGATAAAGCGGGCCAAGACGGCGGCCCGCGAGGAGCTCCTGGAGACCCTGCAGCAGAACCCATGGGGGCGCCCGTACCTACAGGTCAGGGAGAAACTCCGACCTATGGCGCCCCCACTGACCCAGAGTCTCCAGCCGCAGCAGCTGGAGCGGGTCATGGGCTCCCTGTTTCCGACGAGCGCGGAGGAGCACGTCCCTCCGCGCATGGCTCCGTCTCTGCCCGACGCGGATAGCACCAGCGAAGACGACGTACCCGAAGTCAGGGTGGGGGAGCTAGGTGCGGCAGTACTCCGGCTTAAACGCCGGAAAATCACTGCCCCCGGACCCGACGGCATTCCTGGCCGTGCATGGGTCCTGGCCCTCGAAGAACTCGGGCCTCGACTGATGGGGCTCTTTAGCGCATGCCTCGAAAGGGGCCAGTTTCCCAAGGTGTGGAGGACGGGGAAACTGGTCCTGATCCGTAAGGCGGGGCGGCCGGTGGACTCACCGTCCGGATACCGGCCGATCGTGTTGCTCGACGAGGTGTGTAAGCTCTTTGAGCGAATTATCGCGGAACGCCTCGTCGAGCATCTCACGAGTGTGGGGCCAGACCTGGCGGATAACCAGTTCGGTTTCCGTCGGGGACGCTCCACCGTGAGCGCGATCATGCGCGTGAAGAGCCTGACGAACGAAGCAGTCTCGCAGGGCAAGGTGGTGGTGGCGGTGTCTCTTGACATCGCCAACGCGTTCAACACCTTGCCATGGAGCTGCGTTAGGGAGGCGCTCGTGTATCACGAAACGCCTCTCTACCTCCGTCGTATTGTCGGGGCCTATCTCTCGGAGAGGGCCATAGCTTTCCCCAGCTGGCTCGGGCCAGCTCGGCGAGATGTGTCGTGCGGTGTTCCGCAGGGGTCGGTCCTGGGGCCGCTTCTGTGGAACATCGGCTACGACTGGGTGCTGCGGGGTGCGTTGCCTAGGGGTGTCGGCGTAACGTGCTACGCCGACGATACCCTCGTCACGGCGCGGGGTGCAACGTACCAGGAGGCAGCACTCAAGGTCACGACGGGTGTTGCTCGAGTCGTGGGTCGGATACGGCAGCTGGGACTGGAGGTGGCCTTGCACAAGTCCGAGGTTCTGTGTTTTCACAGACCTCGGAACGGCCCACCCGAAGGTTCCAGCATAAATGTGGGAGGCGTTAGCATCGGCATCAAGCCCTCGATGAAGTACCTTGGGATCGTACTTGGTAGCCGATGGAACTTCGGACCACATTTCCGAAGTTTGGTCCCCAAGGTGACGCAGGCATCGGTCGCGCTTTCGCGACTGATGCCCAACCTAAAGGGACCCAACGCCTCCTGCAGGAGACTGTACCTGGGGATCGTGCGGAGTATGGCCCTATACGGGGCTCCCGTATGGGCGGATAGGTTGGCGGTCAAGGGGAACGTGACTCTGTTAAACAGACCACTTAGAACCTTGGCCGTCAGAACCATAAGGGGGTACCGCACGATCTCCGGAGAGGCTGCATGTCTCCTAGCCGGGACCCCTCCATGGGACCTGGAAGCGAGAGCCCTTGCGTCATTGTTCCAATGGCGCAAGGAGGCGCTGGAGCGGGACCACAGGCCTGCGTCTCGAGAAATCGAGGACCAGCGGTCCCAACTCCGCCAGGATCTCATGGAGTCATGGAGGGTGCGACTTGAGCAACCCAAGGGGGGTGCCATCTTCATCGCGGCGGTGAGACCGATCATGGACGATTGGCTGCAGAGGCAGCATGGTGACCTCACGTACTGCTGATGACACAGATGCTTCGGTAGCTATCTGTTTCGCATGCATCGTGAGGTCACACCCCGGTGTCAACACTGCGAGGTTTCCGACGACGACACCGCACTCCACACGTTGGTGGAGTGCTCAGCGTGGGCGAGTCAGCGCCGGGACCTCGTAGTGGGTCTGGGCGTGGATACCCTCTCGCTGGGGACCATGCTTCAAGCCATGGTATCCAGCGGGAGCAGGTGGAACGCGGCCGTGTCCTTCTGCGAGCAAGTCATGCTCGCGAAGGAGGCGGCCGGGAGGGAGAGGGAGCGTACCCTCCCCGCCGAGTTCCGTAGTCGGCGGCCAGGCCGCCCCAGACTACGCGACTACGCCCAAGACTATCGTCCTCCATGATCGGGGCCTGAGGACGGCGGGATCGCCACCCACCGTCCTTACAGAAGCAGGCTAGAAGGGTTGCGTGCTGCGGGGCCTTTGCCCCATAGCACGCAACCAGATTCACTCACTGACGCGGGATAAAACCCGACCCCAATGACGCGGGATTCTCGTCCCGACCAAACACCCGCAGAGACCACAGAGGTGGTCAAAGTCCGCCGGGCGCCACTGGACATACCCTCTGCTAGTAACCAGGGACGCCCGGCAATGGACGTTAGAGCGGCCGCGGCCTTGGGCCGCGGAATTAAAAAAAAAAAAAAAAAAAAGGGTTCTAGGTTGGGGCTATGTGCAGGATGGGTGACGAGATGTACTTTTTCGGAAGCTAAAAATGACTTTGTTTTGTTGGCCGTGTGTGAAGAAGCGTTGTCATGATGTAGGAGAACGCGGCTTTTGGGTCGTCTTTCGCGAACTTTTTCTAACACCCTGGGTAAACAAATGGTAGAGTACTTGCGTGTAAAGGGGCTCTACCAACATCTTTAGGGCCCCAGCGACCTCACCTGCTAGTGGCGCACCTGCTGATCAACGGACGAGGCTCGTTAATTTACGGTACCTATGGAGTGGCTTCGGCCCCTACGTAGGTACCAGGTGGTACAACAGTGTTGGTCCGGGGGGGTACAACCATGCAGCTGTGCTAAAGGCCCCCAAGTAACCCAGCCCAGGCTGGGTTGCGTTAGGGGTTCCGCAGCTGCGGGTTCAGCAGCTGCACTGCCGGGCCCGGGGCGATGTATGGTGCAGCAGGCATGGGACCAGTGGGGGCGAAGCGGAGTCTAGTGTGGGAGGTATGGGTCGATTAGCCGGCCAGGGAGACCCTTAGCAACGGCGTTGCCACGGCCGCCCGCAATACAGTCATGGGGCCCGCCTGGGACCAACCACCCCAGGAGGCTGCCCCACATTATTATGGATTATGCGCAACATGTGCGCATAATCCTGATGTGGGATCGCCGCTCCGGGTGGTAACCGGTGTGGGGTAGCGGGGGCCTTGCATCAGGGGGGTTTGGGAGCCCTTCCGTCCGGCGTGTCGGCTCCGACCTAACCACACGGTTCTAGACAAAGCTAGCCCCTGCGCTTTGTCACTTACTGCTGCACCAAATGTCACCCTGTCTTCAAGCTTCTTCTTCATATACATTATGGCAGTGCCACATAAAAAACGAAAACGTTCCACAGCGGCCCCAAGAAACCCCACAACTTCACTTTTCGAGGTGGAGTTCACTAACATCCGTGGACTCCATGCGAACCTCGATGCCGTCCACCATCACCTTGAGACGGCACGGCCCGCTGTGATGTTCCTCACGGAGACACAAATACGCCGCCCTGAAGACACGTCTTACCTGTGTTACCCCGGCTGTCATCGAGGAACAATTTCGAGATAAAGCCGGGGTGTGCGTGTTCATTAGGGCGGATGTTTGCTGCCGCCGGTTGCGCTGCCTAGAGAACCCCTCCTTTGGCTGCACGTAGACCATGGCTCTACGAGCCAGATCTACGTGTGCGTCTACCGTTCCCACACAGGGTATTCTGAGATAACAAAGCTGTTCCAGTACCTCAGCGAGACGCCTGATGAAGCTCAGGTGCGGTTTCCGAACGCTGACCTAGTATTTCTGGGGGACTTCAATGGTCATCACATTGAATGGCTGGGGTCCCTCAAGACTGATCATACGGTAATCATACGGGCGCCCGCTTGCTGGATCTACTGCTGACGAGTCCCCCAGCCCAGTACAGTGTTTCGGTAGGAGCCCCATTGGGTAGTTCCGACCACTGTGTTGTTCACGCTGGCATGAAGGTATCACCTCCTGCACGTGCTATACAAATGTCACGACGACTGGCACTACTCGTCAGCGGATTGGGACGGTCTACGCGATTATTATGCGTACGTCCCCTGGAGCCAGCACTGCTTTATAGGAAAGGCTCCTTCGGATAGCGCTTCTGCGATTACTGGCGAGATCAGTTTAGTGATGGATTATTACATCCCTTTCACTGAAGTCGCCAGTATCCGCAGAGCCCGTCCCTGGTTCGGGCGAGATTGTGCCAAAGCTGTTCGACAAAAACAGTCGGCATATCGCGCCTGGCTCAGGGCCCGGGCTGTGCGCGACCCAAACGTGGGCCACCTCAAATCAGCGTACAACCGGGCCACAAAATCCAGTAAGAGGGCCTTTAAGAGAGCGGATGCCCAGCGCGTTGCGCGGCTTGGTCAGGAGCTCACCTCCCATCCCACGGGCAGCCGTGGATTCTGGCAACTGGCCAAAGCCGTGCAATCTAACTTTTATCAGCCCTCGCTGCCACCGCTGCGTTACCCAGATGGAACACTGGCTCACAAAGCCCAAGAGAAAGCGTACATGCTCGCAGACCTCTTTGCGGCTAATTCCCGGGTCGACGACCGTGGCCTGCAGCCCCCGCCATCGCCAACTGTAACCACACTATGCCTGATATTGTTATCAGGCAATGTGAGGTACGGGCAGTGCTGCGGTCACTCGACACGCGGAAAGCCAGTGGCCCTGACGGCAGTCCGGTGGTGGTGCTACAAAAATGTGCAGCTGAGTTGTCTCCAGTATTAACGCGTCTGTACCGCCTGTCATACTCTTCAGGGCTCGTGCCGGAGGTCTGGAAGGAAACGAACGCACAACCGATCCCCAAAAAAGGGGATCAATCCGATCCAGGCAACTATCGACCCATAGCTGTCACCTCAGTCATTTGCAAGGTGCTTGAGCTCCTTATAAATATGCAGCTCATGCTATACCTAGAGGATCACTCGACAATACGGCTTCAGGCCAAAACGATCAACGGGTGATCTTCTGGCATTCGTAACGCATGTCTGGGGTGGGGCTATGGAAAGGCACGTCGAGTCCTTGTCTATTAGCCTGGACATCGCCAAAGGTATTGATAGGGTCTGGCATGCTTCGCTCCAAGCTTCCGGCATATGGTCTACCTCCTCAACTGTGCAGCTGGATTGCCAGCTTTTTAAACAAGTGCCGAGTGCGGGTCCTCTGCGATGGCCAGGCTTCTCGCGTCTTGCAAGTGAATGCCAGGGTACCGCAGGGGTCCGTACTATCACCAACTCTCTTTCTTCTGCATATCAATGGTATGCTATCCCTCGGGAACATTCATTGCTATGCAGATGACAGCACACTGCACGGGAGTTACTCGGTTCGTCCGACGGCGGGGCGATCTGAGATTGAGGAGGAGAGACGACGACTCGTGGCTGATCTCGACCGTAACCTCGACAGTATCTCTCAATGGGGTACCGAGAACCTGGTCGAGTTCAATGCCCGCAAAACACAGGCGTGTGCATTTACTGCGAATAAATCCCCTTTCCTTCCCCTACCCTCTCTTCAGAATGCATTATTACCAATGAAGGACAACCTTGATATCCTTGGCATAGACGTTCGTCGAGAGCTCAATAATAAAAACTACATCGAAAGATGTATAGGGCTAGCTTCGCGGAAACTAGGAATACTGAATAAGGTAAAGAGATTCTTTACACCGGACCAGAGGTGTCTGCTGTACAAGACGCAGATTAGACCCTGCGTCGAATACTGCTCTCACCTCTGGGACGGCTCCGCGAAGTTTCTGCTGGACGCTCTCGACGCTATGCAGCGACGGGCTATCCGTACTATAGATTGTCCGGAGGTAACGGGAAGCCTTCAGCGGCTAGCTCAGCGCCGAACAATAGCTTCCTTGGCCGTATTCTACCGTATTTACCACGGCGAGTGTTCTGAAGAGCTCTTCGATCTGATCCCACCCTCTTCCTTCCGATCCCGAACAACCCGTGCCAAAACAATAAATCCACGTTTCGTCTCCTGTGACAATGTCATAAACAGCATTGGAATGTCCGTGGTCGTACTTCAGTAGCATCTGTGAGCACCATTCCACGCGAGCCCGCTTCTGCTCCGCTGTCAGTTCATGAGGGATCCAACGAAAACAAAGTTTCCGAACTTTCAATTCTTCGTGTAAAATTTTCTGGATTTGACTCATACCAATCCCCAATAGTCCTCGAATTGTCTCATAGGTAATCCGCGGGTTTTCTTCAATTAACCGCTTAACAGTAGCCACATTATTTTCGTTGATGGCTGTTGAAGACCGCCCTTCACGAAATTCGTCATGTAAAGAAACTCGACATCTCTAAAATTCAGCAAACCATCGCCTCATGGTGCTCAAACAAGGTACTTCTCTCCCAAGAGCATTTTGAAGACGGCACAGTGTTTTGGATAGAGAGAGAGAACTTTTAAAATCATCGCTCTAAAATATTTTCGACTTAATTTTCGTTGCATACGTAGAACTTTGATGTGTGATAAAAATTGACAAATGATTTCCCGCCAATTGTTTATTTTTATTACTAAGAAGGAAGCAACGTTTAAAAAAATATAACATTCGAAATTCAAATAGTTCCGATTAGCTAGAAGTGCAAAACTTTTAGTGTCCCCATGTATAGTACAAAGGCACCACTTATTTCTAAGAAATCTCTTCCAGTGGGCCAGGGGAAGGAGATGCTTAGTTAAAGAAAAGTATGAAGTGTGCGTAGGTTGATGAACTTACTTTAAAATACATACTTAATCTACGTATTAATTACTACATACACATTACATACAAGACAGAGAGGATTATTTTGTCAAACGAGGCAATATACCTAAAGATAGTTAAATCTAAACTAAGACTATATGTAAGTACTAGAAGCCCAATAACAATTTAACGTTGAAACTTAAGTACATACTTTCATCACAACGATGTTGTACAATTCTATTGTTTCGACTAAATGAAGACTACTTCTAAAGCTAACAGCTCAGTTAAGTACTAAAACTATTAAGTCTTAAAAGAAAATACTAGGTATGTATTTGTATGTTAGCTGTAGAGCACTTTGGAAGGAATTAAGGGAAGCCTTTGCCCAAAATTGGACTTAAAAAAATTACCTTCAACCACGTGGAACCGTTCTCTGACTCTCTACAAAATAACCTAATAATGGTCGAAGCTCTTCATCTAATTAGTCTAGCCGTATACTGAAATATTTGTAAAAGAATTGGGCTTATGTCGGTTATAATAAATGGAACTCAAGCAGGCTGCACATTTGCAGCCACCATTGTACATCTGTCGATCAAAGGACGAAATCCAGGCAAACAAGAAAGTTCCCATTCTCTTGTCGCAAAACTGACAATATATAAACATACAATGTACCTCTGCGTACTCCTTTGAGGAACAAGGTGTTATTATGTATGTGTGTCAACACAAGGCAAGTAAACGCCTCGTATAAATCTGTGCACAAAAAGTATTTCCCATTAAACTACGATTGATCTAACAGTTCGCTAACGAAAGGGTTGCTTGGTTGAACTTAAAGAGGTTTTTGTTTCCAAAGTTTTAAAACGTACTCATAGCCCAGTCAAAATAAACATCCCTATACCTATTTTTAGTTCTATGCGATTTAGAACTAAAAATAGGTAGAGGTATTAAGTACTCTACTATAAAATAAAATACCACAAGACCTTATCGATTCGACTTGTGCTAGAAAGTTATCGATCCCCGAGGTCATCTGAGTCGAAAATAGTGATTTCTGCTAAATGTATGAACTACCTACGAATGTATACCTCTAGCTGTAGCTCTCCGTAGAGAGCTACAGCCTAAACCATTCGACGGATTTCGCTCAAATTTAGCACAAACTTTCATGTTAATCGTGGGACAGCTGATGAGGAAGCGGATTATCCGGGATTAAAGAATGAAAAACCGCCAAAAACAGATTTTTAGGTCACTCTTTTTTCTAAAACGGCTCAAAATTTACTTTAAATTTTCGTCAATTGTAGTTAAAAGGGCTATTAAGGAGCATAACTCGTGAAAATTTTAATTTTTGAAATTTTAACATGTAATTTTTCAATTGAAAGTACCTACTACAGTGCCATTACGGTAATTTTATTTCGTTTATTTTACTGGCACAGGCAATGACAATAGCTGGGCGTATTGCCAGGAATGTAGAAGTCTAGATTATTGTGTAAGTACTAGCGTATAGTTTTCTCGTTCACAGTTCCCACGGGAAGTTACGAGATAAAAGTAGCCTGATTTATACCATTTTCAATCTATTTCCGTGCCAAATTGCATTTAGATCAACCTGGCCATCCTAAGGATGCCTATAAGATATTTCTTTTTAGCGACAAGGTTGGTTCTTTGAACATCCTATGTTTGTTATAATTTTTTTTTAATTTTTTGTACACAAAATATTATCCTATTCTAAGATCGTTCTAACTATTGTTTGAACCATAGTCAGCCATTACTACAGGCAACAGCACTACACCACGAGCGACAAATGAGAAACGGGTGATTTTTAGGACAAAAATTTCCATAGATCTATTATAATTATATTATTTACTTGAGGGTTGGTAAAGGGTTGAGGATGGGGACTTGAGATACCCTTTTATTGAACCAGAATAAATTTAACCCTGATAGAGTGTGTAAACCTTTCGCTGGGTTGTTTTTACATAATATTTTCAAGTTTCATAATTTTGTGAAAAGAAACAGCGGCACAAAATCGTCAAGTGATTGCGAAGATCCTATCCACCGAAGTATGGGTAGACTCCTTGGTATATATTATGAACATATAAGTAAATATCGTGCATGGATACACTTATGAATGTTGAGAGGGCGAAAGAAGTATGTCAGAATCGCAGTGGAAATCTGTGGTGTCTACCTACCCAGTGGGAAAGAGGCGTAATTTTATGTACTAAGACAGACTTGTGTGACTAAGCCAAAAAAAGTGATGCTTAGATAGTTCGGGCACGTAGAAAGTATGGATGAAAGGAGACTGACGAGCTGTTTTGTCAATCTCCTTTCATCCATCGTGCGTGGTGTGGATGGACAGACTTGTAAGACCGACCTACTCGAACGTGTTTCGACAAAATCAGAGAAACAAAAGAGTAACCGTAACTAGAAAGTGTGCATGAATATTATTTATGAAAGTGGAACAAGCGAAAGAAGCAAGGCAAGTGGAGATCCCTTGTCTATACTTACACCAGTGGGACACATGCGCCTGAAAACCAGTGCTGGCAAATGTGGCTTTGCCCACGTCAGCATAAGCTGAGAAAAGAATGAATTCTATGCAGATGAGGTGTTCTAGCATGCATCGACGATTTTTCTATTCATATCTTTACTTTCTCCGAGTTCTCCTTGTGTATCTTGCTTGTCATCGCCATATCTGCGTTTGTAAATTAAACGTATTTTCTCTTTCTTTCTTAGATGCGTGATTTTATGTATGATTGTCCCTAATAGCTTGAAGAGTTAGTGTGTTAATGTTCGTACAATTTGGGTTACGCACATAGACCAACGCGGTCGTCGTATACGCTGTCGCCGTATACGACGTTACGCATCTTAACTTTACTGTAACGTGTGATACAAAACTCTAGTCATGACACCCTTGGTAACAATGAACTGGAACAGTGTCAAGGCAATATTTTCTAAGCACTTTCCTATTATACTGGAAGATGCGTTAACTTTATAACCTCTTAAAGTTTACGAAGGATATATAATAATAAATTTGTTTAAAGGACGTGACATCATAACATCATAATCATGTTTTAACATCCGTACACAAACAAATAACTTAAAGCCATGAATATACATTTTTAGGTTTCCAAAACGGGAACCCTATTACTAAGACCACCGACAGCCCAAAGAGTCGCCAAGCTCAAGTGACAGGGAGCAGGACACATCGCTCGTAGAACCGATAGCCTATGGGGTCAAAAAGTTCTCGAGTGGCGACCGCGTACTGGGAGATGCAGCGTGGGTAAGCCTGCCACAAGGTGGACCGACGACATCGTTAAGGTTTCGGAAAGCCACTGGATGCAGAAAGCGCAGGACCGAATGTTGTGGCGTTCGTTGGGGGAGGTCTATGCCCAGCAGTGGGCGTCAGTCGGCTGAAATGATGATGATGATGATTACTAACACAACATTTATAATTTAAAAATATAAACACGTTTAAAATCAAAACAAAGGTTAAAACAATCATAAAACAGTGATAAAGTGATGGTATAATACAAGCAGTACACTAATGAAACAGTAATTAGTGACTAAGTTACTATGAGTGAAAAGTTCAAATTCCATTAAAAATAAATCTACAGTTAGTATTTATATACCAAAAAGACATTGAATACAATACAACGTATTAGGATAATTAGCTTAATTTGCTGATGTGAATGTGCTGTATTGTGAAAAATTTGTAAAAAATTAGTACAAAATCTACTTAAGTTTTATGTGACTACGAAATACCTATCTTACCACCGTCAATAATAAATAAATCAAGAAATGGACTTTGAACTTAGTACAATTCTAAAATTATAATAGATACTTAATCACATTAAAAGCTATCAACTATTTGGCGAAACATTATAAGTAGCACCCTGGCCTGGTGGTTTGTATCCGACGTCGTATGTATTGTGTCGGAGGATCGAACCCAAGCCAGAAGCATTCGTCTTTTTGAAATTTGTAAGGTTTTTCTAAAGATGAATTTCTTTGAAAACATAACATTTCGACGAAATCGTAGCAGAACACACTCGGACACAGCGATTGTCGACGGTGACACTACAACACAAACGCTTGAGCGTACAATAAGTAGTATGCCCGACATGTCGGATGACGAGGACGATCGGATACAAATATTAATGAACAAAGTACGGGACCTTGAGTCACAGCTATGTAGTGCTCATGACGAAATCGAATCCTTATCATTAGAGAACAACACACTCCGTGCGTCTTTCGAGGATTTGCAGAAAAAGAACGATCTATTAGTAAAAATCACAAACAGCCCTAGTAAACATAAAAAAAATACACCTAAGAAAAATTTTAATAATAATAAAGGGAAGCAACCCAATCTTATCTCTCAACAGAACTTGAGTAACATTACTGCAGGTATTAAGCCACAAACCACCAACAAATCGGAAATAAATGTCAATAAGAAGTTCGATAGAAAGCATAAACTTTGTATCCTGAGTACCAATAAAACGAATTCAGTACTATCAGTTACACAAAACTTTCTACAAGATAAATATAAAATATGTCATTATCTTATGCCTAATGCAACCACCACGCAACTATTGAATAACATTGACCAGAAGTTACTTAACTTCAACAAGAATGATTATTGCCTCATTTTAATAGGAGAAGAGGACTTTAACTGTACAAATGAATACCACGAAATCATATTGAATATACGTACTACTCTACTAGAATTGAATCATACAAATATAATTGTATGTTCACCAACATATAAACTTGGGATGTATAACAATTTATTCAATTATAGAATCGAAATGTTTAACAGCTCACTACTTTTGGATTTGTCAACATATGAGTATGCATATTTTGTGGATTCGAATATGGACTTGAACTGTGACTACAGCGTCTTTTCCAAATATACGGGAAAAATCAATAACAATGGACTTCTGTCTATTATTAAAAATGTTAAACATATTATGGAAAACGTAGATTCCAACGATTTCACTCCCACACCGAGTATGAGAAGAATGACCTCCACATCATCAAAAAGTAATTTTTTTCTTCTGTAATAGACATCTGTACGTGATACACCAGAACATAACTGGCCTGTTAAATAAAGCCGACAAGTTTGTAGTTTGTCTTGAAGAGCTTCATGAGAAAGGCATAGATGTGGATGTATTGTGTTTTACTGAGCACTTTATGCTGGAGACCTATGATTCCTTTCTGACAATTCAAAATTATGTACTGGCAGCGAGTTTCAATAGAAAGGACAAAAAAAGAGGAGGAGCATGCATACTAGTTAAAAATGGACATTATTTCACAGAAATAGAAAAAGTTGTTAGTATTATTAGTGGCGTGTTTGAATGCTGTGCCATAGAACTTCCAGAATATAAAATTGTTTTGGCTTGTATCTATAGAACCCCAAAAAACAGTAATTTCCCCCTATTTATTGAAAAACTTGAGACTTTATTACGAATACTAAGTAAACATAAATATCAGAACATTATTATAACTGGTGACTTTAATGTGAATATGCTAAAACGTAACAATGAGTCTTTGAGCCTTGAATGCCTACTCCTAAATTATAATTTGAAATTAGCAATAAATCAACCGACGCGTTTGAAATCTGGTACATGCATAGACAATTGTGCTCATAACTTTAAGGGTGGATGTCAGGCACGAGTACTTGAACTGGCCCTGTCTGACCACACAGCGCAATTATGTAAGTTCCCTGTACAGACAATAATATGTAATAAATATTGGCGTGTTAAAAAGAGGGATTATAGTAATGACAATATTCGGAAATTCAGAGAGTGCTTAAGTAGTTTGTCATTCTCTGAAATTTATGAAATAGAAGACCCGAATAAAGCATACAATAATTTCTTGGAAACATTTACACTGTTCTATAAATTATGTTTTCCGGAAAAGATTATAACCATCAAAATCATAAATAAGCCGAAGTGGATATCCCGCGGTCTTAAACTATGTAGTAAGAGAAAACGGCAGCTTCTTTCTAAATTTCGACACAATCCAACCCACAAAAATAAGGCTGTTTTGACTAGGTACTCCAAGCTTTATAGAAAAGTAATAAAATTAACACAACGAGCTCAAAATAATTATAAAATAAAAACGTCGGATAATAAATCGAAAGCCACGTGGAAAATTATCAACAATTTAAAGTTTAACTTACCAAAAGACTCAATTAATAGTATTAAAATAAACAATATATCTTTAACTGTTCCAATTGACATTGCAAATACATTCAATGATTATTTTGTTGATAAAATAATACCAACTATAGGCTCAGGAAACAAAGTCACATCACTTATTAAAAGTAAATTAAACTCGTACTTCATGCACCCGTGTATACCCATTGATATATTTAGAATAATCAAAAGTTTAAAAAACACAAACAGTGTGGGCTACGACGGATTAACTACAAAAGTTATCAAAGCAGTTGCCAGTGAGATCTGTACACCGCTAAGTCATATTATAAATAGCAGTCTATATTTGGGTATGTTTCCAGATGCGTTAAAAATATCTATAGTAAGGCCTCTACTTAAAAACAAAGATAAAGAACAATTGCAATCCTACAGACCAATTTCATTGTTAAGTATATTCTCGAAAATATTTGAAAAGTATATTTATAAAGAACTATATGCGTATGTAGAAAATAGTGAAATAATTGGAGCTGAACAGAAGGGATTTAAAAACAACAAGACCTTAAATATGGCCTTGTATGACTTTCTTTATAAAGTGACAACTAATGTAGACAGTAGAAATCCAGTCAGCACTATATTTTGCGATATGCAGTTTGCGATATGCAGTTTGCGATATGCAGTTTGCGATGCAGTCACGACATATTGTTTAAAAGATTAGAATCATACGGAATTAGAGGAAATGTTCTAAATTTAATTCAATCATATATTAGTAATAGGAAACAGTATACAGAAATATCAGCCATAAATACAAAAACAAAATATAAAGAATCGTATAGATCACACGAGCGAGTTGTGCAATACGGGGTTCCTCAAGGAAGTGTCCTAGGGCCTCTTCTTTTTATATTATATATAAATGACCTTCCAGGAAGCACTGACCAATCTATGACAATGTTTGCTGATGATAGCACTATTACAATTCCATACAGAAATAATTATAGTTACAATAACTTAATAAATCAATCCTTAAAATCGGTGATACAATGGCTAGGAAATAACAATTTAAGAATTAATCTGAATAAAACCAATATTATGCATTTCTGCCAACGTGAAAACTCAATGAGTAACATACTGACGAAATACGATAACGTAAAAATTGATAAAGTTGACACCACTAAGTTTCTGGGCATGGTTGTTGATAAACAATTAAATTGGAAAGCTCATACAGAAACTCTAGTAAATAAAATAAGCAAATCCACATATGCTTTATATAAACTGGCTCCAGTGCTCAGTGTGGATGGATTATTAACAGCTTACCATGGTTTGGTGTCGAGTAACCTCAGATTTGGCATTATCTTCTGGGGCAACTCAACGAACAAAGATTATGTATTGAAGGCTCAAAAAAGAAGTATAAGGACCATGTTTAAATTGCAAACCACTGATAGCTGTAAACCTTACTTTAAACAATACAGAATACTTACTGTTCCCTGTTTGTATATTCTTGAGACTGTAATGTTTGTCAAATATAATCCAAATAATTTTCCGAAGTTGTCCGATAGATTGAATCGCAATAGGCGTGACGATAGCAGACTCTGTGTACATCCCTCAAAAACTACACTCATGCACAATAGTTTCTTTTGTATGGCTCCAATAATATACAATAAATTGCCTAAGTGTTGGAGGGTACTAACTGCTCATACATTGAAAAAGAAACTCAACACATTATTGACAGAGAAAGCTTATTATGATATCGACGAATTTTTAAATGATAGTATTATATGAAAGTGACATTGCAATTATTATATAAATTCATTTTAATTTTACAAAATAATAGGTTTTAAAAATAATTATGTTATGTAGCTTGTTATGTTGCTGTAACTGTATTAGCATTGGTATTCTGTTTCCAAATGCAGGCTCTCAACATTTGCACGCCATACAGGTAAAACATGACAGATCTATTTATTCTAAGACCTTCCATCTTGTATACTTATGTGTGCACACTCATGTTTAAGCAAATAAAGTTTATCTTATCTTATCTTATCTTATCTTATCTTATCTTATCTTACTAAGACTCCGCTGTCTGTCCGTCTGTCGCCAGGCTTTTTCTCTGTCTAATGAACTGTGATAGTTAGAAAGTTGAAATTTTCACAAATTATGTATTTCAAGGTACTAAAAAACAGACTCCCATACAACAAACGTTTATTGGGTAAGATATTAGAAAAAAATGGTAACTCGCCCAATGACAGATGTAGTGCATAGTCAGATCTCGGAAAATCAACACGGATTCTGCAGAGGACGCTCAGTTGAAACTAAAATGCTCACGTTTTCGAACTTTCTGGTTGATGCAATGGATAAAGGCATGCAGGTGGATGTCGTGTACACCGATTTCTCTAAGGCTTTCGATAAAATAAATGACGATTTGCTTATTGAAAGGTTGTGGACAATTGGAATACACGGTGATTTGCTTCGCTGCATTCGGTCCTATGTAAAAAATCGCTAACAGGCGGTTTCGAGTAATGGTTACGTATCCAAGTTCCTTGAAATTCCCTCGGGAATACCCCAAGGGTCATATTTGGGGCCTCTCCTATTTATTCTTTATGTCAACAATATAGGACACTCACTAGTCTATTCAAAATCTCTACTCTATACCGATGACGCAAGAATTTTCCGAATAGTTACTCAAACTGATGACTGTTTGAAATTACAATCTGATTTAAACTGGTTGTCTCAATATTGCTCATCTAATCAGTTATATTTAAATCTAGATAAGTGCTCTGTTATAACATACACTCGCAATACTAACCCAATATTATATAATTATTTAATTGATGATGAAACTCTTGCTTGAGTTGTCTGGGCGCGATTTAGGAATTGTCATGAACTCCGGTTTGTCATATAACTTGCACATAGACCATATTGTTAACAAAGCTTTTTACAGCTCAGTTTCATATTGAGAATCTCCAAACCGTTTAAGCAAATCCATACCCTAAAGTTACTTTATTTCTGTTAAGTACGGTCTATTATAGATTTGGCTTGTATTGTCTGGAGTCCATATTATGCTTGTCATATTTCACGAATAGAAAAGGTGCAGAGGAAGTTTGTTAAAAGTTTGGATTACCGTTGCAATAATGAGAGGATCTCGTATGAAAATTCGTTAAACCGTTACTCACTAACCACCCTTTGTGATCGTAGAAATATCTTTGACCAGTTGTTTCTGCATAAAATCCTCAACAATCTTATTGATTCTCCTTACATTCTAGAAAAATAACCCTTAGAGTACCCAGCCCCGCTTACGTATCCTATTTTCAGTCCCATTGTACACAAAAAATTATACTAGTAACAGCTTCTTTAGACGTAGTGTTAATAGGTACTTTTAATAAAGATTTTCAACAGCTAGATTTGTTTAGTAATAGTTTTCTAGTTTTTAAGAAGGCATTAAATGCTCTGTTTTTATCTTAATTTTGCTTTGTAACTTTGTAAATCAGAGATATGTTTTGTAAAGTAGGTAGTTGTTTCTTGTCACCGATTGTGTGCTTAACGACTTTTACAGTTTTGTATAATGCAATTGACTGTAAAAATAGTATGGAACTTTAGGTTTTTAAGTACACCCATGTAACATGAATGAATGTAAGAAAATAACTGTTTGATTCCTAAATAAATAAAATAAAAATAAACAAACGTGATATTTTTTTTTGCCGAAAAGCGTCTTATACTAGTGAAAGTCTTGGTCAGTTTACAGAACATTTCTCGTGGAAAGTCGTCAGTCCAAATCCACACAATAGTATCTCTACATTCCAAGCCTTGTTAAAAGTATTTTGCTTTACTAAGTTTATTTTCATTGCGTGCAGTATAGTTGAGGTCGATATCCAAATGTGTTGGTAAATCACCAAACACTCTTACACTACGTATGTTGGACTTATAATAATAACCTCATGACCCTTGCGTATCAATAAATCAATGTTGTTTGTGACAAAGTTTGTTCATAAAAATAACACCGCACACGTTACCTTTGGAGCTAAAAATAGTTTTCGTACCACAAACTTGGCTAATAATCACCTTAATACTATAATATAATACAGACTAGTGTACACGGCGGCTCTGCCCGCGTTATATAGTTTTCTCGTTCCCGATTACTGTGGGTACACAATACTGTTAGTATATCTACAAACTAGCCAACAGCTACAAGAACCAGTACTAGCCGAAACCAGTTTGACCGCTAGAAAGCGTTACAGCTAACACCTATACCTAAATTACCTACTTACTGTAATTAAATTACAGTTAATAAACGCTCTAATCTAGTGTGGAGGTCGCCTATTTTATTTTCTCATGTAGGTCATCTAGTGTGGTTATCCGGGAAGGATTGAACAAATACCGAGATAAAAAGCAACCTATGTTACTAAAAAACAATGTAGCTACCTACATATCACTGGAAGAATTTTTTAAATCGATTCTGTAGTTATGGAGCCTACGTAATTAAAACAAACAATCAAATAAATCTTTCCTCTTTAGAATATTAGTATAAATATACTGTACAGATAAAAAATTGATTCAGATAAATATTTTTTTATTAATGCTTCCCTTTTTTTTTTTTAATTCCGCGGCCCAAGGCTGTGGCCGCTCTAACGCCCGTTGCCGGGCGTCTCTGGTTACTAGCAGAGGGTATGTCCAGTGGCGCCCGGCGGACTTTGACCACCTCTGTGGTCTCTGCGGGTGTTTGGTCGGGACGAGAATCCCGCGTCGTTGGGGTAGGGTTTTATCCCGCGTCAGTGAGTGAATCTGGTTGCGTGCTATGGGGCAAAGGCCCCGCAGCACGCAACCCTTCTAGCCTGCTTCTGTAAGGACGGCGGGTGGCGATCTCGCCGTCCTCAGGCCCCGATCATGGAGGTCGATAGTCTTGAGCGTAGTCGCGGAGTCTGGGGCGCCCTGGCCGCCGACTACGGAACTCGGCGGGGAGGGTATGCTCCCTCTCCCTCCCGGCCGCCTCCTTCGCGAGCATGACTTGCTCGCAGAAGGACACGGCCGCGTTCCACCTACTGCCGCTGGATACCATGGCTTGAAGCATGGTCCCCAGCGAGAGGGTATCCACGCCCAGACCCACTACGAGGTCCCGGCGCTGACTCGCCCACGCTGAGCACTCAACCAACGTGTGGATTGCGGTGTCGTCGTCGGAAACCTCGCAGTGTTGACACCGGGGTGGGAGCTCACGATGCATGCGAAACAGATAGCTACCGAAGCATCCATGCCCGGCAACGATCTGCGTCGCACGGTACGTGAGGTCACCATGCTGCCTCTGCAGCCAATCGTCCATGATCGGTCTCACCGCCGAGATGATGGTGGCACCCCACTTGGGTTGCTCAAGTCGCACCCTCCATGACTACATGAGATCCTGGCGGAGTTGGGACCGCTGGTCCTAGATTTCTCGAGACGCAGGCCTGTGGTCCCGCTCCAGCGCCTCCTCGCCATTGGAACAATGACGCAAGGGCTCTCGCTTCCAGGTCCCATGGAGGGGTCCCGGCTAGGATACATGCAGCCTCTCCGGAGATCGTGCGGTACCCCCGTATGGTTCTGACGGCCAAGGTTCGAAGTGGCCTGTTTAACAGAGTCACGTTCCCCCTGACCGCCAACCTATCCGCCCATACGGGAGCCCCGTATAGGGCCATACTCCGCACGATCCCCAGGTACAGTCTCCTGCAGGAAGCGTTGGGTCCCTTTAGGTTGGGCATCAGTCGCGAAAGCGCGACCGATGCCTGCGTCACCTTGGGGTCCAAACTTCGGAAATGTGGTCCGAAGTTCCATCGGCTATCAAGTACGATCCCTAGGTACTTCATCGAGGGCTTGATGCCGATGCTTGACGCCTCCCACATTTATGCTGGAACCTTCGGGTGGACCGTTCCGAGGTCTGTGAAAACATAGAACCTCGGACTTGTGCAAGGCCACCTCCAGTCCCAGCTGCCGTATCCGACCCACGACTCGAGCAACACCCGTCGTGACCTTGAGTGCTGCCTCCTGGTACGTTGCACCCCGCACCGTGACGAGGGTATCGTCGGCGTAGCACGTTACGCCGACGTCCCTAGGCAACGCACCCCGCAGCACCCAGTCGTAGCCGATGTTCCACAGAAGCTTCCGCTTTACTCGCGGAAAATCTACCACCGATGCGGGAGCAACCCTTGTTAGCTTGATTTACGACGCATGGGAGGGATCGCAGGATGCCATTGGGGTATTCTGCGATCTGTCTAAAGCATTTGATTGTGTTGACCATCAGACACTATTGCTAAAGTTACGTCGGTATGGTTTTGACAAAAAATCCTTAGAACTATTAGAATCTTACCTGACAGATAGGCTGCAGACTGTTCATGTGAACAACGTTAAGTCAAACGGAACTAACGTCAAAATAGGCGTACCTCAGGGATCAATTCTAGGGCCTTTTCTCTTCTTGGTTTATGTTAATGACTTGCTTTGCATGATCGCGGATTGATATTGATTGATACATCACTTATATTCAAAGTAAATCGGCATAGTACAGTTGCGAATAATGTTAATAATATTTTAAATGATATTTCAAATTGGTTTTCTACAAACAACCTATTGTTGAATGCAGAAAATACCAAATGCGTTAAATTTACAATACCCAATGTCAGACTAGCAAACGTCCATGTCGTGCTGGGTAGCCAAAGGTTAGAATTTGTAAATAACACTACCTTTTTAGGAATAACAATAGATTCTAAATTACAATGGGGTGGCCATATCACCATTTTAGCTAATAAGCTTAGCTCTGCTGCATATGCTGTGAGACGGATTAGACAGTTGACAGATGTAGCTACTGCTAGGCTAGTTTACTTTGGTTACTTCCATAGCTTGATGTCCTATGGAATACTACTTTGGGGAAATGCAGCAGATATAGAAACAATTTTTATATTACAAAAGAGGGCAGTCCGTGCCATTTATTGTTTAGGTAAGAGAGATTCTCTTAGGGAGCTATTTAAAGATATTAATGTTTTAACTGTAGCTTCCCAATATATATTTGATAATATACTGTATGTCAGGAAAAATATATCTAGCTATACTAAAGTAAGTGACGTTACAGACAGAAATCTACGTAATAAAAATAAACTACTCCCTCCGTGTTATCGGCTTAGCAAGGTTAGTCATTCTTTCAAGGGGGAAGGTATACGCTTTTATAATAAATTGCCTGAATCGGTCCTTTGTATGCCCGAGAGTAAATTTAAAACCTTTATAAAGACCACTTTATGTCAAAAAGCATATTATAAGACAGTTGATTACATTAATGATAAAAGTGTCTGGCTTGAGCATGGTGCAGCCGCCTCCTAAAATGCCGTAATTGTAGCATATTTTGTACTTAGGTGACGAACAAATTTTTTTTTGCATTATACACGCTTTTTGATTCTGACACGAGACCAATGGACATTCGTCCACATTTAGTCTTACGAAAATGTGTAAATGAGTGAATTATTGAAAAAGAGTGACCGAGAGTTTTATTGCCAGGTTCTTTCTCTCGGTTCTACATATTGCTTTGCGAATCTGGCATTACATGTAAATATAGAAGCAATGACATTTTTTATTTTAAGTACTTACTGACGTTTGTAAGAGCCATTTAGTGACCTATACAAATAAATAAATCATTTCATTTCATTTCATTTCGAAGCAGCCCCAGGACCGACCCCTGCGGAACACCGCACGACACATCTCACCGAGCTGGCCCGAGCCAGCTGGGGAAAGCTATGGCCCTCTCCGAGAGATAGGCCCCGACAATACGACAGAGGTAGAGAGGCGTTTCGTGATACACGAGCGCCTCCCTAACGCAGCTCCATGGCAAGGTGTTGAACGCGTTGGCGATGTCAAGAGACACCGCCACCACCACCTTGCCCTGCGAGACTGCTTCCTCCGTCAGGCTCTTCACGCGCATGATCGCGCTCACGGTGGAGCGTCCCCGACGGAAACCGAACTGGTTATCCGCCAGGTCTGGCCCCACACTCGTGAGATGCTCGACGAGGCGTTCCGCGATAATTCGCTCAAGAGCTTACACAATGCTTCCATTACCTTAAATTTTTTAAATTTGTCTGTTTGGTCCGGTTAATGTCGGAAACGGTTGGATCGATTTTCATAGCATCCGCTAGTTTTAAATAGTGATATAAGTTATACGTATGTTAAAAGTTATTCAGTTACTTCAGGACGGCTCAGTGACGTACGAACATATTAGTCCGCAATTTCTTTCAAAACTGCATTATATTATAAATAATACACACACACACACATATCACGCCTATATCCCCGAAGGGGTAGCAGAGGTGCATTACACATCCACAATTTGCTAGTCCACATTTTTCCACGTAATAGGGGGCAAGCCTATTGCCGTCACCGGGCACATTTATAATGCGTTATGTCCAAAATGGCCGAACCAATTTAATAAAAAGTAGCAGCTAAATTATAAATTTTACAAAAAATTAAACCCATTGCCTTACGATGAATGTTAACGAAAGGCAACAAAATCTTACGTGCCAGCCACTGGCACAGCCAATTAAAGTCCTGAGCGTCTCGGACTATATAAATAATAATAAATTAAATTACGTACATATGTACCCCATAATACTTAAAGTTTAAACAGACTTAGTTTAGTTTAAAATTGTAAACAATTAGTACCAGTTTATATATTAATGAAATTCATAAATTTCTGCAACACTGCGGTGAATGAATTTAACAAAATGCAAATGAGTCTAAGTACTACCTACCTCGAAACTTACGTTATAATGAAGCAATTTTTCATCCGAAACATGCTCTTGCTTCTGTAATAAAATCACAGCAAGATTTATGTTTAATACTGTTTTATGGTTCAGCATAATATGAACTCACATAAAAGTTAATTTTGTACTTATTGTAAAGGGTACGAGTATAAGAAAACAATATTATTGAACAAAATACGGCTTGGATATTTTTTTGTAAATTTTTGGAGCAAGGCGCTTGTAAAAACAATTGTTCCCGTTGTTGGTTTTTAGCTTATAAGTATTCATGTTTCTTTAAATAAATAAATAAATATGTTAGGACAATTCACACAACGCCATCTAGTCTCAAACTAAGCAGAGCTTGTGATAAGATTAGGTACTAGATAAACTGATATAAATACTTATATACATATTATACATAGGATACACCCAGACTTCGGTACAAACGTATGTGTCATCACACAAAGTTTGTCCCAACCGGGAATCGAACCCGAGACTCCGGCGTCGAAAGCGGCTACACTACCGAACACGCCACCGAAGCAGTCTAGTATACAGGTACCAAGGTAGGCAACTGCCATCTGACCTCCACAACTCGAAAATCGAAATTCTGTAGTATACCGGTCGGATTTATTAGTGCTATAACTACCCGTAACGACTGCCATAGACTGCGTCGTGTTCTCCGAGGCACGAAGGGGTCTTCGTGTCTTAGGAAATGGTCACCCATATTAAGACCTAGCTAGTGTTAGGTAAGTGTTTACAAAGTTTTATAAAATTGGTATAGAAATGTGTTATTGAATGTTGTACAACTTCGGCGGGTAGAACCCAATTTTCAAAGTCAAAATACTAACTCAAGTGGCACTTGGGAACAATAAATTTTAATTAAAACTTATCGCTTTCATCTGCCTTAAAAGATAATTTGTTAACTTTATTTCAAATGGGATTAATATGACCATTAGCGATATTGTTATAAAATCATGCGGTCATTTACGATGGTAAGTAAGTAAAATATAAATTTTGTAGGTACTCTTAATTCTTTTCAGAGCTTGGTAACACTCGACTGCAAGATTTGCCCCTAAAGGCTAAAGACAGTTTTTAAATAAGCCCATTGTTTCATGGTGATAAGGGGTGCAATTTTGAAATCAAATGTTCAGTTTATAAGGTTGGAATTTGTAGTCCATGTAGTGAACTTTAAAGGAAATCTATAACGAATCAGATACCTCTGTCTGTTCAGTAGTTATAAAGGCTATTACGGGTAACTATGGAACCTTTTTCTAAGCGTGGTCAGACACGCACTTGTAGATTTTTTTTTATGTTTAGGTACATACACACATTTTTCTACATTAACTTTTATCTTTCTGAGATATTTACTGTAACTAAGGGTGCTGTTATACCCACGTATAAACGAGGGTATTACAACATAATTAAATTTAATACTATTTATTATACCCATTTTTTACACACTTTCACATAATATTTATTCACAGTAAGAATTTCAACATATAATTATTATTATGTTAATTATACACTAAAAATATCTACATTACTTACAAAATAGCGTTTAAATTATCCTCCGAGTCATTGCCGACTGGGAAGGTTCCCAGAATGCTGGCCGTGTTGCCACGTTGGATGGCGAACTTATTCTTTAGGTCAGCAAATAGCCAACCTTCTGGTCCTGAGAAGCATCATCATTCACCGAGCCTTTTCCCAACTAAAGTTGGGGTCGGTATTTCAGTCTAACTAACAGGCAGTGGCGGCGATCCGGGCGCCGTGGTGGGCACCGTGGTGGGCACCGTGGTGGGCGCCGTGGTAGGTGCGGTATTGGCCGCAGGCTTTTTCTTCGGCGCTGGTCCAGCCGTCGTAGGAGGCGGCATAGGAGCTGGAGCTGGAGCTGGAGGCCCTTTGACCACACTGGTCAAGTCCGCGACCTCCCGTCGCAGGGCCTCCATCTGCCTCCGCGAGGCGGCGAGCTCCACCTCCAGGCTCTCCACCTGCAGCCGGAGCCTCACTTCCTCATCAGTAACGCTCCGCGCGAGGAGCTCGTCGAGCGAAGATTGGGCATCAGCCGCCAACGATGCCACAATCCTCTTCTTGCCCTGCATGCCCTTGTTACCTTTCAAGGCTGCGTTCATCAGGGCAAGAGAACTCAAGAGCTCCCGCGCGGGACATCGATATTTTCTGCGACTTTGAAGCGACTGCCATCTAACCTTCACAACCCATGGGGGTTGTCGAAGTTCTCGTAGTTAGACCGGTCGGATTTTTAATTTAGGACTCCAACTACCCCCCCCTTTTTTTTAATTCCGTGAGACCGCGGCCGCTCCCATGTCCATTGCTGCGGGCGTCTCTGGTGACACTGAAGGCATTTCTAGTGGCGTCCAACTACCCCTAACGACTGCCATAGATGTTCGTATGACAACCGTGACCGATGGCTTAACGTGCTCTCCGAGGCACTCCAGTCTTCACATTATTAGTTTAAAAGTTAACTCTACAATGTGCTGAACCTGAATCAAGTTAAATCCCTTCGTTTAACTTTGGGAATTGCACCTCGGTAACTAGTTAAGACACTAAAGTTCGGCATCGAGGGACTTTCGGCCGTCGTTAAAGTAATTTTCCGATTAAATAATATTAATCCCAATAGTGATATTACATCTTAACACGTTATTGAGTACTCATCATAGTATTTCTATCCCAATGACCCGCAAGAATACTATACAATGTTGGGACTTTCTTATCCTTTCTTATCCATGATGAAAAGCCTCACCCTCTATTTCCTACTTGGAATTATCAGTCCCTGGTGAAACGTGGGTGAAATAAACGCCTCTGTCTAGCATTTTGTGAATAAAAACGTAATTTTAAGTTGTTGTTTTAAGCCTGTATATATAAAGGTAAAATAAACAAACTCTTTGCTTCAATTTCTCCATCGAACTAATTCTATAGTTCTTGTAGAACACGTTTCAATTCATCAACATTAGCCGCTGACAGGCTGAGGTCTTGCTCAACATTGTTATAAATTGAGAGTAATGTAATTTAAACGGTGCCTGCAAATATAGGTTAGTTGACTGTCAAGTCAAATCACCTTCCTTATATTAAAATGTGAAATCGAGAAGTCTTTTTGACATTTAAATGTAATATCGAACTGTTACGTCACATTTGTGTACTGTCACAAGTACTTTATAAATAACTAACGGACGATACACAAAACCCTTCATCGGGAACCACTCTATATATTGGTGAAAACCGCATCAAAATTCGTTGCTTAGTTTTAAAGATCTAAGCAGACATAGGGAACGGATGCGACTTTGTATTATACTCGTACTATGTTATGATACGAGTACAATTTAAATATTTAATTTATCATTCAGGCTTCACCCGATGTGAATAAATATTTTTTTAAATAAAACAATGGTAAGTAAAATGTTTTAAGAAAAAACTTTTTAAAATTATATAATAGCATTAATTTTTCGCAGAATTAAAAAGACAACAAAACGTCGACAATTGTTTCGCCTCTAAACGAGGCAGTCTTGATAATGCCTCGTTTAGAGGCGAAATTAATGCTATTATATAATTTTAAAAAGTTTTTTCTTAAAACATTTTACTTACCATTGTTTTGTCATGGATTTTCGCCAAGTAACGCCTGTTTCCATCCAATTTTTTTAAATATTTATTTAATATTTTTGGACATTCTCACACAACGTCATCTAGCCCAAATTAAGCTATTAAGCTAATATAAGCTTGTGCTATGGGATCTAGACAACTGATAAACATACTTATATATTTCTAAATACATACATATTATACATGGAAGACACCCGAACTTCGAAACAAATATTTGTGGATCGCACAAATAATTTGATTCGACCCGGAATCGAACCTGGGACCTCAGGGACGGCAGTTGCATACTCATACCACTGCGCCACCGAGGCAGTTTTAATGTCTATATATAATGTCTAATTTCTAATGGATCATCAGCTATCTGCCAGTGAAAGACTTGATATAATCGGTCTAACCGTTTCAGAGATTAACTGGAACAATCAGACGTTCAGGTTCAGATATAATATAATGTCCAATTCTCAAAACTTCCAACGGTTTCAAAATGTCCAATTCCCAAATTATCAAATGTTGACGTTATGTTTGACAGAACTAATATTATTTTTTAAATTTATATTAATTATGTAAGTATGTACCGTATAAATATATTGTGATACTGAAAGCTAGCTTAAATGAAAGATTCACGTATGTAGGAAGCTGGCCTCCTCTGAAAACCAGCGCTGGCAAATGTGAGTCGGCCCACGTCAGCATAAGCTGAGAGGAGACCAAATTCCACGCAGATGTGGCGCGTACTAGCATACAACAGACGGTTTTTTTTTACTTTTACTTTCTCCCTGTTTATATGTTTAGTTATCTAAGATGCTTATAATCGCCATATCTGTGTTTGCGAATTAAACATATTGTCTTCTTCTTCTAGAACTAACAACTCTATTGGTAAATAGTTGTCTCGGCGAACTTCGTAATGACTCAAATGAACCTTTCATTTCATTTCAACTTCACCGGGACCAAACCTTTTTTTTAAACTTTTCTGAGTTGGTTTTTTTTTTTATTTCGTTCGCCAAATTGACGC
Source organism: Nudaria mundana (assembly GCA_963556515.1). Taxonomy (NCBI): domain Eukaryota; kingdom Metazoa; phylum Arthropoda; class Insecta; order Lepidoptera; family Erebidae; genus Nudaria; species Nudaria mundana. The sequence continues at coordinate 1,839,614 of OY748301.1, read as the reverse complement.
CGCCCGCCTGGTGGTAAGTCGTGACGACGTCTAGCGATTGTGGGCCACTCTCACAGCACACAATACTATAGAGAGTGGCCCTCAACTTGACGACCTACTGATGTGCCTCTTCACGCTCCGCTTAAAGTACCCAGGATTATATGTGGGAGGAATCACGTGCACAGGCAGGGCGTTCCAGGCTACTATCGTTCGGCAGAGAAACAAACATGCTATCCACTGTGTGGGAGTGGCATCTCTGCCCGGCACGGGTTGTTCGGGATCGGAAGGAAAAGGGTGGGATCAGATTGAAAAGCTCTTCAGAACACTCGCCGTGGTAAATATGGTAGAATGCGGCCAAGGAAGCTATTGTTCGGCGCTGAGCTAGCGGCTCGAGGCTTCCCGTTACCTCCGGACAATCTATAATACGGATAGCCCGTCTCTGCATATTGTCGAGAGCGTCCACCAGATACTTCGCGGAGCCGTCCTAGAGGTGAGAGCAGTATTCGACGCAGGGCCTAATCTGCGTCTTGTACAGCAGACACCTCTGGTCCGGTGTAAAGAATCTCTTTACCTTATTCAGTATTCCTAGTTTCCGCGAAGCTAGCCCTATACATCTTTCGATGTAGTTTTTACTATAGAGCTCTAGACGAATATCTATGCCAAGGATATCAAGGTTGTCCTTCATTGGTAATAATGCATTCTGAAGAGAGGGTAGGGGAAGGAAAGGGGATTTCTTCGCAGTAAATGCACACGCCTGTGTTTTGCGGGCATTGAACTCCACCAGGTTCTCGGTACCACATTGAGAGATACTGTCGAGGTTACGGTCGTCTCTCCTCCTCAATCTCAGATCGCCCCGCCGTCGGACGAACCGAGTAACTCCCGTGCAGTGTGCTGTCATCTGCATAGCAATGAATATTCCCGAGGGATAGCATATCATTGATATGCAGAAGAAAGAGAGTTGGTGATAGTACGGACCCCTGCGGTATCCCGGCATTCACTTGCAAGAAGCGAGAAGCCTGGCCATCGGAGAGAAACCGCACTCGGCGCTCGTTTAAAAAGCTGACAATCCAGCTGCACAGTTGAGGAGGTAGACCATATGCCGGAATCTTGGAGAGTAGCGAAGCATGAATGGTACGAATATTATAAGACATCAGCCAAATCGTCTAGCCGTTCTCAAGTTTTAGCAAAACAAACGAACGCCAATTCATTTCAGCAATTTCGTAAACAGATAACATAAGATGTGGGTTTGTAGGTTAATGATATATTATGTATGGGAAGCTATGTAAAGAAAGAACTATTTTATGCACATCAGTAGGTCGTCAAGTTGAGGGCCACTCTCAATAGTAATGTGTGCTGTGAGAGTGGCCCACAATCGCTAGACGTCGTCACGACTTACCACCAGGCGGGCGGCGTCAATTTGGCGAACCAAATATAAAAAAAAAAAAAAAAAAAAAAAAAAATATTCTCAACATATGCTTTCCTACTCACGCTTTTGCCTTACACGATGTATTATTGAGCGAAGCGAGCCGAAGGCGAGCAGAGCTCCCATGGAGCAGGTTAAATGTAAAATTTTCGGATGTTCGTTTCTCAGCAACCTCTTGACCGACAATTAAAAAATTTTCACCTAAATTAATAGCTGATTTCAATTAAGGTCGTGACGAAGCTCAAATATTTAATTTAAATACAAAAACAAAACGCTTAGCTCAATACGAAGCCGCGCACTGTTTACAGCAGCGTAGCTTTACCTAGTACGTATACATTATACACTGTATACACACATGTAAAGACTGTATTCCCTTTGAATACTCGTTGTATTGTTTTTAAGCTTTGTTCAAACGAGATACTGAAACGAAAGCACACTTGTTTGAACATGTTAATTATTTTGAGCTGACTTTGAAGGTGTTTCGTAAAACATGTTGCGGATACACGCACACGTAATAGCAATATTGTTTTATACGAAAACTGTTTTCTTTAAATTTGATAAATAAGACAGTATGATATTAATTACCTACCTAATGTTTATTAAGACCAGAAGGCTGGCTATTTCCTGGTCCAAAGAATAAGTAGCGCCATACAACGTGGCAACACAGCCAGCATTCTGGGAATCTTCGCAGTCGGTAATGACGCGGAGGATTTTTTAAACGATATTTTGTAGTGTAAATATTTTTAGTACATTACTCGTATTATGTAAATGTCCACCTTGACCAAGAACACTTTAAACTCACGACGACGAAGTCTTGCGCGGTGTTTCGCGCGGCACCAAGCCATAGGTTTTGGCCTATAACTTTTGACCCCTTAGGGCTAGGTCAAATTTTCGATTTTTTGGCTTGCCAGATCGAGAGCGATCCATAGAGGGGTCAACCATCGTTGGAGCATAAGCAGTTCTCGAGAGCTAAGCGGGGGTACATTCCCCATTTCTATATATAGATTGTCTGATGCCGTATAGAATGGCGGCCCGACCATACTCGAACACGTGATCGTACTGGTCTCCTTTTGGTCGGTTACACAGGAAGCTAATTACTATTTTAGTGACTTCTTATACAATATTAAGGTTCTCTAGTTATGAAAGGCAATGTAACAATTCAATATCATTAAATCAAAAACGTGAACTATAATCTTCTCGAGTACCTATAGGTTCATCCGACATTATATCTTACTACAAATAAATAAAGGGTCATGACCATTTTTATTATGGTTGTAAATAAATAAAGATACATACATACATGGAACATTACATCGAATAAATAAAGCGCATGATTCTATGTATGTACGAATATAATTCTACTCAAAAAGACAATAGACATAGTAAGTTCCAGTCGCTTATGCTATGCTTGTTCGTGTTTAAGATATTAGACAAAAACAATTAACTTTAAACCCGATGTTGCCATTCTTGGAAATATAATCATAATTAAATGCATAATATGGTGTAATATTAAACCTTGGCAGTATCAACATAAAGGCAGCAATAATCATACCAAATATGTGCCATGAGGTATAAGATATTAAGTTAAGACATTGTTAGAGGGGAAAATCTGTAACAGGTAATTTTACAAAATTGATGTTTTAACCCATTATACACTTACTAGTATTGTGAACAGGGTATTCACCATGTAATTTACGGGTGTTCCGGAGCCTTGCACCGCAGAGATTCTATTTAGTGATGTTTAATATTTGTCCTGGCTGTTAAAATTTTGGTTTGAATTAACGGTAACGACAATAGGTTTGTCCTCTATTACTTGAGACCAACAGAATTACTGGCAAAGCGTGGGCGTGTAATACACTTCTGCCTAACTCTTCGGGGATATAAGCATGCTGTATCTATGTGTGTATGTCCGCAGATGGCCCGGAGCTACAGCAACCAATTTCAAGGCTTTAGTCACTTGTTTACTCACTGACAGACGATTGAGGCTGTGGCAAGAGTAGTTAAAATGGCAAATACGGCCCCAAGCCTCTAACACAAGATTGTCTAGTCAAAATAACAGACAAATAACAGACTAATCAAAATAACAACAAAAGCCTTACAATTAGAGCATACAGAAATCTAAACTATTCGAAGGGTATAAATTCCCACAATCGACACTCAAATTTATCAAGCAAACTATCATAAAGTATCATTTGAAAATTCCGGAGCCCAAAATCGTAGTCCGATCTAACTGCCAGTAAATCAGTTGGAGGGAATCTAAAGTAATCCAGCCGTTTATTACATCAGATAAAACTCTATACTATATATTATGGTATCTTCTGAAACAGAAACGGTTTTATTAAAGTGTGGCCCAAAATGAAAATTGGATTTATTGAAAGTCAGAGATTCCATTAGCAGTAATAGATATTTTTTTGGAACATGGACGAACCCTAGTTATGTGTGGTGACTCGTTAGTGGGTTATTTCTAGCTAAATACTCTACTACGTTTTTATTCAGTTAGGTTTAACTTATCACTAGACAAAGTAGCTATAAATAAATGTATGAATAGGTATTTATGTTTCTAAGCAATAAAATTAGTCAACAAACAAAACAATATGAAATCTCTAAAATGATAGTTTTAGACCGGACACAAACCAGCAAACGTTCCTTTTCCACAACGCACGTTCTGCCAACGAACCAAGACTTTTCATCTGACGCTTTAATCAGTACCAGAAAGTCTTAGACATGACAAAACCTTCAATCTATCCAGAAGTTGATGTAAGAAATCACACTTGGTTATTCATCATCATCATCTCAGGCTATCACTGTCCACAGCTGAACATAGGCCTCTCCAATGAGTTTCCAGTGCGACCGGTCCCTTGCCACCTGCAGCGGTTTTTACTAGGTCGTCGGTCCATTTGGTAGGTGGCCGTCCCACACTGCGCTTGCCAATACGCGGTCTCCACTCGAGAATCTCTTTGCCTCATCGACTATCGGGGTACGCAAAACCCGCGCATTAGACGTGGAATTGCGGAAACCAGCCTGCGCCGACAAGTACAAGTACAAGTACTCATCGACTATCGGAGCTTCTTACTATGTGGCCGGCCCACTGCCACTTCAGCTTACTATTCCTTTGAGTGGTCTATCAGCAACTATGGTTCTTCTACGGATCTCTACATTTCTGATTCGATACCGAAGAGAAATACCAAGCACAGCCCTCTCCATAGCTCGCTGCGCGACATTAAGCCTCTTAAAGAGATCCCTCGTGAAGCACCATGTCTCAGAACCGTAAGTCATCAAACACACTTGGTTATTACTACCTACAAAAGTATGTCAAGTTAAATGTTTGTGTACAATAACGTACATATATCTCTTCTATTTTATTAGGAAATCTGCCCACAATTAGGTAAGGAAAAATTTCAGTGGATGTATTGTATTTTATTGTATTTCTCTATGTATCCTTGCAGTCTTGTGTTATTATAGACTATGAATCCTTAAAATAATTTCACTATTATAATTAAAGTTTAAGTAGTTTCCAAACGAGATAGCAATCTCGCTTTTGTATGTAACAAAGAACCAAATTAGTAAGCAGGAGGGGATCAGAGGAAATTACATAAATTTCTATTCAAAGTTAGAAAACTTAGTCTTACGGTGGTACCTCTACTGCTTAGAACTCTTGCCCAAGATAAAGATATCGGTGTCGAATATATTTTTCGTTTCCTTACCTTTTTGTTCACAAGATTTAGTTTGGTTCAGAAGCGGTTTGGATTCAGAAATTGGAATTCTGGATAATCTATAAATTGGATCTTCCGATGAGTATGGTAATGGTCTTTTTTGCAATAGCATCAATACGAATTTAATTTTTTTTTTAATTCATGACCGCCGTTCGTTTTGGTTGAAATTGAATTCATTTTTATCGATTTGACCAACATAATTATGCACCATTTTTTGTGCTTGCAATGTCATATTTTATGAGCACCCTAAGTAATTAATGGGCGTGGTCGGTAGTGCATCCGCTTTCGACGCCGGAGTCTCGGGTTCAATTCCCGGTCGGGAAAAACTTTGTGTGATGACACATACATTTGTGCCGAAGTCTGGGTGTTTTATGTATAATTATGTATGTTTACAAAAAAAATGCACACAAGTATTTATAACAGTTTATCTAGTATTCACATTACAAGCTGTGCTTAATTTGATACTAGATGGCGTTGTGTGAATTGTCCCAACATATTAATTTATTTAAATAAAAATGTTAACATTTTTACCTTATTTATTACATTTAAATAAATACCGCTTCATCTACTCAATTACCTATACCAAATAACCAACAAACATAAGTTGTAAGGTTTTAATCGATACACTAGCCTATTTAAGAGGTACATAATTGATTGAAAATGAAATGATTGTTGGGAGGTATTGAAACGATCGTAGTAACAGTATGTGATTGATTTTATTAACCAAATGTATTCGTATTTATATCATATGTAGTATATCCCCGGCTTGACACAAACAGGTTTAAATGGACGTGAAATCTATGCACTGTAGGTACTTATAATTTATCGCTTATACCTAATTGGCTAGTTCAATTATAAGGAGGTGTGGCTTATGGCGTATGCGCCGGTGGAAACTGGTAGAAGGGACTAGAACTGCCTTCTCGTATGATATAGACGTCTCGTATATGTGACGTCAGAGGTGCTTCATTTAGCTTGCCTACACGCCACAAAAATAAACACAAAAATACTATAAAATATTACTTTATCTACTATTACTTAATCAAAATATTACCCTTTTTTCAACAGAAAACCACGAGACAAATAGCTCCTTATAATGTGAATATTCAATTTCAGATCGTAAAAAGTTCGAGTGCTCATCTCATTTTCATATTTAAATGTGCATTCCTGTTGAAGACAGTTCTCTTGCAAATTTGTTGAACCTTTGAATAGCGTTTGCAAGTGATTTGTTCTGATCGCAGTTCAAGCATTACAACTTCAAATGGGCTGTGACTAAGCAAAATCATCATTCACCGAGCCTTTTCCCAACTCAGTTGGGGTCGGTTTTCCAGTCTAACTGCGATTTGGCTGAACTTCGATATTTTCCGTGAAGCGACTGCCATCTGACCTCCACAACCTATGGGCGACATCGAAGTTCTGTAGTTAGACCGGTCGGATTTTTGATTTAGGGCTCCAACTACCCCTAACGACTGCCATAGATATTCATATGACAACCGGGACCGACGGCTTAACGTGCTCTCCGAGGCACGTTAAGGCACGTGGTGGCTTTGGCCCCTACGTGGATACCAGGTGGTACAACAGTGTTGGTCCGGGGGGGTACCACCGTGCAGCTGTGCTAAAGCCCCCCAAGTAACCCAGCCCAGGCTGGGTTGCGTTAGGGGTTCAGCAGCTGCACTGCCGGGCCCGGGGCGGTGTATGGTGCGGCAGCCAGGGGTCCAGTGGGGGCGAAGCTGAGTCTAGTGTGGGTGGTGTGGGTCGATTCGCCGGCCAGGGAGACCCTTAGCAACGGCGTTGCCGCGGCCGCCCGCAACATAGTCATGGGGCCCGCCTGGGACCAACCACCCCAGTAGGCTGCCCCACATGTTGCGCATAATCCTGTTGTGGGGTCGCCGCTCCGGGTGGTAACCGGTGTGGGGTAGCGGCGGCCTTGCATCAGGGGGGTTTGGGAGCCCTTCCGTCCGGCGGGTCGGCTCCGACCTAACCACACGGTTCTAGACGAAGCTAGCCTCTGCACTTTGTCACTTACTGCCGCACCAAATATCGCCCTGTCTTCACGCTTCCCCATATTTCAAAATGACAGTGCAACAAGAGAATAGACGGTACACAGCGGCCCCTAGAAACCCCACAAAGTTGACTTCGTTTGAGGTGGAGTTCGCGAATATCCGCGGACTCCATGCAAACCTCGATACCGTCCACCATCACCTGGAGTCGGCACGGCCTTCTGTGATGTTCCTAACGGAGACACAGATACGCCGCCCTGACGACACGTCGTACCTCTGTTACCCGGGCTATATCATTGAAGAACAATTCCGCGATAAAGCCGGGGTGTGCGTGTTCGTTAGGGCGGATGTTTGCTGCCGCCGGTTGCGCTGTCTGGAGAACCCCTCCTACTCCGTCCTTTGGCTGCACGTGGATCACGGCTCCATGAGCCAGATCTACGTGTGCGTCTACCGCTCCCACACAGGGGACACTGGTACAACAAGGCTTTTCGAATACCTCAGCGAGATGGCTGACGATGCGCAGGTGCGGTTCCCGAACGCTGACCTGGTTTTCCTGGGGGACTTTAACGGTCATCACGTTGAGTGGCTGGGGTCCCTTAGGACCGATCATGCGGGACGAACCGCCCATGCATTCGCTCTCTCCCACGGGCTGACCCAGATGGTACGGGGGATCACCCGGATACCTGACAGGTCAGACCACACGCCCGCCTTGCTGGATCTACTGCTGACGAGTCGCCCAGCCGAGTACAGTGTGTCGGTACGCGCCCCACTGGGCACATCCGACCACTGTGTGGTGCACGCCAGCTTCCAAGTGCCACCGCCTGCTCGTGCTGAACAAATGACTCGACGACTATGGCACTACTCGTCGGCAGACTGGGACGGTCTCCGCGATTACTTTGCGTCCATCCCGTGGAGCCAGCGCTGCTTTGTAGGGAAGGCGCCTTCGGATAGCGCTGCTGCCATTGCTGGCGAGATCAGTCTAGGGATAGAATATTATATCCCTTTCACTGATGTCGCCAGCATCCGCAAAGCTCGCCCCTGGTTCGGGCGTGAATGTGCCGAGGCTGTCCAGAAAAAACAGTCGGCATATCGCGCCTGGGTCAGGGCTCGGGCGGCACGTGACCCGAACGTGAACCGCCTCAAAGCAGCGTACAATCGGGCCACTAGGTTCAGCAAGAGGGCCTTCAAGAGAGCGGATGCCCAGCGCGTCGCGCGGCTTGGTCAGGAGCTCACATCCCATCCCACGGGCAGCCGTGGATACTGGCAACTGGCCAAAGCCGTACAGTCAAATTTTTGTCAACCCTCGCTGCCACCACTGCGTTTTCCTGATGGATCACTGGCTCACAAAGCCCAAGAGAAGGCGGACACGCTCGCAGACCTCTTTGCGGCTAATTCCCGGGTCGATGACCGTGGCCTGCAGCCCCCCGCCATCGCCAACTGTGGCCACACTATGCCTGATATTGTTATCAGGCAATGTGATGTACGGGCAGTGCTGCGGTCACTCGACACGCGGAAAGCCAGTGGCCCTGACGGCATTCCGGCGGTGGTGCTACGAAAATGTGCTGCTGAGTTGTCTCCAGTATTAACGCGTCTGTACCGCCTGTCATACTCTACAGGCCTCGTGCCGGAGGCCTGGAAGGAGGCGAACGTACAACCGATCCCCAAGAAAGGGGATCGATCCGATCCAGGCAACTATCGACCCATAGCTGTCACCTCAGTCATTTGCAAGGTGCTCGAGCTTCTTATTAATAAGCAGCTCATGCGATACCTGGAGGATCACTCGCTAATCAATGATCGGCAATATGGCTTCAGGCCAAAACGATCAACGGGTGACCTCCTGGCATTCGTCACGCATGTATGGGGTGAGGCTATGGAAAAGTTTGGCGAGTCCTTGGCTATTAGCCTGGACATCGCCAAAGCTTTCGATAGGGTCTGGCATGCTTCGCTCCTTTCCAAGCTTCCGGCATATGGTCTACCTCCTCAACTGTGCAGCTGGATTGCCAGTTTTTTAAACGAGCGCCGAGTGCGGGTCCTCTGCGATGGCCAGGCTTCTCGCTTTTTGCAAGTGAATGCCGGGGTACCGCAGGGGTCCGTACTGTCACCAACTCTCTTTCTTCTGCATATCAATGATATGCTTTCCCTCGGGAACATTCATTGCTATGCAGATGACAGTACATTGCACGGGAGTTACTCGGTTCGTCCGACGGCAGGGCGATCTGTGATAGAGGAGGAGAGACGACATCTCGTGGGTGATCTCGACCGAAGCCTCGACAGTATCTCCCAATGGGGTGCCGAGAACTTGGTCGAGTTCAATGCCCACAAAACACAGGCGTGTGCATTTACAGCGAAAAAATCCCCTTTCCTTCCCCTACCCACTCTTCAGAATGCAATATTACCAATGAAGGACAATCTAGACATCCTTGGCATAGACGTTCGTCGAGAGCTCAATAACACAAAATACATTGAGAGATGTATTGGGCTAGCTTCGCGGAAACTAGGAATACTGAACAAGGTAAAGCGATTCTTTACACCGCACCAGAGGTGTCTGCTGTACAAAACGCAGATTAGACCCTGCGTTGAATACTGCTCTCACCTCTGGGACGGCTCCGCGAAGTATTTGCTGGACGCACTCGACGCTATGCAGCGACGCGCTGTTCGCATTATAGACTGTCCGGAGGTAACGGGAAGCCTTGAGCCGCTAGCCCAGCGCCGAACAATTGCTTCCTTGGCCGCGTTCTACCGTATTTACCACGGTGAGTGTTCTGAAGAGCTCTTCAACCTGATCCCACCCTCTCCCTTCCGATCCCGAACAACGCGTGCCGGGCAGAGATGTCACCCTCATACCGTGGAAACCGTCTTCGCGAGAACCGAGCGTTTTAAACGATCGTTTCTCTGCCGAACGATGGTGGCTTGGAACGCCCTGCCTGCGCACGTGTTTCCTCCTACATATAACCCTGGGCTCTTTAAGCGAAGCGTGAAGAGGCACATTACGGGGTCGTCAAGTTGAGGGCCACTCTCTATAGTATTCCTGTGTACTGTGAGAGTCGCCCTCAATTGCCAGACGTCGCCTCAGCTTACCATCAGGCGAGTGGCGTCAATTTGTCGACCTAAATATAAAAAAAAAAAAAAAAAAAAAAAAAAACGAAGGGGTCTCAATGTCTTAAGAATTGGTCACCCATCCTAAGGCCGGCCTGAGTCGATGTTGCTTAACCTTTGCAATGTGTTAACATTGTCGGTTACCACTAGACCACGAGCCCCTCAAACTGTGACTAAGCAAAATGAAAGGACATAAATAATAATTTATTTGTTAAAAGCAGAAAATTATTAGCTGTATTTACTGCTGCTGCAGTCATAATAGCTTATGTACTGTTCTTTTATCACTACAACAATACAAACTTATGTCTTTATCCCGTAAGGGTTAGACAGGGGCAATTATTACTCCCATATAAATGGGGTTATGGCTATTTTTAAGAGGTCAGGACGTCGTTCCTCTGTCAGCCAGGTACAGGGTGCAGGTATATTAACAATGATAATAACAAACAGGACAATGGAAAGGAGATATTTGTAAATCATGATATCAGGATGGACAGTATGCTCTGAAATTAAATTGACATAAGTCCTTCTTAGTATGATAATAATAAACGAAATAATAATTAACAACAACTTGCTCTAAAATATAACCTTGTTGACTTAGAGATACCTTATTACAGGTATGTGCCCGACCCAGTTCTTGAAAATGGCCATGCTACATTGTATTGGGATCGGTCTATTATCACTGATAGGACTATTATAGCCAACAAACCAGATATAGTGATAATAGATCGATTAAAACGCCTTGCAATAATTGTCGATATCACTGTGCCGCATGACGAGAATCTCGTGAAAGCAGAAAAAGATAAACAAATTAAATATTTGGACTTAGCTCACGAGATTGTCGACATGTGGGATGTGGATTCGGCGATTATTGTTCCGATAGTCGTATCTGCCCATGGTTTAATAGCCAAGAGCCTCGACCACCACCTACAGAGGCTCGCGTTAGGCAGCTGGGTCAAGGGCTTGATGCAGAAGGCGGTTCTGTTGGATACGGCCCGTATTGTGCGGAAGTTCCTATCTCTGGAGCCCTAACCACCGGTAGCTTGGTCACTGTACTCGATACCGGTGGGTCACTATTTTTTATATTTTTAAATATATTTGTGTTTTTTATAAGTTTATTTAAAAATATAGTAAATATGTAATAAAATGTAATAAAGGGAATAATAATTATAATAATTTCGGTGACCTCTTTGGGGAAACTGAAGGTTTTGCCTGTGCAATTGCAGATGAGGTTATCAAGACGAACAACTATAGGAAATATATCATTAAGGACGGTACGGTCGACATTTGTCGAGCATGCCACCGTCCTGGTGAATCACTTCGCCACATTATTTCCGGTTGTTCGTATTTTGCTAACACCGAGTACTTGCATAGGCACAATCAAGTGGCCAGGATCATCCACCAGCAACTTGCTCTTCAATACGGCCTTATTGAGTCCGAGTTACCGTACTATAAGTACACACCAGAGCCAGTTCTCGAGAATGGTCGTGCATTGCTCTACTGGGACCGATCAATCATCACGGACAGGACTATTGTTGCCAATAGGCCTGATATCGTGTTGGTTGATCGGGCTCAGCGCCGGGCGGTGCTCGTCGATGTCACCGTCCCACATGACGAGAATCTCGTTAAGGCAGAGAAGGACAAACTTTCTAAGTACCTCGATCTGACCTTCGAGATAACCGCCATGTGGGACGTAGACTCGACGATCATTGTCCCGATAGTCGTTTCGGCAAATGGACTAATAGCGAAGAGTCTCGATCAACATCTCAAGAGACTCTCGCTAGACTGTTGGATCAAGGGTCAGATACAGAAGGCTGTCGTCCTCGACACGGCACGCATCGTTAGGAGGTTTCTCAGTCTGTGACCTCTACCGCTGGTAGTTTGGGCCCTGCTCCGCTACTGGTGGTGGTCTGACATGGATTTTTTTATAATATTATATGTAATTTTTCATATAAATATTGTAAAAAAAAATTATGTTAAGAGAATAATTTGAATAAATGAGTATAATAATAATAGTTTATTGTTTCTCCACAAAGGTTACAACATTGACTTACAGCTAATTAAATACATAATATTAAACCTTTGATGATGAAGATGTATGTGACTTTATTGTACTGGATATTAAATTGATAATGCACATAATGCATGTTTTTTTTTTTTTTTTTTTTTTTTATATTTGGTTCGCCAATTTGACGCCGCCCGCCTGGTGGTAAGTCGTGACGACGTCTAGCGATTGTGGGCCACTCTCACAGCACACATTACTATTGAGAGTGGCCCTCAACTTGACGACCTACTGATGTGCCTCTTCACGCTCCGCTTAAAGAACCCAGGATTATATGTGGGAGGAAACACGTGCACAGGCAGGGCGTTCCAGGCCACTATCGTTCGGCAGAGAAACGAACGTTTAAAACGTTCGGTTCTCGCGAACATGCTATCCACTGTGTGGGGGTGGCATCTCTGCCCGGCACGAGTCGTTCGGGATCGGAAGGAAGAGGGTGGGATCAGATTGAAGAGCTCTTCAGAACACTCGCCGTGGTAAATACGGTAGAATGCGGCCAAGGAAGCTATTGTTCGGCGCTGAGCTAGCGGCTCAAGGCTTCCCGTTACCTCCGGACAACCAATAATACGGATAGCCCGTCGCTGCATAGCGTCGAGAGCGTCCAGCAGATACTTCGCGGAGCCGTCCCAGAGGTGAGAGCAGTATTCGACGCAGGGTCTAATCTGCGTCTTGTACAGCAGACACCTCTGGTCCGGTGTAAAGAATCTCTTTACCTTATTCAGTATTCCTAGTTTCCGCGAAGCTAGCCCTATACATCTTTCGATGTAGTTTTTATTATTGAGCTCTCGACGAACGTCTATGCCAAGGATATCAAGGTTGTCCTTCATTGGTAATAATGCATTCTGAAGAGAGGGTAGGGGAAGGAAAGGGGATTTCTTCGCAGTAAATGCACACGCCTGTGTTTTGCGGGCATTGAACTCGACCAGGTTCTCGGTACCCCATTGAGAGATACTGTCGAGGTTACGGTCGAGATCAGCCACGAGTCGTCGTCTCTCCTCCTCAATCTCAGATCGCCCCGCCGTCGGACGAACCGAGTAACTCCCGTGCAGTGTGCTGTCATCTGCATAGCAATGAATGTTCCCGAGGGATAGCATATCATTGATATGCAGAAGAAAGAGAGTTGGTGATAGTACCCCTGCGGTACCCCGGCATTCACTTGCAAGAAGCGAGAAGCCTGGCCATCGCAGAGGACCCGCACTCGGCGCTCGTTTAAAAAGCTGGCAATCCAGCTGCACAGTTGAGGAGGTAGACCATATGCCGGAAGCTTGGAAAGGAGCGAAGCATGCCAGACCCTATCGAAGGCTTTGGCGATGTCCAGGCTAATAGCCAAGGACTCGCCGTGCCTTTCCATAGCCCCACCCCAGACATGCGTTACGAATGCCAGAAGATCACCCGTTGATCGCTTTGGCCTGAAGCCGTATTGTCGATCATTGATTAGCGAGTGATCCTCTAGGAATTGCATGAGCTGCTTATTTATAAGGAGCTCAAGCACCTTGCAAATGACTGAGGTGACAGCTATGGGTCGATAGTTGCCTGGATCGGACCGATCCCCTTTCTTGGGGATCGGTTGTACGTTCGCCTCCTTCCAGACCTCCGGCACGAGCCCTGAAGAGTATGACAGGCGGTACAGACGCGTTAATACTGGAGACAACTCAGCTGCACATTTTCGTAGCACCACCGCCGGAATGCCGTCAGGGCCACTGGCTTTCCGCGTGTCGAGTGACCGCAGCACTGCCCGTACATCACATTGCCTGATAACAATATCAGGCATTGTGTGGCCACAGTTGGCGATGGCGGGGGGCTGCAGGCCACGGTCGTCGACCCGGGAATTAGCCGCAAAGAGGTCTGCGAGCATATCCGCTTTCTGTTGGGCTTTGTGAGCCAGTGTTCCATCTGGGTAACGCAGCGGTGGCAGCGAGGGCTGACAAAAGTTAGATTGCACGGCTTTGGCCAGTTGCCAGAATCCACGGCTGCCCGTGGGATGGGAAGTGAGCTCCTGACCAAGCCGCGCGACGCGCTGGGCATCCGCTCTCTTAAAGGCCCTCTTACTCGACTTTGTGGCCCGGTTGTACGCTGCTTTGAGGTGGCCCACGTTTGGGTCGCGCACAGCCCGGGCCCTGATCCAGGCGCGATATGCCGACTGTTTTTGTCGAACAGCTTTGGCACAATCTCGCCCGAACCAGGGACGGGCTCTGCGGATACTGGCGACATCAGTGAAAGGGATGTAATAATCCATCCCTAAACTGATCTCGCATATACATGTAATTACCCCTATTATCCGCCAGGGGTAAACAGAGGTGTCAAATCTATTGCCGTTGCCCATCATTTCTTAATTCCGATTCTGAATTTAAACAGCCATTCGGGTTAAGGCAAGAAGGCATTTCTAAATTCCAATTCTAAATTTCTGAATACTGAATTTAAACAGCCATCCGGGTTAAAGCAAGAAGGTTTGGTATATCAACTTTTTTAACGCAAAGTTGTGCACTAACTAACACAAAAACACCAGCAGCAAACAATGGCCGTTGTTATTCCGTCGTAATTTTTTAAATAAAAATATGAGGAGAAGGACAAACTGCTGTATTGTGTTCGGTGTCAAGCTCAGCGTATAATGTGCTGATCCACCCATTCCTTTCATATGATGACAAACTATTACGTGTATTCATAGGATAGAAACTATTAGAAATTATTGTCTTTCTCTTTAAGAATTTGTTTTCGAACAACTATGTTTTTATGAATAGAACGCTTTATGAGGAAGAATTTCAGGTGTGATTAATTAAATTTGTAAGTAACAAGTCCCTATCTAAAAACTCGTGACGTGGAGCTGGAAAATGTAAGCATTGGCTACAATGAGTCGAGTCTCAACGGCAATCCTACCAGTCGTCCTACGAGTTTTTACATGGGGGATATGTAATTAGTAGGTACTCATAGTAATTATATAAAAGCAAAAACCATGAGTTTAATCGGAATTACCAGTCTGTAATCTGAATCTCAATTTCAACATCTATGGCCAATGTTACGTTCCTACAATATCTGAAGTTGGGATGAAAGAACCAAAAAAAGCAGACTTAACCCTACAAGGCTCAATTTTTTTTGTGGCTGATAATTTTGTACGGGATGTAGTATGATCAAAAACTAGGGAAAATTAATAAAAAAAATTAATAGCTAATATTTTACTAGAAAATCAATATTTAATTTTGGTTTCACCATGTGGTACAGTGTGCCTTAGCCCTACTTTTTTTGGTAATGAACATGAATATTTGAACATTTTTAAAACTTGTTTACAATATGAATAAGGGTGTATATGTGTGTTTGTGAAGGTTTGAATATGTAAAATAAATCAATTAAAAATTTGACAAAATAAATTTGTATCTATAGCTGGAACTTTCTATAACAATATTTTTCTTGATGACCATACTTCAGCTGTGCATTTTTCACAGAATATGAAGCTTTTCCCTTTGCAGGTGGGATATTTACTCTGCTGTTTTTTTTCACCCCAAACAGAAAAATAACAATTCCATCACTCAACAGGAGGCTGTAGGAACGCTATTAGTGGGCTTCTTTCTCTTGATTTAAATTTTATCAGGTAAACTTGAAGGAAACTCTACTCTTAGTAATTGATTTCGTTACAGTTTTTTCTATGTTGAATTTGAGGTCCCGTAGTTTGAGTGGAGTTTATAGAAACTTCACTCAAGGTAGCGAGGTCCCGTCCTCATCACCTTATCATGTAGATGCTTTTGCTCTCCAACTCTTCTGTACAGTAATCAGCCATTTATAAATATAACATCAAGAAGATGACAGAATACCCTCAAATAACATTTTCTCGTCCCTTATTTTATTTTACATTTACCTAGACTCGAGTCCAGCAAGCCATCACACCATCCATATGCTAATTTTACGTTGCATAACTAATAGAGGTCAATCATCATTCACCGAGCCTTTTCCCGCGACTGCCATCTGACCTCCACAACCCATGGGCGATATCGAAGTTCTGTAGTTAGTGTTGGTGTATGTAGGTCAGACTGGCAGATCCTTTGAATTCTGATACAGAGAGCATTTATCGGCCTTCCGCAACGGTTGTCCAGAGAAGTCCCATTTTGCAAAACATCTTCTAGATACAGGTCATACCTTGAACAATGACAACACCTTTAAGATTTTAAGGTTATGTGAGAAAGGGTTCAAGTTAGGTGTCTGGGAGCGTTTAGAAATAGTTAGGAGGGATGTGGACACCTTACTCAATGAACAGACTGATTTTCATACATCTCCATTGCTTAATTTGTTCGTTAATGGTCAGCCACAGTAGTTGATTGTTGGTTTTTGTGTGTTACACTATGTTTTCTGTGTATTAAAGAGTAGATTTTTTGTCTTTTAAATACCTATTTTGAATTTGTTAGCATAAGTTAATATTTCTACCCCCGTTAGTCGTTTTCGACAAATCCTACATCGCGCTAGCGATATTTACACATTCATACTTAAAAGCAAACATGTACTGGCTTAATATTTTGCTGTTCTCTCTGAGACATGAGAATGCCTCGTTTAGAGGTGAAACATTTGTCGACGTTTTAATGTCTTATATTTTTGCGAGAATGATGCAATTATTTTAAAAAGTTTGAACATCTTACTTACCATTACTTTATATTTCTACTGCTTCTTACAGTAACTTTTTACTGATTGCAATTGCTGTTGGCCCACAAAAGATGGTGATAAGACAACAGGTTTGTTATCATACCATATAAATGTAACGATATCAGCTCCATCAAAATCAGCCACCTATTCTTCAGAAAAACCCCTCTTCACTTAATATTTTTCAGGTTCTTTAGAGTAGGTATTTCAAGATTGTTTCCTAAACGGCCTTTGTTAGCAGTTCCTAACGGTTGTATCCCCTCTTTGGCCAAATATGATGTCAGTTCTGGAGATATCGAACTCATCCCTGATGATCTGGGCTGAAGAGAAGATTTGTGAACATCAACGATAACTAGAGACAAACTTCGTGTGATTTCCATGTCGCTAATAGATTCTGCGAAATGGTTGAGGGTAGACTAGGTTTCGGATATATCATCATCGCTTGCAGCTTCTGAATGATCTTCCTCGTCCTCACAACCTAAAGGTATATCAAGATAATCTTTAATGTGATAGTTATCTCATAATCGGCGTGAGTTAGTCTCTTAAAAAAATGTATTCGTAAGCACAGTTCAGGGATGTATACATACAAAAAATAGACAGCTACAGCTCACGGTACCATATGTGGAACACAGATAAAAATACGATTTTAAAATATAAATATTAGAGTAATTTTAAAAAACTACTATCTCTATACAGTCAACACTTATTACATATCACAATATTTTTATCCGCTGCAATATCCCTCAATTAATATATTTTATGATTTTTTGAAACTGTATTAAAAATGAATTTGTAAATTTTATATCTAATTTCGCACTTTGTTGACAGTGTGGCAAAAGTGACGACATCTAAGCTAAATGTTCTACTTCATATCATTACTAACTTTATACTGTATCTATAAAAGATCAATAGATGTCACTATAATTATTTGTTAATTCTGCAGGAAGTATTGAAGTGGGTATCCCGTATATGGCACTGGTTGCCTTGTAGGGTTAAATCCCGACTGAGCTCGGAAGAGGGTATCGTGGCTAAGTGGATACCGTAACTGTTAGGTTACCACATTGCAAAGGTTACGCAAACACTAGCCACTTCGGTCGTAGGATGGGTGACCATATCATAAGACACTGAGACCCCTCCGTGCCCCAGAGAGCACGTGCCATGTCGGTACCGGTTGCCACACGAACATCTGTGGCAGGTAGTTGGACCCCAAAATTGTTCGCGTGGTTGTCACTACAGAACTTCAATATCGCCAATGGGCTGTAAAGGGTCAGATGGCAGTCACTTGAGGGAAAATATCGAAGCTATCGCAGTTAGACTGGAAAGCTGACCCAAATAACAGGGTTGGGAAAAGGCTTACAGGATGATTACAGAATAGTAGTTATTTATATATTTTTTTATTTATTATAGAGATCATTGCAAATATGGTCATAGTAATTGTAATTATAGGTATCATAGTAATTGATTGATTCTGTATATACTCGTAGTTAAAATTCATTTCAGAACCTTACTTAGTACCATCGGGAATATATTTTACTTATTCCTTATCTTCAATCGGTATCATTAAATGGAACCGTTCTTGGATATTAAAACGTTACATAAAATATGTAGGTAGGTATCTTACACACAATCTGATGCCGGAAGATCCACCTATGTGATAAATCTTATTTTATTATGACGATAGCTGATTTTTCCTGCCATTTGATTTTGATGAAACAATAAAGCCTATATGTTGCTCTGAGGTAAGCTTATTTTTTCTGTGAATCATTATCCTCGGAGATTAGCGGTATATTATACAGACAGGTAGTCAATAATAAATAAAAACCTGTTTAGTATTATTATTTATCGAACAAAGCATGTTTAAATAATTTTATTAAATGTCTACAGTTGTACACACGATGTCTACTGTTTTTATATATTACACATTTTATTTCTCTGATCCGCTTCGTGATTGAAACTGTTCAAATATTTATAGTACATCACATTTCAATTTGAATAACAAACAAGGGTTGATAGGAAGTTCACATTTTTGCTGAGCGCGTGACAGGTGGCTTTTAGGGTTACTTCTGGCGCTCCGCAAAAATCGGGTTTCCAGATTCTCTCATACCGAACAACGTTTCTTGTCCTGCACCTAGAGCTAGTTAGGAATAACTAGTTCTTCTGTGCGGGACTATCAACTAATCAAGCATTACCTTGACATTGGCGAATCATCGATAAATATCGATGGAGCCACGTTTTTAAAGAAAGAAGACGACGAAGGGTTGATAGCAATCACTTGCTTTGACAAAATACGTAATGAGGTAATTAAAAATGTGTGGATCCTACTTTCTAGATTAAAAATGGTGATCGTTGACAGTGCTGTACTACATGATCGTAGGATTTTTTTTTATTTTGTTTCTGTTTTTCAGGCTTTGTTTATGCTTACACAGGTTTGCTTGGAAAATAAATCTGTATATTCTAGAATAGTAAATAGAAAACGTTACGAGTATTTTGTAATCTGTAATATATTTACTATTTTAGGAATAATTATTAAATATAAGATCACTGAAAATGCATTTATTAGGACTGTATTTACATTTATTTACAATAAGAATTACAATATACAAAATAAACATAATTATAGACTAAAAATATTTACATTACAAAATATCGTTTAAAAAATCCTCCGCGTCATTGCCGACTGGGAAGGTTCCCAGAATGCTGGCTGTGTTGCCACGTTGGATGGCGATACTTATTCTTTGGGCCAGAAAATAGCCAGCCTTCTGGTCCTGAGAAGCATCGATTAGGCGTTTAGCAATGTCTCTATAAAGACGGCGACCACTCGGACCCCATGACCCCAGTGTCTCAACCCCAAACGGCTCAAATATGTAATCACCTGCTAGGTTAGCATATTTGCGCCGTTTAAAGCCTTCAGCCGATGCAGCAGCAGCGCCGGCACATCCGGATGTGCTTGGAAGGTGTGAAGGTGCTAAGGGGTCAACGCATGTAGCGTCCCACACCAAAGGCCTTCCCATCTTCCACGGTAGCAACGACATACCGTCCGGTCTCTTTCCATCGCTTCGTGCTAAACCATTTGGTTCGCGTATGACCGGAAGACCTGCGGTGGAAAGAGCCCTACGAATTATGTCGTTTAGAATAGCGTGCCGAGGTATACGACCTGCGCTTCTGCTACAAGAAAGGCCATGGTGTCCCAGATTATCGACGGCTACTCCACAGGTAGTGTCGTCCAACATTGTACCGATGTTGGGCGATGGGAGCGCCTGGATCCATAACCCTGACTCCCATTCTCCAACAGCTAGTAGGCGTGCACGCTCTGAAATATGGACAGAAGTGTCAATTAGTGTATTAATTCTCAATTTACAGAGCGGTGAATCCCACAGTCGCTGTGAGCCTAGGCGTGAGGGCAGGTCAGTGTCGGGGCAAGACATCCTCCAAGCATTTATGGCATCGGTCTTGCATCGCACCTCGGAATCAATCAGTGTATTTGACAAAATTTTCCTGACTAATTCTTCGCTGCTATGGACCGACGACAGAAATGCTGGCAGACTGACATCTGTGACTCTGCGAATACCTAGCCCGCCCAAGCGAACTGGAAGAGACGCTTGGACCCAGGCCCGGTCATTAATATTTACATTTAAAATTTTACACAAAGAATTTTGTATTAAGTTGTCTAGTCTGCCCAAAATTTCTACATTTTTCCAAAATTGTCCTGAACGGAGGGCATGTGTAAATTTGGGAACGAAAAGACAAAAACGAAGAATAGTGAATTTAAATGTGATAGTTATCTCATAATCGGCGTGAGTTAGTCTCTTAAAAAAATGTATTCGTAAGCACAGTTCAGGGATGTATACATACAAAAAATAGACAGCTACAGCTCACGGTACCATATGTGGAACACAGATAAAAATACGATTTTAAAATATAAATATTAGAGTAATTTTAAAAAACTACTATCTCTATACAGTCAACACTTATTACATATCACAATATTTTTATCCGCTGCAATATCCCTCAATTAATATATTTTATGATTTTTTGAAACTGTATTAAAAATGAATTTGTAAATTTTATATCTAATTTCGCACTTTGTTGACAGTGTGGCAAAAGTGACGACATCTAAGCTAAATGTTCTACTTCATATCATTACTAACTTTATACTGTATCTATAAAAGATCAATAGATGTCACTATAATTATTTGTTAATTCTGCAGGAAGTATTGAAGTGGGTATCCCGTATATGGCACTGGTTGCCTTGTAGGGTTAAATCCCGACTGAGCTCGGAAGAGGGTATCGTGGCTAAGTGGATACCGTAACTGTTAGGTTACCACATTGCAAAGGTTACGCAAACACTAGCCACTTCGGTCGTAGGATGGGTGACCATATCATAAGACACTGAGACCCCTCCGTGCCCCAGAGAGCACGTGCCATGTCGGTACCGGTTGCCACACGAACATCTGTGGCAGGTAGTTGGACCCCAAAATTGTTCGCGTGGTTGTCACTACAGAACTTCAATATCGCCAATGGGCTGTAAAGGGTCAGATGGCAGTCACTTGAGGGAAAATATCGAAGCTATCGCAGTTAGACTGGAAAGCTGACCCAAATAACAGGGTTGGGAAAAGGCTTACAGGATGATTACAGAATAGTAGTTATTTATATATTTTTTTATTTATTATAGAGATCATTGCAAATATGGTCATAGTAATTGTAATTATAGGTATCATAGTAATTGATTGATTCTGTATATACTCGTAGTTAAAATTCATTTCAGAACCTTACTTAGTACCATCGGGAATATATTTTACTTATTCCTTATCTTCAATCGGTATCATTAAATGGAACCGTTCTTGGATATTAAAACGTTACATAAAATATGTAGGTAGGTATCTTACACACAATCTGATGCCGGAAGATCCACCTATGTGATAAATCTTATTTTATTATGACGATAGCTGATTTTTCCTGCCATTTGATTTTGATGAAACAATAAAGCCTATATGTTGCTCTGAGGTAAGCTTATTTTTTCTGTGAATCATTATCCTCGGAGATTAGCGGTATATTATACAGACAGGTAGTCAATAATAAATAAAAACCTGTTTAGTATTATTATTTATCGAACAAAGCATGTTTAAATAATTTTATTAAATGTCTACAGTTGTACACACGATGTCTACTGTTTTTATATATTACACATTTTATTTCTCTGATCCGCTTCGTGATTGAAACTGTTCAAATATTTATAGTACATCACATTTCAATTTGAATAACAAACAAGGGTTGATAGGAAGTTCACATTTTTGCTGAGCGCGTGACAGGTGGCTTTTAGGGTTACTTCTGGCGCTCCGCAAAAATCGGGTTTCCAGATTCTCTCATACCGAACAACGTTTCTTGTCCTGCACCTAGAGCTAGTTAGGAATAACTAGTTCTTCTGTGCGGGACTATCAACTAATCAAGCATTACCTTGACATTGGCGAATCATCGATAAATATCGATGGAGCCACGTTTTTAAAGAAAGAAGACGACGAAGGGTTGATAGCAATCACTTGCTTTGACAAAATACGTAATGAGGTAATTAAAAATGTGTGGATCCTACTTTCTAGATTAAAAATGGTGATCGTTGACAGTGCTGTACTACATGATCGTAGGATTTTTTTTTATTTTGTTTCTGTTTTTCAGGCTTTGTTTATGCTTACACAGGTTTGCTTGGAAAATAAATCTGTATATTCTAGAATAGTAAATAGAAAACGTTACGAGTATTTTGTAATCTGTAATATATTTACTATTTTAGGAATAATTATTAAATATAAGATCACTGAAAATGCATTTATTAGGACTGTATTTACATTTATTTACAATAAGAATTACAATATACAAAATAAACATAATTATAGACTAAAAATATTTACATTACAAAATATCGTTTAAAAAATCCTCCGCGTCATTGCCGACTGGGAAGGTTCCCAGAATGCTGGCTGTGTTGCCACGTTGGATGGCGATACTTATTCTTTGGGCCAGAAAATAGCCAGCCTTCTGGTCCTGAGAAGCATCGATTAGGCGTTTAGCAATGTCTCTATAAAGACGGCGACCACTCGGACCCCATGACCCCAGTGTCTCAACCCCAAACGGCTCAAATATGTAATCACCTGCTAGGTTAGCATATTTGCGCCGTTTAAAGCCTTCAGCCGATGCAGCAGCAGCGCCGGCACATCCGGATGTGCTTGGAAGGTGTGAAGGTGCTAAGGGGTCAACGCATGTAGCGTCCCACACCAAAGGCCTTCCCATCTTCCACGGTAGCAACGACATACCGTCCGGTCTCTTTCCATCGCTTCGTGCTAAACCATTTGGTTCGCGTATGACCGGAAGACCTGCGGTGGAAAGAGCCCTACGAATTATGTCGTTTAGAATAGCGTGCCGAGGTATACGACCTGCGCTTCTGCTACAAGAAAGGCCATGGTGTCCCAGATTATCGACGGCTACTCCACAGGTAGTGTCGTCCAACATTGTACCGATGTTGGGCGATGGGAGCGCCTGGATCCATAACCCTGACTCCCATTCTCCAACAGCTAGTAGGCGTGCACGCTCTGAAATATGGACAGAAGTGTCAATTAGTGTATTAATTCTCAATTTACAGAGCGGTGAATCCCACAGTCGCTGTGAGCCTAGGCGTGAGGGCAGGTCAGTGTCGGGGCAAGACATCCTCCAAGCATTTATGGCATCGGTCTTGCATCGCACCTCGGAATCAATCAGTGTATTTGACAAAATTTTCCTGACTAATTCTTCGCTGCTATGGACCGACGACAGAAATGCTGGCAGACTGACATCTGTGACTCTGCGAATACCTAGCCCGCCCAAGCGAACTGGAAGAGACGCTTGGACCCAGGCCCGGTCATTAATATTTACATTTAAAATTTTACACAAAGAATTTTGTATTAAGTTGTCTAGTCTGCCCAAAATTTCTACATTTTTCCAAAATTGTCCTGAACGGAGGGCATGTGTAAATTTGGGAACGAAAAGACAAAAACGAAGAATAGTGAAAGCTGAATGAATACTGATATTACATAGACTATCAATAACCTGATCAAAATTTTGAATTTTTGCATCGATAAAAGTGGAAAAGCCATCTTCTAAAATCGGGGACCCTAGGAGGCGTAAAGAAGTTTGGTCCAAAACTTTTATGTTGGGTGCCAGACAGTTGAATTTGAAGATTGTTGTTAATTTATCTGTGTTTTCAGATATAAAAATCTCACATTTATTCGGGTTCAGTTCTAAACCAATTGACTGAAACTCGTTCTTTATTAGGGCTAAATCTTGTAAAACTGTCTCTACTTTTCCCCCTAAAGTCCCGTCGTCTAGATACCAAATGTTAAATTTGGATTTTATTTTTTGAATTATTGGGTTAATGGCCAAACTGAAGATGACTGGTCCCAACGGATCACCTTGCTGACATCCAACGGCTGAATTCAAAAGGTGGTCTTTATAGATTAATTTTGTTGGCTGACTATAGCATTGCCAAAGAAAATTAAATATTTTGGGGGTTTCTAATTTGGCCTGTGTCAGCAAGGTGTCCCTGTTTACAGAGTTGAAGACGTTTTTCAGGTCAACTTTCAAGATGACCTCTCCATCTTCGCTACTGTCAAGGTATGTTGCAAGCGCATGGATTGCGGCCTCACAACCTCCTTTTGAACCAAAACCTAATTGAAAGGGCTGAAATTTGGTAGTAAGCTCCGTACTATAAAAACGACAACAAATTTTGGCTGCCAAACGCCGCAAAGTGCTACTTACGGCAATGGGACGAATGCCACCTTCCTTCTTGTTAAGGGCACATAAATTGGCCCCATACAAAATATCTGTGATGCCACTGTCCACATTGCCTGAGAGCATGAGGTTGACTAGAGCTGTTAGTTCCCTCAGAAGTGCATCACCAGCTTCCCCAGCGCTCGGACACAACAGATCCTTAAGGTGCTGTGGTGTCAGACCGTCAAGTCCACCAGCTGATCCAAAACGAAAGGAGTCAACAGCTGTGCGCACATCCTTGGCAGTAGTCTCAAGATTTTCTGTATCGTTGTTCGGAGGATCAGGGAAAGAGAGGTCAGCTGCGGATGGTGGGTGCTTACTCTGCAAGCCCGTCAAAGTTTCTACAGAATAAGGAGCCAGCACGTCGCTACTAAAAAGTAGCCTTGCCGCCCCACTGATGTTGCCTTCCCTTGCTTTATTCTCTACAAGTTTTAATTTCTTGGCCTGAGAAAAATCAGGGGCCGAAATGTGGATTGAATTTGAATTTAAACTGTTAAAATTGTTTGTACAATTTTCTTTGATTTGGACCGTCAAAGATGTCAACGGCCTTTTCTTTACGTGTAGGATTCTATAAGGGAAGGTTAACATTTGTTCCCAAGCGCTAAAGGTATTTTCCCGGACTACTTGACCAATGCAGGAGGCTAAACATTGAGCCACAGAGGGTCTCGCACCTCGGGGGATTCTTTTTAAAACCGGAATAGATTTTTTCATGGTACTTAACCTTTGCCAAAAGGGAATTTCGATATTATCAGAGTCACATGGGTGCCGTCCTTGATGGCCCAGCCTTCGGGGAAGGCGGCGTGGGTTGGTCCGTCTGGGTCTCGGTAGGCCCCTTGACCAGCTTGGTCAGGTTCGCGACCTCCTGTCGCAGGGCCTCCATCTGTAGCCGGGACGCGGCAAGTTCCGCCTCCAGGCTGGCCACCTGGCCCCGGAGGTAAAAACTACTGAATGGATTTTAATGAAACTTTACAATAATATACCTTATATATAAGAATAACACATAGGCTACATATAAGTTATAAAGATATTGTGTGAATTGTTCCAAATATGACGCAGCGCGACGGGAACGGGAAAAAATCCAAATTACCAAGCGGACGAAGGGGCGACCACTAGTACCAAATATAGCAGAAATTGTGTGGGCAGAGATTGTTTTGCATCTCAACAACAGTCAAATACGTGTTCAGAAAGCCAAGCTCTGTCACGTAGTTCATATTCAACGAGTTCCTTACTCAATTTTAATGCCAAACTTCTAAGAATTCGTTAAATTTTGATAAGAGAATGTACAGTGGTAAAAAAATATTTGTATGACTTTATCAATCACCTAATAAATCGGACAATGACAACGTCCAAATTTTTCTCGGAAATAATAAAATTTATTTTTATTTCAAATCGACCACATATTATTATTTTATTTTTCTGAATACTAACAACTTTTTTTTCATAGGTGCTGATGCGGGTGCCGCGAAGCCTGCCGCCTACCTCCTCGGCGTGACGACGACGCCACCGCTTCGGTGCCGCCGGGGCAGCGCTGCGCTTCGTGACAGTGCGTCGAACCTATATAAACTTTAAAGCTTTCTGTGTTTACTGTTTAGGTTTAGTGTATTCATAGTGAAAAGTGTAAATAAATGCAAGCAGCAAAAAATAATGGATGTGGCAATGCGGATGTAAATTCAGGTGAGCTTGCAAGTGCATCAAGTGGTCTTGTACGGTGCCCACATTGTCCCCAAGCCCGTTTTTTTAAAGGTGAACGCGGATTGAAAGTACATTTTGGAAAAATTCATAAAGTACAAAATGTATCTTCAAACGCGTCTACGATATCCCAATTTTTTCTAAATCAACAAGAAAATTCTGATAATATCGAAATTCCCTTTTGGCAAAGGTTAAGTACCATGAAAAAATCTATTCCGGTTTTAAAAAGAATCCCCCGAGGTGCGAGACCCTCTGTGGCTCAATGTTTAGCCTCCTGCATTGGTCAAGTAGTCCGGGAAAATACCTTTAGCGCTTGGGAACAAATGTTAACCTTCCCTTATAGAATCCTACACGTAAAGAAAAGGCCGTTGACATCTTTGACGGTCCAAATCAAAGAAAATTGTACAAACAATTTTAACAGTTTAAATTCAAATTCAATCCACATTTCGGCCCCTGATTTTTCTCAGGCCAAGAAATTAAAACTTGTAGAGAATAAAGCAAGGGAAGGCAACATCAGTGGGGCGGCAAGGCTACTTTTTAGTAGCGACGTGCTGGCTCCTTATTCTGTAGAAACTTTGACGGGCTTGCAGAGTAAGCACCCACCATCCGCAGCTGACCTCTCTTTCCCTGATCCTCCGAACAATGATACAGAAAATCTTGAGACTACTGCCAAGGATGTGCGCACAGCTGTTGACTCCTTTCGTTTTGGATCAGCTGGTGGACTTGACGGTCTGACACCACAGCACCTTAAGGATCTGTTGTGTCCGAGCGCTGGGGAAGCTGGTGATGCACTTCTGAGGGAACTAACAGCTCTAGTCAACCTCATGCTCTCAGGCAATGTGGACAGTGGCATCACAGATATTTTGTATGGGGCCAATTTATGTGCCCTTAACAAGAAGGAAGGTGGCATTCGTCCCATTGCCGTAAGTAGCACTTTGCGGCGTTTGGCAGCCAAAATTTGTTGTCGTTTTTATAGTACGGAGCTTACTACCAAATTTCAGCCCTGTCAATTAGGTTTTGGTTCAAAAGGAGGTTGTGAGGCCGCAATCCATGCGCTTGCAACATACCTTGACAGTAACGAAGATGGAGAGGTCATCTTGAAAGTTGACCTGAAAAACGTCTTCAACTCTGTAAACAGGGACACCTTGCTGACACAGGCCAAATTAGAAACCCCCAAAATATTTAATTTTCTTTGGCAATGCTATAGTCAGCCAACAAAATTAATCTATAAAGACCACCTTTTGAATTCAGCCGTTGGATGTCAGCAAGGTGATCCGTTGGGACCAGTCATCTTCAGTTTGGCCATTAACCCAATAATTCAAAAAATAAAATCCAAATTTAACATTTGGTATCTAGACGACGGGACTTTAGGGGGAAAAGTAGAGACAGTTTTACAAGATTTAGCCCTAATAAAGAACGAGTTTCAGTCAATTGGTTTAGAACTGAACCCGAATAAATGTGAGATTTTTATATCTGAAAACACAGATAAATTAACAACAATCTTCAAATTCAACTGTCTGGCACCCAACATAAAAGTTTTGGACCAAACTTCTTTACGCCTCCTAGGGTCCCCGATTTTAGAAGATGGCTTTTCCACTTTTATCGATGCAAAAATTCAAAATTTTGATCAGGTTATTGATAGTCTATGTAATATCAGTATTCATTCAGCTTTCACTATTCTTCGTTTTTGTCTTTTCGTTCCCAAATTTACACATGCCCTCCGTTCAGGACAATTTTGGAAAAATGTAGAAATTTTGGGCAGACTAGACAACTTAATACAAAATTCTTTGTGTAAAATTTTAAATGTAAATATTAATGACCGGGCCTGGGTCCAAGCGTCTCTTCCAGTTCGCTTGGGCGGGCTAGGTATTCGCAGAGTCACAGATGTCAGTCTGCCAGCATTTCTGTCGTCGGTCCATAGCAGCGAAGAATTAGTCAGGAAAATTTTGTCAAATACACTGATTGATTCCGAGGTGCGATGCAAGACCGATGCCATAAATGCTTGGAGGATGTCTTGCCCCGACACTGACCTGCCCTCGCGCCTAGGCTCACAGCGACTGTGGGATTCACCGCTCTGTAAATTGAGAATTAATACACTAATTGACACTTCTGTCCATATTTCAGAGCGTGAACGCCTACTAGCTGTTGGAGAATGGGAGTCAGGGTTATGGATCCAGGCGCTCCCATCGCCCAACATCGGTACAATGTTGGACGACACTACCTGTGGAGTAGCCGTCGATAATCTGGGACACCATGGCCTTTCTTGTAGCAGAAGCGCAGGTCGTATACCTCGGCACGCTATTCTAAACGACATAATTCGTAGGGCTCTTTCCACCGCAGGTCTTCCGGCCATACGCGAACCAAATGGTTTAGCACGAAGCGATGGAAAGAGACCGGACGGTATGTCGTTGCTACCGTGGAAGATGGGAAGGCCTTTGGTGTGGGACGCTACATGCGTTGACCCCTTAGCACCTTCACACCTTCCAAGCACATAATAAAATTCAGTCATTTTGAGATTCAATAACAGATTGGTTATGGAATTTCTATAGAAAGAAAGAAAAGAAAGATTGTTTCATCACTACTTTACACTCAACGTTACACAAAGAAAAATATAACTTACGTGTGGTCTTCTTCTTTTTCTTTTTTTAAAAAATGTGGCTCCATTGATTTTCATTGATAATTTCACCAATGTGAAGGTAATGCTTGATTTTTCCCGCACAGAAGAACTAGTTACTCTGAACTAGTTCACGGTGCGGGACAAGGAAACGCTGTTCGGTATTGCAATTGAGCGTTTGGGCCTGGATTTTTGCCCAGCACCAGAGGTAACCTAAAAGGCAAGCTACCACGCGTTCCGCTAAAACCCAAATCATCCGTGGTCATGATAGCCACAGACTTAAAATTGACGTAAGTGACAAGATCGTGTCACAATAACTGATACAACACAGTGTGGTTTGGTTTGACACTTATGAGTGCCCATGCCCACTATAGCACAAAATAGGAAATAGTACTTACATACAGAACTTGCACTCCGACGTTAATTAAAGCACATTCTTTTGTCCACAGATAGCATATTTCAAACGTTAGGGTTGTCCAGTAAAGTAAAATATATACCAGCATAATTTGACCAATAATTATGACGTTAATGCCTCAATATCAACTCTATGGGTAATGCCGTATCACAAACAAGAGACAACCCTTACTGACTTACAACTTCAAGTTGTAGCTGACGTCACGTATTTTTTGCGATTGTTAGGCGAGTGACATAGGCCTGACTATGATGCCCAGTAACGGCGATAGTCTGCCACCTATTACGTGGTACTATCAAAATTACTGGCTAAGAGTGGGTGTGTAATACAACATTACCTACACGTTTAGGCTGTAGGCGTGATGATTTTTATGTATGTATGTACCATAATACTGCAAAAATCCCGCATTTTTAATACCGTACACTTGCAAACGAGCTAAATTCTAGGTTAAAAAGAATAAAACTTGTTTAGTATTATCTTAAATTTCACAAAATTGTGCCGAGCCCGCGGTCTCTCTATATAATTAAATCTTACTTTGAGCCGCGCAATTACAAAAAGCTACGCAAGTTAATTTTTTAAACTAAACCTACATAGGCCAGAGCCAGCAGCCAGAGCAGGCCACACAACGAGATTAGACAAAAATAAATATTAACTGTTGAGACAAAAAAATTCGCCATCTTGTTTTTTCTACTTAACATTTATAGATATTATCTATACTAGCTGTCGCGGCGAACATCGTCTTTTTTTCAAATACTTATTTTGCTTCCAAAAGATCCTTCTCCTGATAATAACAACAAAAAAGAATTAGCGATATCGGTCCAGCCATTCTCGAGCCATTAATCTCTTAACCAAAACGACTTTGTTTTATACAGAAGATATAGATAATTAAAAGTGAAGTGTCAGTTTGATTCCAAATTATCAAACAGACATACATACATCACGATATTCCCGAAGGGGTAGGCAGAGAGGTATTACACAACCAGTTTGCCAGTAATTTAGTTGGTCCCACGTAATAAGGGACTGGTAGATTTCCCGGGAAGTGGTAACAGAACGCGAGCAAAGCCGGGGGCGTCCTCTAGTCTAAACTAATAAACTGCTTAGGTGGAGTGGTCGGTAGTGCATCGGCTTTCAACTCCAGAGTCTCAGGTTCGATTCCCGGGTCGAATCAAAAATTTGTGTGATCCACAAATGTTTGTTTCGGAGTTTGGGTGTTAAGTATGTTTATCAGTTTTCTAGATCCCATAGCACAACCTTATAGCTTAGTTTGGGCTAGATGACGTTGTGTGAGAACGTTTAGAAAATATTTATTATTTATTATTATTAATACTTGTGGTCGCCACCAACAGTAAATCTCACGAACATTAACATATACTAGTTATCCCGACGAACTTTGTGTCGCCTCAAATAAAAAATAAAAAGGATATTTTAATATTTCATGCAAATGTATGTAAATTGAAAAACGCGACGGACGGACAGACAGACAGACAAATTTTCGTATTAAATATATAGATTTTTTTGGATTTCTAATCTGGCAGTAAATGTAAGTTTAGAAGCAATTTAGACTTTAATTGTAATCTTTATGACTAACTGACTTTTAAAAGCGTTACCTTGTAACCTATTTGAATAAACATATTTTTATTTTAATTCGATTAATTATACATTAAGAAGTTCTAAGTTATATCACAATTACACTAAAGTTCAAGTTACTTACCTTGAATTATGCAAGTAATTCAACCCTTAAAAGCTTAAACCATGAAAATAAAAGCTTGCGTACTTAAGTCCGACAGGTTAATATCCCGTAGCACGTCTACGGAGATAGCGTAGTACTTGCTACGACGAGTGCTCTACGCGGCTACGCTGAGAATGTTAATGAGTTGTTGTGTGACAAGAATAAGAATATTTGAGTTGTTTGTTGTTGATATTCAGGGGACCTATCAAGATCTCCATGTCTTAAGTCATATTTGACTGCATTTGGTGCACCTGCTGACTGACGAGACTGATAAATCTACACTACTATTATAAAGAGGAAAGATTTGTATTTTTGTGTGTTTGTTTGTAATGAATAAACTCAAAAACTACTGTGCTGATTTCAAAAATTCTTTCACCATTGGAAAGCTACTTTTACCATGAGTAATATAGGCTACTTTTTATCCCGGTAATGTGTTCCCACGGGAACCGGGAACGAGTAACGCAGGAGCTGCGGCGATCAGCTAGTATATCCATAAAATAAACGTCTCAAATTGACACAACAACCGACTTCAAATTACCGAAATGGGAACAAATTTAGATTCCCATATTAGTCCAGTAGAAGCTATGATTTAAAAAAAATCTAAATCGTTTCACCCAGTCCAGAGATATAAGGTAACAAACATATAAAAAAACAGTCAAATAGAGAAGCTCCTCCTTTTTGGAAGTCAGTTGAAAATGTCTGAAAACGGTTATTGGTTCGATAGAAAGGTAACTAGCGAAATACAAAAACAATAAACGCCTCTTTATACCCCTTTGCAGATGATGATGTGATTGTATGAAATGGTTTATTCATTCGATTCTTTTATCGAAATCTGTTTAGCAGTTTTACGTGTAACTGACTAACTACTTTCTTACAAAACAATTTTAAGTACAATATCTCGCAAATGTACCTCTAGAGATTATAGATTGTCCGGAGGTAACGGGAAGCCTCGAGCTCAGCGCCGAACAATAGCTTCCTTGGCCGCATTCTACCGTATTTACCACGGCGAGTGTTCTGAAGAGCTCTTCAATCTGATCCCACCCTCTTCCTTCCGATCCCGAACAACCCGTGCCGGGCAAATATGCCACTCCCACACAGTGGATAGCATGTTCGCGAGAACCGAACGTTTTAAACGTTCGTTTCTCTGCCGAACGATAGTGGCCTGGAACGCCCTGCCTGTGCACGTGTTTCCTCCCACATATAATCCTGGGTTCTTTAAGCGGAGCGTGAAGAGGCACATCAGTAGGTCGTCAAGTTGAGGGCCACTCTCTATAGTATTGTATGCTGTGAGTGTGGCCCACAATCGCTAGACGTCGTCACGACTTACCACCAGGCGGGCGGCGTCAATTTGGCGAACCAAATATAAAAAAAAAGAACAATTTAAATTTAAACAAAAAAAAAATATTTTTTTCGTTTTGAACTAATATTTATTCTCTTCAAATAATGTATAAAGTATTTGCTCGAATGCTTATCCTAAATCTAGAAGGAAAAAGTGTATCAAATCTTTTTGCTCTCCTACATTTTCTGTTATTTTTACCTTGAAGTTATATGAAATTGAATTTGTTTCAGCTATTTTTTTTTCTCGACTGCCTAGGAATGGTTATGTTTTTCGTATCACAGCTTGTTATATTCTTTATTACATCATCATAACATAGTATATAAATACACGTGACACAGCAACTGACTTCAAATTTTTAGAAGAAAGTTTTGAGAAGAAGTTTTTAGAAGAAAGTTTTTAGAAGAAAGTTTTTAGAAGAAGTTTTTAGAAGAAAGTTTTTAGAAGAAGTTTTTAGAAGAAAGTTTTTAGAAGAAAACTAAAAGGATATCTGTTGGATTCGATATAAGTAGTGTTTTTGTGTTTCGTTTTTAACGCTATATGTAACACCCACTGAATAGCATACGAGTATTATTGAAAGTGTATTGTATTGTGTAAATGTACGGAGACTCGATCCCCCAGTCAAACCATTGACTTGGTTTTGGGGGACAATGAAACTAGCTTGTTTGTGTATAAACGTACAAGTTGGTAGCCGACTACACGCAGCAGCAGCAGACGACGTGTCGTCGCTTCATGTCACCACGACACGTTGTTGCGTCCTGTCGCTGCAGTCATGATATCGAACCCGACTGCAGACGGCAACAGCAGATGGAATCCAGTTGGCTCCGGCGTCAGCGGTACTACTGATCCGCGGTCGGGCGACACTGGCGTCTGTCGCTCGACGTGTCGCTAACTACGGAGGGAATTTCATGGAAATACATTGAAACCGGTAGTGTGTCCAATTAATAAAAATACAAAATCGGTTCACCTAGTCCGAATAAATGAGGTAACAAACATTAAAAAAACATACAGTCGAATTGAGAACCTCCTCCTTTTTTGGAAGTCGGTTGAAAACAAACTACGCAATTTTGATGCGGTTTTCACTAATAGAGATAGAGTGGTTCTCGAGAATACTCCTAGTATATAATTTGTTAAGCGGACGAAGCGTCCGTTACTATTATATAAAAAACCTGAACTGGAGCTGGACCGATTTCTATTCAGTTTTCACTAGCTAGCTGATCCTATAGGGAGTAACTCAGGCTACTTTTTATACCGGGAATATGATTCAATGGGAATGAGAGATCTATCCCACGCGTAAAGACCGGCCATGTGCGTGTCGAGCCACGCATAAGACAAGGTGCCGTAGTTACCTATAAAAGTCTCTATAACTCCAAAACTAACAGAGTTATAGCATCCGTTATAGTTTTCCTTCAAATTTCATTATATGGACTACCATCATGATTGTGTTCAAGTTCTTCACGCCAGCCGTTTAGATTTTAGAGGGGCGGGGGGGGCTGTTTTCCCAAAAACCTGGGACTCTGGTCCCAGTTCGTCGTGGTTCCGGAAAGTCGACTACATTCTCATAATAACTTCTTATCATAATACTCTGGGCAAATAATATTGTCGACGTGTGTCAATATTTTTGATCTAGATTCACAAAAGAAGGATTAACCCATATCTGAAAAATGCACACAAATTTTCGATTTATTGTCACCGGAAAGCGGATTATCGAAATTTACTGGTGACACCCCTAGCCTTTATAGCGACATGAATTCTGGCTATGAGCACTTTGTCATGTCAGAAGTATGATACAGTCTGGCACTAAAAACCTTATGATGAACTCACACTTGGAAACACGTTTGGGTTTTAAATGGGTATGCGTGGTATTGGTTTTATTTTGTAATAAGGATGTACAAAGAAGAATAAAGGGTTCTTAGGGTTTTTATTAGGAGCAAGTTTTAAACTTTTTTATTTTTTATTAATTTATTACCATCTTAAAATACAGGATAAGTAGTTAGGTTATAAAATAGCATTAATAAACCACTAAGGTTTGCACTAAATGCTACAGTAATCTACAACATTATGTCAAGCTAAGTACACAGCAAAAAATAAAAAAAGCAATAATATCAGAAAGGTACAATCATGTAAAAAACAGCAGCTTATTACCTATGAGTAAACTGGTTGAAAACATTTCCCAGTATACCCTCATTTATATCATATCTCCATATTATTAAGAAAGTGAGACTTTAGTTTACATTTAATATTTGACGGTTTTATTATATTTTGCAAATCGGGTCTACTACTAAGCAACCCTTTTATTCCGCTCCTACCTCCGTCTCTGGTACGCACTAGGAAGTATTTCCAGTGGCACCCGGTGGACTTCGGCCACCTGTATGGCCTCTCCGAGGGTTTGGTCGGGATGAAAATCCCGCGTCTTTGGGGGCTAACGAAGCAACCCAGCTTACTTTCAAACTTAAGGGGTTATGTGTGAACAATACCCAAACATTTTACGTAGGTAGGAAATCATATTTTTTGCCAAACTCAAACGTTTTATGTACCTAAACAAACATGGTCACGTCTGTCACGCCTATATCACCGAGGGGGTAAGTAGAGCTGTTATACGAGCCTTTATTTTTGTAGTACTTTATAAATATATAAATCATTCTTTAATCTTGCAATTTCAAGACGATAAAACTGAAAACTGTGCTTCCCGAACAACGAAACTATGAAGGAATCTTTTGAAACTTAGTGTTTTCAGCTTGGGAATTTCTTCACCGACGCCAGATGTTAGCGGCACGAAATATTACAACCCCTAACAGGGGCCATGAGAACAGCGGATATATTAAATACTAGCTGATCGCCGCAGCTTCGCCCGCGTGATTTAGTTTACTCGTTCTCGGTTCCCGTGGGAACACATTACCGGGATAAAACGTAGCCTATGTTACTCAGGGTGAATGTAGCTTTAATAAAGAATTTTTGAAATCGGCACATTAGTTTATGAGTTTATTCATTACAATCATACTACAAAAATACAAATCTTTCCTCTTTATAGATAAGATAAGATAAGATAAGATAAGATAAGATAATATTTATTTGCAAAAACATGTGTACATATAATATACATAGTCAAGTGCTTATTATATAGGTCTTAAACTTCGATTGGACACAACATGTTTTACCATTGAGTGGTGTACAAATTATTATTTAACTTCAAGTCATCACATCTATATCATACTATATCATACTATATACTATATCATATTTATAATAGTAGTATTAATATGAAGGTGGTTTTTTAATTCAGTTGACAGACATACATCACACCTGAATCCCGGAAGGAGTAGACAGACGTGCATTATATACCCAAATTTTGCTAGTAATTTCGTTGGTCCCAAATAATAGGGGGCAAGCCTATTGCCGTTACCAGGCACTATTGAAAATCCATTACTACCTGTAATTCCAACCAAAATTCCAACAGCTAGGACAGATGTTACATACTAACAGACTCACATTCAGACATATTATAATCACGCATATATTCCTAAAGAAGTAGGCTGAAATGAGCACACAAATAAAATATGGGCGTGGATACCCTCTCGCTGGAAACCATGCTTCAAGCCATGGACTCTCGCGAGTAGTTGTAAGTAGTTGCTCGCGAAGGAGGCGGCCGATAAATGTTGGTAGTCCTACATAATAAGACAGGCATCAATATGCCTGTCTTATTATGTATAAATATAGGACGCTTTTGTATAGTGACTGATAACAGCAATCTGTTATCAGTCACTATACAAAAGCGTCCTACATTGTCGAATTTAGTGGCTCCAATCTAAAAAGTTATTTCTAGTGATAGCTAGTTTGTTTATCCATGTTTGCATTTGTTTTCGCTGTTTATTTTTATTATTTCACGTTGAAACAGTTTATAAATGACGCCCCGACCATTATGTGCTATAAATCTACTTGGTGTTTTAAAAGAACAATATTTAAATGCACTTTTCATTAACTAACATTTTCATTTGACATTTTATGAATTTATTTCATCATCCGGGTGATGATGTGAACGTCGAATCAGTTCGAGAGTAGCCCGTTACCATAGCAACCGGAGTGCGGGCGGCCCACGCGACATGAGACGCATTTCATTATTGTATGAAATTTGACATTGACATCCACACGTATTGCGGGCGACATCCCCACACTGATGGAAAAACGCTTGACAGGAAAAACGCTCTAACGGGATAAAAAGCCTATGTTATTCAGGGATAATGAACTTATATATCTGTGAAAGAATTTTTAAAATCAGTCGGATCGTATTCAATTCAAACAAACTAACAAATCTTTTCTCTATACGAGTATAATACGAATATTAGTACCTATATACGAGTATAGACCAGCCGATGCGGCCATCGGCTACTCTCGGTTCCGATCGTGTGGAAAAGATTTATCCTTAAATATTTAGATAGAAATTTTATAAATCGCACAAAAGCACGTCATCGGCAGGAGTTGAACTTCCTTTTTGATTTCTCTTACCCGATATCCACGGAAACAGATTACTATTTGGGTAACATTAAAAATTAATAATATGGTCATCGGCTGAAGGCCTCAAACGGTGTAAATTGCGGCGTAAAAATTGTAAGGTTTCCTTAAATTTGCCGTATATCATTACTTCCCAGAATTTGATCCTTAATAGCAACACTATCGTATGGTGTAATAATAAAGAGTGTGATTTTTTTTCTAAATCAATGGGTTCGATTCCCAGCTAGGATTATAGGTTTAAAAAAATCTAATGATGAGGTTTTAAGTTTCATCAAAATCGGGCTCGTGACTTCTTTGAGCATTTTTCGCTATTCCTTATAGTTCCGGATTTGGCCATCCAAGCCCACTTGAAAAATTCATTCTGTATACTTTCATATGCATTTTTGAATAACTTTTAATTTGGAATTACAAACAGACATTTGCATTTTATATATAACTAGTTGTCTCGGCGAACTTCGTACCTCTTTTTTAAACCTTTCCTAAACCTCCACAAATGTTTCAAGACCAAAATCAGCCAAATATAGAGTGAGACAAACAAACGGCGATTCATTTTTATTTATATAGATTACTAGTTGATCGCCGCAGTTCCACCCTTGTAATTTAGATTACCCCGGTTCCCGTGGGAACACACTAACGGGATAAAAATTTGCCTATGTTACTGAGGGTGAATGTAGCATTTAAAATTTTTTGAAATCGGCACAGTAGTTTTTGAGTTTATTCATTACAAACATACACACAAAAATACTTACTAAATCTGTCCTCTTTATAATAGTAGTGTATAGATATGTAGATATACCTACACTAGTTGATATTTGTGACTCCACCCGCGTGGAATATAATATTTCGACTATAACTATTTTCCTTCCATCTGAATGTTCCAATTGAGCCAAGCGAGTGGTTTGCTAGTTCTGTGGATGAGACAATGCATTTAAGATCGTTTAGTAGACATTTGAGATATTCTCAGCTTATTCCACTTTGACACCATAGTCCTCATAGACAGATTCCATTTTTGTTGCGCATTTTAACACCCGATAACTAGTTAAATCAAAAAGTTAAATGAATACCTCTCGTTCATTAATTCGATAATCCTGAAGACCATAAGACAATGTTCGAGGATGTAATTAAAAGTCTTTGTATCCAGTGATGGATGAAGTTTCACAACGAGGCGCATGTTCCAAGGTACGACTTGGGGAAAAAGCCCTCAAAGCAACAAGTTTCTCGTTGCTTAAGACTAACTTTGGAAAGTTTCGTCGTATGCCGTAAGTAAGAGAATTTCGAAAGCATTTATTATACTTAGATAGCGATATTTTCGTTTAGGCTCGAACTGCAGAGATTGAAGGTTTTAAGGGACTCTACAAACATCTCCAGGGTCTAATTAATCCTCACCAGCACACGTTGCACTTGCTGACACGGACGAGGCTTTGCCAAATATACCCAGTACTTGAAAATGGCAATTGGCTTGCCACCTATTACGTTGGGTTAACGAAGCGACTTTTTTTTTTTTTATTTTTTTTTAGTTCCGCGACCAAGGCCGCGGCCGCTCTAACGTCCGTTGCCGGGCGTCTCTGGTTACAAGCAGAACGTATTTCCAGTCGCCCGGCGGACTTTGACCACCTCTGTGGTCTCTGCGGGGGTTGGGTCGGGATGAGAATCCCGCGTCGTTGGGGGTAGGGTTTTATCCCGCGTCAGTGAGTGAATCTGGTTGCGTGCTATGGGGCAAAGGCCCCGCAGCACGCAACCCTTTTAGCCTGCTTCTGTAAGGACGACAGGTGGCGATCCCGCCGTCCTCAGGCCCCGATCATGGAGGTCGATGGTCTTGGGCGTAGATGAGTCTGCGGCGGCCTCGCCGCTGACTACGGAACTCGGCGGGGAGGGCACGCTCCCTCCCCCTCTCGGCCGCCTCCTTCGCGAGCACGACTTGCTCGCAGAAGGACACGGCCGCGTTCCACCTACTCCCGCTGGAGACCATGGCTTGAAGCATGGTCTCCAGCGAGAGGGTATCCACGCCCAGACCCACTACGAGGTCCCGGCGCTGACTCGCCCACGCTGAGCACTCCACCAACGTGTGGAGTGCGGTGTCGTCGTCGGAAACCTCGCAGTGTTGACACCGGGGTGTGACCTCACGATGGATGCGAAACAGATAGCTACCGAAGCATCCATGCCCGGTAACGATCTGCGTCGCACGATACGTGAGGTCACCATGCTGCCTCTGCAGCCAATCGTCCATGATCGGTCTCACCGCCGCGATGATGGTGGCACCCCACTTGGGTTGCTCAAGTCGCACCCTCCATGACTCCATGAGATCCTGTCGGAGTTGGGACCGCCGGTCATCGATTTCTCGAGACGCAGGCCTGTGGTCCCGCTCCAGCGCCTCCTTGCGCCATTGGAACAATGACGCAAGGGCTCTCGCTTCCAGGTCCCATGGAGGGGTCCCGACTAGGAGACATGCAGCCTCTCCGGAGATCGTGCGGTAGCCCCTTATTGTTTTGACGGCCAAGGTCCTCAACGGTCTGTTAAGGAGCGTTGAGTTGTTGGCCGTCAACCGCGCCGCCCATACGGGAGCCCCGTATAGGGCCATACTCCGCACGATCCCCAGGTACAGTCTCCTGCAGGAAGCGTTGGGTCCCTTTAGGTTGGGCATCAGTCGCGAAAGCGCGACCGATGCGTGTGTCACCTTGGGGACCAAACTTCGGAAATGTGGTCCGAAGTTCCATCGGCTATCAAGTACGATCCCTAGATACTTCATCGAGGGCTTGATGCCGATGCTAACGCCTCCCACATTTATGCTGGAACCTTCAGGTGGACCGTTCCGAGGTCTGTGAAAACACAGAACCTCGGACTTGTGCAAGGCCACCTCCAGTCCCAGCCGCCGTATCCGACCCACGACTTGAGCAACACCCGTCGTGACCTTGAGTGCTGCCTCCTGGTACGTTGCACCCCGCGCCGTGACGAGGGTATCGTCGGCGTAGCACGTTACGCCGACGCCCTCAGGCAACGCACCCCGCAGCACCCAGTCGTAGCCGATGTTCCACAGAAGCGGCCCCAGGACCGACCCCTGTGGAACACCGCACGACACATCCGCCCGAGCCAGCTGGGGAAAGCTATGGCCCTCTCCGAGAGATAGGCCCCGACAATACGACGGAGGTAGAGAGGCGTTTCGTGATACACGAGCGCCTCCCTAACGCAGCTCCATGGCAAGGTGTTGAACGCGTTGGCGATGTCAAGAGACACCGCCACCACCACCTTGCCCTGCGAGACTGCTTCCTCCGTCAGGCTCTTGACGCGCATGATCGCGCTCACGGTGGAGCGTCCCCGACGAAAACCGTACTGGTTGTCCGCCAGATCTGGCCCCACCGTCGAGAGATGCTCGACGAGGCGTTCCGCGATAATTCGCTCAAATAGCTTACATACCTCGTCGAGCAAACACGATCGGCCGGTATCCGGACGGTGAGTCCACCGGCCGCCCCGCCTTACGGATCAGGACCAGCTTCCCCGTCCTCCACACCTTGGGAAACTGGCCCCTTTCGAGGCATGCGCTAAAGAGCCCCATCAGTCGAGGCCCGAGTTCTTCGAGGGCCAGGACCCATGCACGGCCAGGAATGCCGTCGGGTCCGGGGGCAGTGATTTTCCGGCGTTTGAGCCGGTGTACTGCCGCCCCTAGCTCCCCCACCCTGACTTCGGGTACGTCGTCTTCGCCGGTGCTATCCGCGTCGGGCAGAGACGGAGCCATGTGCGGAGGGATGTGCTCCTCCGCGCTCGTCGGAAACAGGGAGCCCATGACCCGCTCCAGCTGCTGCGGCTGGAGACTCTGGGTCAGTGGGGGCGCCTTAGGTCGGAGTTTCTCCCTGACCTGTAGGTACGGGCGCCCCCAGGGGTTCTGCTGCAGGGTCTCCAGGAGCTCCTCGCGGGCCGCCGTCTTGGCCCGCTTTATTGTCTCCTGGAGATTACCTTTAGCCTCCCTGTAAGCCTGATAAAGCTCCGCCTCTCGGGTTGCCGCGTCGTCTGGGCGGCGATGCCTCCGGCGAAACCTGGTGTACTGGCGGCGGGCGGAGATGCATGCTGCGCGCAGCTGTGCAATCTCCGGCGACCACCAGTACACCTGCTTCCTTGCTGGTCTGGGTGTAACCCTAGGCATCGCCGCATCACAGATTTGCACATGGCATGGCTCCCCTGAACCACTCCGCCTCGGCATCCACATCGGCAGGCCGGTCCGGTGCCGGAATCCAGGCCTGCACGATGGACGCCTCCAGGAGAGCCTCCCGATCCAGATGGTGAAGTGCCCAACGCGGATCCGGGGGATTTTCTACCGGCTGTGGGAGGTCAGGTGGGGGGACGACATCGAACCGGATATACCGATGGTCCGAGTGCGTCTCCTCACCCTCCTCCACGTGCCAGCCAGTAATACGGGCGGCGAGGGCAGAAGTCGCGAACGATACGTCCACGACCGAGCTGGTCCCTCGCCGCCAGAAGGTGGCGACATTCCCCCGGTTGAGGACCTCCAGACCACGTGTTCTGGTCCAGTCCTCAAGAAGCCTCCCCTTGTCCCTGGTTTCCCGGGAGCCCCACGCCACACTCCAGGCGTTGAAGTCTCCCAGGAGCAGGACAGGGCGAGGACGGCACGCAGCGAAGACGACGTCGAGCTCAGTGAGCCATAGCTCAAACTGAGTCTCGTCCAGTGTCGGCGAGATGTAGGTGGCCACGACTGCCAACCCATCATAGTCCGCCGCAACACACCCGCGGCCCCTTGCAATGATCGCAAGGCGCGAGCTGTCTGCGGCGGCCCCCCCGAAGATAAAACAGGCCGAGCCGTCCTCGTCCACCGGGCTTCCCGGGTGGACGTAGTACGGCTCGGCGACCACGGCCAAGTTTATGGACCACTGCCGGATGCTCTGGTACAGAAGATCCTGAGCAGCGCGGCAGCGGTTCAAATTCACTTGCAGGATGCGGATATGGGCGTCAGACATTAATGGACGTCCATATCAGCATCCCGCCGAGAAACATCTGGCCGTGCAGTAGCGGCACCCCCACCGCTCTCAGCGGACGGACGAGGCTTTGGCCTCGAGGCGGCGCAGGTTGAGCTGCCAACCCGGTGGTCCGCAGTCTTGCCCTCCGCCTCGCATCTAAAGCAGCGACGCGGGGCGTCGCAGGCACTTGCCTTGTGACCGGGCCGGCTGCAGCGGAAGCACCGATCGCCTACGGTGACTTCCGCTGTGCACTGTACTCCAACGTGCCCCACCACCATGCACCGGAAACATCTTGTTTCCCGGGCACGAAGGAGGTGCACCTGCGCCTTTAGGAAGCCCCCTATGAGGAGGCCTCGTCCGTCCGCCACTTTTAGTGCCGCCGCGACGGGGCACTGGACGACTGTCGTGCCATGGCCAGTGAGGCTGAAGGAGATCTCTCCAGCCTTCACTTGGTCACGGGGACAGCCGCCCGCCTCCACGACGGTGGAAATCACTTCCTCCGTCGTGGCCGCGTCATCCAGACCGGAGACGCGCAATGCAGCGCATTTGGTGGGCCTGGTGACGCGGACGGCTTCTCCGTCCAGCTTGTCCCTCAGCTGAGCCGCTAGGGCATCAGCTTTGGGGCCGCTGGAGGCGCCGGAGACCTCGAGGAGGCGAGCCCCGGTGCGTGTCGTCTTGCACCGGAGACCCCCCTGGATATCGAGGGCTGAGAGGTCGACTGAGGCTTTAACTTGTCTCAGGACATCAGCGTACCCCACACCCCTCTCCACACCCTCCGTCGTCACCGTAAGGACGACGGCTGTGGAGCGAGGAGCGCGGGGCCTCTTCGGCGCCTTCGCCGCGGCGGCTTTGGCCGCTTTCTTGGCGGCCTTTGTCTTCTTCTTTGCTCCCACTACTTCCCATCCCTCCCGTCTGGAGGGATGTGAAGAAGCAGCGGGGGCAACGTTGGAGGAGGCGGGGGTGGCAGAAGTTTCACTCTTCTTACCCCGTCCCTTCCCCTTCCTCGCTTGGGCCGCGGTCTCAGCCGGCATCCGAATCGCTGGGGAAGCGGACGGGGGCGGAGCGAGGCGACGGACAGCGGGTGGCGTGCCGCTTGGACCGGGAGCGGAAGCACCGCCGACAACCGCCGCGTATGTAAACGCGGGACGCGCCAGCGGAGGGCGGTACGCCCGGTCCTCGAGAACCGCGAGGCGCCTCTCGATCGCCGTCAGGACCTGCACCATAGTCGGCACAGGCGGTGACGGCGATTCGGGCGCCGTGGTGGGCACCTTGGTGGGCGCAGTGGTAGGTGCTGTATTGGCCGCAGGCTTTTTCTTCGGCGCTGGTCCAGCCGTCGGAGGAGGCGGCATAGGAGCTGGAGCTGGAGCTGGAGGCCCTTTGACCACCCTGGTCAAGTCCGCGACCTCCCGTCGCAGGACCTCCATCTGCCTCCGCGAGGCGGCGAGCTCCACCTCCAGGCTCTCCACCTGCAGCCGGAGCCTCACTTCCTCATCAGTAACGCTCCGCGCGAGGAGCTCGTCGAGCGAAGATTGGGCATCAGCCACCAACGATGCCACAATCCTCTTCTTGCCCTGCATGCCCTTGTTACCTTTCAAGGCTGCGTTCATCAGGGCAAGAGAACTCAAGAGCTCCCGCGCAGGCGGCACGCCGATATCTCTGCGACTGGGCAGGGGTGGTACAGAAGGATGGAGCGTTGGCGGCATCTCCTTCTCCTTCGCCAGTAGAAAATCGCCACG
Source organism: Nudaria mundana (assembly GCA_963556515.1). Classification (NCBI taxonomy): domain Eukaryota; kingdom Metazoa; phylum Arthropoda; class Insecta; order Lepidoptera; family Erebidae; genus Nudaria; species Nudaria mundana. Next base: position 1,795,953 of record OY748301.1, on the reverse strand, counting down.
TGTCCGTGGCGTCTTTTTCGGCCCCCCTTCCTCCGACTCACTGCTCCCGGAGCAGCTAGTGCTCCGGTCGCGCGAAGGTCCCGTCTTTATTTCTTCGTGGACCCTCTTCGTAGGAGGGCCCTTTGTGTTCACACTGCTGGGACCTGGCTTGACGTCAGACCCAGCAGCAACATTTCCTGAAGGCGTCGACGTCACGCTGCGACTGGGCAGCGCGGCGCGAGCCTCCGTTTCGCTCGGCATCGGAGTCCGTTGGGATAGCGTGAGGTCGTCTTCTTGGTCCGACTCCGCCCAGAGAAAGGCGGAGCCGAGACCGGGGTAATCGTTTTTATCGGGTTGAGCCGACATAACTATTAATATTCGCACTTTATGGCCACAAGTTCGGACTAGAACGTTCGGTCACCCAACTTGCCACTGCGTTACCGTAAGCAAGTTGGGGTCCAGGGCGGACGACGAGGACGTAGTTTCTAATCACTTGGGGCCCCGCCCCTAACGAAGTGACTGGCGAAAAGTGGGTATAATAAGCGTCTCAGTCTCTCTTCGGAGATAAAGACGTGATTTGTGTATCTGTCTGCAGAGATTGGAAGTATGTATGATGTAGATTACTTAGTGGGAATCATGAACACCGAGATTTGAGAGAAATAGGAGAAAAAAGGTATAATATAGTAATTTATTTCCACATCAAATATTTATATTCACATAAATTTTTTTTTTCACATAAAATATTTTAGCGAAAATTGGACCGATATGATTCTGTGACGCGTCACATTAGAATTAACGCTCTAGATGTAGATTTACGGTAGTTTGTATGAAATACCACTCAGGAGTCCGAGACGCCCAGGACTTTAATTGGCTGTGCCACAGCGGCTGGCACGTAAGATTTTGTTGCCTTTCATCAACATTTCATCGTAAGGCAACGGGTTTCGATTTTTTTCAAAATTACAATATAGCTGCTACTTATTATTAAATTCATTCGGCCATTTTGGACATAACCCATTATAAATGTGCCCGGTGACGGCAATAAGCTTGCCCCCTAGTACGTGGGACAAACAATACTGGCAAATTGTGGGTGTGTAATGCACCTCTGCCTAGCCCTTCGGGGATATAGGCGTGATATTATAAACTTAAGACAAACGGGTCTTTTACGCGATTATTGAGATATTTACATACCTCTTTATTACCCGGCTCTTTATTATAGGCGTGATATGTGTGTGTGTGTGTGTGTGTGTATGTGTTGTATGAAATAAACACTGTGACTTTTTGGATATCTTCAATTTTTTGGGAGGTCAAAGACCCACGCAGTCCTCATGACTACAAGTTACCTGGTCTTAGACGAATCTCTAAAATGGATCTTAGTTTAGACATACTGATATCCATTTTAGAGCCTCATCTGTCTAACGGTTTTGTTCTTACACTGACTTGAAAGTCTAAAACATTATCCATAACGCCTATACCTTCTAAGGGGTAAGCAGAGGTGCATTACACACCCACATTACGCGAGTAGCTTTAATACATTATTATAAGAATTTAGATTAAGTTATTATGTGAGTAATATATGTAAATAACCTAGTTATTAAAATAACTAGGTTATTTACATATATTATTCACATAATAACTTATAACGCTTTTAGTACTAGGCAGTTCTCTCTGAGACAGTCTTGAGAATGCCTCGTGTAGAGGTGAAACATACGTCGACGTTGTAATGTCTTCTATTTTAGCGAAATAATGCTATTAATTAAAAGTTTGAACATCATATTTACCATTGCTTTGTCATGGACTTTCGCCAGGCAACGCCTGTTTCCATCCAATATTTACTATTTAAAATTATTTCAATGGAAATTAAACAGAAAAGTAAAAATTGTAACTGTTTTTTGTGAGATAGCCCGTTTCTAAGGGTACTTTTCCTGTCATTCCTTTTATCACCAGCGTATGGATCTCTCCCGCAATGCGTGCGATGTCAACGTCAAATCAGTTCGCGACTAACCCCGTTACCAAAGTAACCGGTGTGCAGGCAGCCCGCGCGAGATGCATATCATTGTTGTATGTCATTGACATCGACACGCATTGCGAACGAGATCCATACGCTATACGGTAGAAAAATGCTTGACAAGAAAAGCGCTCTAAACGAAGGCAACAAGGCTACATAGTATTATGAGTGTTTAGTTAGATAAAGTATACTGCAGTATTTTCTTTGACTGCACATAAGGCAACTTACCAAAGCTAGCCTTCCAGCCATCGGTAGCTGCAATACGTTTGAGATGATAATTGTGTTACCACGTCATGAATAAAACGATATTCCAGTACATATTGAATACCTAGTATAACATTCATAATGTGAATTCTTACCTTGGCTTTGTAGTAACCAAGGTGGAAAATGGATTCTTAAATGATTTGGACACAAAGGAATTGAAAGGATGACAGAACAGATATATGACTGCCACGGTGACGCAGTTGTATGAGTATGCGACTGCCGTCCCTGCGGTCCCAGGTTCGATTACGGGTCGAATCAAATTATTTGTGCGATCCACAAATGTTTGTTTCGGAGTTTGGGTATTTTCTATGTAAAATGTATGTATTTAGAAATATACTAGTGGTTCTGTGAACAGTAGACCTCGCGTTATTTTCGCATTTTCCCCCCATTTCTCCCCCCAATCGAAAAATCTCTTCGACAAAAGTTGCGCCTTGCAACAAAGAACAGTTGTGCCAAATTTCATGAAAATCAGCTGAAGAATGCGGCCTGTAGACCGTAACTGACACACATACCAACAACGTCAAATCGGCCAGTCTTCGAGTTAAAACTGTGACGCTTCGCTCGCTCGGTCAATAAGTATGTTTATCAGTCGTCTAGATCCCATAGCACAACATTATATTACCTTAATTTGACTTCATGTGAGAATGACCAAAAATATTTATTTTTTTATATGAAGCAAGTAGTGTGAATAGACAAGCTGCTGGTTTCCTAGGATATCGGTGCCGTGATTTAGTGATCGAAATACATCGGGGAAATGACGTCACTATAATGTTGCCTATGTAAATAAAAAGAACCCGTTCTGCGACTGAATCGCAGATGTCTTGTAAAACAAATCTCTTCCCCGTTGGAGTGGGCAAAGACTAGGTATGTATTTCACTTGCTACGAGCTTGGTATACTTGGCACGAGTATGTCTTTTGCTTCTTCAACTTTCGGTTACCGGACACTCTTAACCTAATCTTTTGATAGGACATCTCCGATTTCGTTAGAATTATCATAAGTTTCCGTAACACAATCACATAGTATCAAACAAAGTCTGTCCGTCCGTATGTATGCTTTGATCTTTAAAACTATGCAACAGATTTTGATGCGATTTTCACCAATGAAAAGAATGGTTCTCGAGGAAGTTTTCGTATATATAATTTGTGAAGTGGGCGAAGCCACGGTCGTCCGCTAATATAATCCTAAAACGAGCCATCCGCAGCGTCTGTCTGTTCGTAATTAACTCATAAACTACAGCATCAATATTCATGCTGCTTTCACTAATTGATAAAGTAGTTTTCGAGGACGTTTTAGTATTTAATTTGTCACGGGCAAAGCCGTGGGCGTCCGCTAGTCGTATATAAAGAAATCAGTATTGAAATACATATCAAAGGAGAAAGCTAGTTAATTATCTTGCGGTCATAGTTTGTAGAGATTGTGGAACGATAAATGAAGACAAATCGTGAACCACACTCAGTTCAATCGTCGTTGGGACTTTACTCCTACTATCGGTTTATACTACTGTCGTAAATACTCTATTGTGACTCACGTGACTTCAGAAGATCTAGTAATTGCCTGTTGTGTTTTTAATCAAAAAATCTTTATAACCAAACTAGTTGATCACCGCGGCTCGGCCCGCACGATATAGTTTTCTCGTTCCCGATTCCTGTGGGAACACATTTACGGGATAAAAATCTAATATTTAAAAAATAGCCTACGTTATGTTACTTGGGAATAATGTAGCTACACATAAGTGAAAGAATTTTTAAAATAGGTTAAGTACTTACGAAGTTTATTCAATTTAAACAAACTAACAGACATTAGTATAGTGCGTCCGTCCGAGTTTTCTCATTCCCAATTCGCACAAGAATAGCTGGATAAAAGTTAGTGTATAACAGTTAGGCTTATAGTAAAAAAAAATATAAAAAAAACAAAACAATTCAGTAGTTACGAAGCTTGTTCAATGCAAATAGACAATCGAATTTCTCTATCTGTAAATATAGATTTACAAATACACAAACTATTATGTTAATAGAATCGTATACACATTACTGTATTTTTAATTGTTTTTAGCACTTTGGAAATCAGTGATTCATACGTCTGTCGGCACGTGATGATCACCTTTACTGAGTATCTACTCAGTACTGCTAGTAGCAAATAATAATACTGTATGTATGTATGTATGTATGTATCTCATAAATTATGCAAAATACGTCAAACACAAAAAAAATCGGTTTACTCAGTCGAAAGATATGTGGAAACAAACGTAAAAATAAAAGTCGATCGATCGAGTAACAACTAGTAGTGGTTCCCAACAATACCGCTCGATTGAAACCTTCGGAGTTAAAGTTGTCTTTGTTTATTTTTATTCAGTTTTTATATTGTTCACTGTATTATTTGTTGTGAGTTTGTATCGGTTTGCCTCAGAATCGTTTTATTTTTCATACAATCTACATGCCCTTGTTGGTTACGCCTGCGGATATCAATAGAATTTAGGTTAGTTGTGTATGTTTGAACAATAGGTATGAAATAAATAAATACACCAGCTAAGTCTGCCTTTGACCACGGCCTGCGGCGTAGCCTAGTCGATATAACGTTAGGCAATAAAAATATGTACCTTCTTATACAATTATAGGTACATACATCTATGACACATTCCTGTTAATTTTTAAACCGTTCTTAATTCGACTGATTTTTAGGGTTCCGTAGTAAAAGTTTCGGTTCATCATGTCCTATTGGTCCTCTGTTTTTCTCCCGAACGGTTGGTGCTGGAGAGATGAAATTTTGCACGGATATGTGTATTTACGATTCCGACATGCCTACAAGTGAAGTGGGGATGAGGTTTTTTCTCGCGTTAACCCCATGGTGGGGGATTTCATTAGATAGGTATTTCTAAATTTAAAAGCTATTTCAGCTATACGGTGTGTAGCTACTTCTCTTTTATAAAAGAACACTAGACTTCATAAAAAAGCAAAAGATTTCTGATTATTTTATCCTTGTATCCGATAAAAGCTTGGGCACTTGAAACTGAAAGTAGAACGACTTGCAATAAAGATTCTAACAATGTCAGTTCTTGAGTATACAGACATAATAGCCACTCGACTGACAGTACATTGTTTTTTACTTTTTTTATTTTTGAATACCCTGCAGAAACAGTAGGTATGACATCGGTCCTGACTGAAAAATCTATTCCGAACGTAAAGCATAGAATAGGGAATACTTGTAGTATTAGTGTAACTAAAGGTTGTGTTTATAAAAAGAGATAATATAATATAACCAACCTATTACTATTGAGTCCAAAAAACAAGTTTCCGTTCGGGACATTAGGGACAAAAGGACTTTTTTTTTAAATTATGTGGCCCAAAGCAGATTTCTAGTGGTACCCGGCGGACTTTGGCCACCTGTGTGGCCCCATTGGGGAAAAACCCTATTTAAAGTGGTTGCTTTAGTTGATTCTGGGAACAGAAAAGATTCGAGCGGAAGTCTTAAGTTATCACCCACGAGCAGATAGTGTCTAATTAGTATTCTAACATACAATGAACTTATAATTTTGGGACAATGAGAATGCATAATAATGTCATGTAGACTTAAACTCCGTCCATCATAATCCATGTGTTTTCACCACAATGACAATGAGTTCCTGCCACAAGTGATTAAACGTCAAATTGATGGTAGCCATTACGTTATGTCATAGCCTATGCATGTTTGGGACTTTCAGTCACTATTCCATTTATTACCAGATGTGTTATTAACTAGGTCGCCGCAGTCGCGAAACGTACCGTTACGCTGCAGCATATATTTGAGCGAAGCGAGTTTAAATTCAAAATTCTGGCATCGTAATAACCTGTGAATGCCGGGGTACCGCAGGGGTCCGTACTATCACCAACTCTCTTTCTTCTGCATATCAATGATATGCTATCCCTCGGGAACATTCATTGCTATGCAGAAGACAACACACTGCACGGGAGTTACTCGATTCGTCCGACGGCGGGGCGATCTGAGATTGAGGAGGAGAGACGACAACTCGTGGCTGATCTCGACCGTAACCTCGACAGTATCTCTCAATGGGGTACCGAGAACCTGGTCGAGTTCAATGCCCGCAAAACACAGGCGTGTGCATTTACTGCGAAGAAATCCCCTTTCCTTTCCCTACCCTCTCTTCAGAATGCATTATTACCAATGAAGGACAACCTTGATATCCTTGGCATAGAACTTCGTCGAGAGCTCAATAATAAAAACTACATCGAAAGATGTATAGGGCTAGCTTCGTGGAAACTAGGAATACTGAATAAGGTAAAGAGATTCTTTACACCGGACCAGAGGTGTCTGCTGTACAAGACGCAGATTAGACCCTGCGTCGAATACTGCTCTCACCTCTGGGACGGCTCCGCGAAGTATCTGCTGGACGCTCTCGACGCTATGCAGCGACGGGCTATCCGTATTATAGATTGTCCGGAGGTAACGGGAAGCCTTGAGCAGCTAGTTCAGCGCCGAACAATAGCTTCCTTGGCCGCATTCTACCGTATTTACCACGGCGAGTGTTCTGAAGAGCTCTTCAATCTGATCCCACCCTCTTCCTTCCGATCCCGAACGACTCGTGCCGGGCAGAGATGCCACCCCCACACAGTGGATAGCATGTTCGCGAGAACCGAACGTTTTAAACGTTCGTTTCTCTGCCGAACGATAGTGGCCTGGAACGCCCTGCCTGTGCACGTGTTTCCTCCCACATATAATCCTGCGTTCTTTAAGCGGAGCGTGAAGAGGCACATCAGTAGGTCGTCAAGTTGAGGGCCACTCTCAATAGTAATGTGTGCTGTGAGAGTGGCCCACAATCGCTAGACGTCGTCACGACTTACCACCAGGCGGGCGGCGTCAATTTGGCCGACCAAATATAAAAAAAAAAAAAAAAAAAAAACCTGGGTATTTCTGTAAGCTATTGATGAGTGCAAAAAAATCCGAAACCGGCCGAGTATTCGCCGAGAAACAATGTAACATAAATCGTTTGAAAAATAATTTGAGTCACCCGTTGAGAGCTCCGCCCGCCTTCGGCTCGCTTCGCTCAATAATATTCTATATTTTGGAAATTATTAATTTTCTTCTAGATTTCATTTTGTATTATAGAGAAAATAGATAACGTTTAATAAGATGAGTAGCAAACACTGCGTTTTCTCAAATAGAAGCAAGAACGACGTCGTCGTGACCAGAGACTTGGGATGGCGCTTGCTTCGCTCCCTTAATAGACCTACAGAGCGTGGGAAAGAGAAGTCCGGAGAAGTCATCATCATTCGAACATTGCCTATGAGTAATAAAGATAGGCGATGACGTACTTTTATCTATGTGTGTCAGTGCCAACAATTTTCCGTAGTTTTCAAAATAACAAGAAGATCATCTATCTTGTATAGTGTCCGACCGAATGTTCGGTTTCGGTTTCGGTTTCGGTCGAGTTTCGGCAAAAAAACGAGTTTCGGTTATGTTTTGGTTTCGGCAGCAAACCTGCCGAAACTACGACCGAAACCGAAACTGCATTCGGGAGTTTCCGCGCTGTGCTCGGGTGTGTTCGGCGCGGTAAATGACATCCAAGCGACGATGACATTTGGCCGCGTCCACGTGCGTAATCATGTCGTAATCTGTTTGTTTGCAGTGCATTTTGTTTGTTGTGCGTTTTCGTGTGATATGTTTTGAATTCGGTAAGTTTTATCATGTGATATAATATAAGAGTACCTCGAAAAGTAATTTAATATAACAAAGGAGTACCTAGATTATATTAGAATCAATCATTTCAATCAAAAATCTAAACATTTTGTCGTTAATTTAACTCTTTCTAATTGCTAATGATATATGTAAACAAACATTAGTTAGGTACATGGTATTTACTATAGTGCATTAGTGGTGATAATATTAAGGATTTAGAGTTTCGCGTTCAATTTAATAATTATTAAGTAGGTACCAATATAATAATTGTTTTTTTTTTACAAATGAAACTAACTAAATATGTACATTACCTATTTTAAAATTATACTTTCTATTATATCTAAATTCTAATATGAGTCAAAGAATTCCTCCGCCTCGTCGCCGACTGGCAATGTTCCGAGAAGGCTGGCAGCATTTCCACGTTGTATGGCAATGCTTATTCTTTGTGCCAAATAGTTACCAGCCTTCTGGTCTTGAGAATTATAAATATATATATATATCTTATATATATAAATATGTCTTGTTTAATTATAAGTCGTAATTTTACAAATTAACACTTATAATTAACGAGTAGATACCTACCTGGTTATCCGTGTAAAATTAACACTTATACTTATTTTATTTCTGTTTTTCAATTTAAAACCTTATCTATAATAGTTCACGAACATAAATAAATAATTTAAAATACATTGAGTACCTACTGATTAAACCTAATAGAGAACCTTTCTTTTTATATAGATTTTATTGATTATAATACATTTTCTTTATTTTTCTCTGAAAACATGATCCTTATAAGAAAGTTTCGGTTTCGGTTTCGGCCGAAACTGAGACCGTTGCCGAAATTCGGTTTCGGTTTCGGTTTCGGTCGTAAAAACCAGTTTCGGTCGGACTGGCGAAAATTTGATTTATAAAATATAAGCGAATCCTTTTGTTGTTTTCAATAAAAGTGTATTTAAGAGCCATGGTATCTTGTTGTTTAAGTAATTGTAATGTGACTAAAGCTGACAATCCAAATAATTACACGTTTCACAGGTAAATGCAAAATTTTCCAGCAATTCTTAAATAACAGATATATCTTGTGTTTATGAAATAAGTAAAAAGTTCTAATCATAGTACATTGACTACCCTTGCTTTGTGCAATAATATTTCCTATTCACAATGAAGAATTAATCTTAAATAACGTAAAATAGAAGAAAGTCTTTTTACGATAGGGCTTGACCACCTGATGACGTCACGATTATCGATGTATCGATAAACCATGGCAAAATGGAGTATAATGTTATAAGTTCCCGCCTGTTTTTAGGAATGATTATTTTAGATTAGATTAGACAAATTTTTATTTGGATTTCATAAAATCATAACATAGTATTATATAAAATAAAGTCTGTCCGTCCCTCCCTATGTAAGCATAGATCTTTAAAACTACGCAACGGATTTTGATGCGGTTTTCACCAATGTATATAATTTGTGTATAATTTAATTTCAGATTATTCATCACTACATATTATAAAACAAAGTTCTCCGCAGCTTTTGTCTATTCGCGCTAAACTCAAAAATTGCTGCACCAATATCCATGATGCTTTGGATATAATTTGTCGCGGGCGAAGCTGTGGGCGTCCACTAGCTTAATATATAAGAACTAAATCAGGCTCATTCATTCCGCCGGGGGCCACTGGAAATTCCTGGGGTGTTCACCAGATGGCCTCGGCAGCGAGCTTTTCATTCATTAGTATCATTTTACATAATTGCATGACTAATAATGTATAGGTACTAACTGATATGCCCCAGTGATTAGTCATCAGACTTTTTGACCCACTACATTAATTTTTTAGAGAATTTTTTAGAGAATATAATATTATTTTATTTTAAATAAACTAGTCTTAATGTTTAACAACTTATTATTTTAGCATTAAATCATGTTGTCATTCTTTCTCTAATGTGTAAAAAGTCATGAGTCAATCAAAAATGGAACTGGAACACTTTCATTGGGAATTGGGAAGAAGAAACGGTTTGTGCCGTAGAAATCTGCTATATAAGCTGAACTGTTTCATGAAAATACTAACTTAAAGAAACATAGTTTTGTCAGCACCGTTCGTCCGTCTGTTTCATTCTCGGCTTTCCTCCTAAGCGGTCAAAGCTAGCATAAATATGTGTATTTATAACTGTGACCAAGGGCTACAATAAAATAATGAAATTTTTTGAAAATGAAAATGATTTTTTTTCTACCGTCAACCCCATCGTGTATAAATAGGTCTTTTAAAAATATTTAGAAGTTGCAAAGACAAAGTTTTGGTTTAAGAATCCTTTTTCGAGACATTCAACTTTAATAAAACAAAGCTTCCTTAAGCAAAGTTTAATCTAAAAGCTAAACGGCTGGCTCAAAAAATCTTAAAAAATCATGATTCTATATAATTAAACTTTCAAAAAAATCTATAATAGATCAGATAACTTTGTTAGTTCAGGAGTTATAGGCTAATAACATGACTACGGAACCCTATTCTTTGCGTGACCCACGCCCTTGGTCGTTTTTTTTTAACTAATGCTAGTGCGAGGTAAGCGAAAAGTATAACGGATTAGTGAGATTATATTGTATTACTTAGAAATAACACTCAATTTTTTATCGATATTTTGCGTATTTCATAATGTACACAACACTATTACACCCACACATTTGCATTTTGTTTTTGGGATCGCCTCTGAAATGACTTTGTGTATCTTTCTACATACTATATCTATGGTCGTGACGACTTACCATCAGGCGGGCGACGTCAATTTGACGTACTTGATATACAAAAAACACAAAAGAATCTGTGATTATTTTGTCCGTCCATGTTTTATGTGAGAGCAAAGTGAGTTGTACAACTTTAAAAATGTGTTTCAAAATAAAAAAATAATAATTACATAGATACAGTTGTCAGATGTATCGCTAGCCGGCACAACTAAGTATAACCGCATTTGAGTTTTTATATTTTTCGATAAAACATTGACATTTCACATCTCAATTTAAATGTCATTGTGTCAAACGGTATACTTGCGCAAACCTAGTACAAATTAGACTTGCGCAAACTAATTTTGTACTAGGTTTGCGCAAGTACACTGTTACGTGTATTTAATGCTTTAGTGTAGAATATCATTGGTGCCGCCAGTTAATAGGGAAGTAGGTACTCTATCGCTAGCATAAGTGCTGACAACACAATAGTTACACAACTACTGACCTTCACAAAAAACTTACAATGGACAGTTACACGCTACAGGAAAGTTCGAACCGATATTCATTTGTGATAAAGGAAGATAAGTTTGGCGGAGCATCAGTTAAAGGTTCAATAGGGTCATTTCCTGCTGTTACTCGGACCATCTCAACCAACCTCTTTGCTATTAAGCGTTAAAAGTAAGGGCCTATGGTTCAGTAAGCATCAGTTTAAGTAGCTGTTATATTAAGCGAACTATCTATTCTTACTAGGGTTCTAGTTTTTTTTAATTTTTTTTTTTATATATGTTAGGACAATTCACACAATGCCATCTAGTCTCAAACTATGCAGAGCTTGTGATATGAGTACTAGATAAACTGATGTAAATACTTACCTACGTTTTTTTTTGCAAATACTTATACATATATTATACATAGGAAACATCCAGACTTCGGTACAAACGTAAGTGTCATCACACAAAGTTTGTACCGACCGGGAATCGAACCCGAGACTCCGGCGTCGAAGTCAGATACACTACCGACCACACCACCGAAGCAGTCATTCGTCCGACTAGTATCATTCGTTCCCTTCATGGTTAACTGAGCCCACATCCCATTGAGCCCTCGGGCTCAGTTGACCACGTTCGTTTTTTTTTGGGAGTAACTCAGCCCACTAACCAGCCAACTTACCCTGCGGGCTCAGTTAACCACTTGCTACAGCTATGGGTGTACTCAGCCCGTGGGCTCAGTTAACCACTTGGTACGGCTAAGGGTTAATGTCATAATTATTGGTCAAATTATGCTGGCACTTTCCTGACAACCCTAACGTTCGAATTATGTTCTCTGTAAACAAAAGAATGTGCTTTAATTAACGTTGGAGTGCAAGTTCTGTATGTAAATACTATTCCCTATTCTGTGACAGTAGGTATCGCAAATATTTTTAGGAGTTATAAAAAAATAAAAATAAAATAAAAAATAAAAATAAAAATCTGTTATTTTCAGGCGTCTCAAGGCCCATAGTATGTTAGTGTACAATGACTTAAAAGACTATGTTAGTAATGGCATAAATTATTAAAATACAAACAAAAATAATTAAATAAATTCAAATTCAATTTATAAATCCAATATTTAATATTTAATTCAATTCAATTCAATCCAATTCAATTCAATTATATCGGTTTAGCTTCGATAAATCGGAACATTTATTCGATTAACCAACACGTAACAATTGTGAATCATTATTTGTGTATAATGAACTCGGGATATCGCCTTAATAAAGCTGGATGCTGTCGTAAAAACATACACCACAATTTGATTGAAACATGACACAAAGAAAGCAAGTTCGGCTAACCGCAGAATGACGACAAACTTACCAAAATGATTACTTAAAAAACATTACCCTTTTTTGGCATTCGGGTAACAATGATATAAATATAATGATATATACCTACTCTTTTTTGACCAAAAATCAATAAATATGTACTTGATAAATCAATAAATATGTAATGAACATTATTAGTAAAATTACCAAGGGTAGGTTTTTCGCTAAGAATCTCTTCGATCTCGCGATCTCTTCCTGGCAACCTTTGTATGTAAAGAGAGTTGTAAGAAAATAATACGGTTAGTGAACAATATCAAGAATTTAAGTAGGTAACAAATAAATAAGGTAAAAGAAAGAGTGGATCAAATTCCGAACAAGACGGTGTCAGTTTAAAGAGGTGTCAGGTGTCAGTCGCCACTGACACCGTGTTGACTACTTAGCTTGGAGATTAGTGTTATCTCTGTCTTCTTTACGCTTAAAATGTGTTCCCGCAAGAATTTAAAACGCGATACCTTATTCCCTGTGTGGTAGTTTGTGCCGATCAACCCCTTGCCCTTTGGGAAGGCTTGTGCTAAGTAAGCAGTGGGCACCATGTTTGCCGTTCTAAGGGACCGTGTGTCTAAAGGTGAACAGGGTCATTCTACGTACGTGGTTCGTGACATGTTGCGCTGATGGCAGCACTGACCACTAAAGCATTATGGCCTGTTATGTGTCGTTTTGGGCCATTACCGGACATTTTCAGTCCATTCGACTCCGCAGATTATTGTTTTTGGTGCAATCGTGACTTTTATAGGTTTTATACGAATCTTCACGTCAGTTCCTGATGGGAAGTCGATTTTATGTTCAAACGATATTTAGTTTTTATTGTTTAACTAGTGGATGACCGCTGCTTCGTCTGCGTAAAATAAAATCAAAGCCAATAATAAAAATCTCATTAAATCAAAAGTGGCCTGACTTTACTTACATGATGTTTATTTGATACAAACAAACAAATGGACTTGAAGAAAAAATAATGGTTTGGACTCAGAGTCATTAATAATTGTCCTGAAATAGTTTTAGAGTTTTCGAAACGAAAATCTCTCATACAACAGTAATGTCCGTCCGTGAACAACTTTCAACTCGATGAAGAGCTAGAGACTCAGTGTAAACGCCAATCGACTTAGCATAGTCGAAAACCCCCCAAAATGAACTTGACCTTTGACCTCTGATCTCAAGATCAGGTCAATACGAAGTCAAATCGAGAACGGTAATAGCTAGAGACTCAAGACCAGCTGCAATCAGCTCGACATGGTTAAAGACCTCTAAAATGAACTTGACCTTTGACTTCTGATCTCAAGGTCATGGTCAAAACGAAGTCAAATCGAGAACGGTAATAGTTAGAGACTCAAGACCAGCTGCAATCAACTTAGCATGGTCAAAGACCTCTAAAATGATGTTGAACTTCATGTCATGGGACATTTTTTAGATTTTATGAAAAAACTTTCGAAAACTCTAAAATATTTTTAACTTGTTTTAAGTTGTACTGACAATTTTCTTTTCCAATTTAATAGCAAAGACGAACGAATAATGTCAATACGTTGAATCAAAACCGTAAATAGTACGATGGTGGACAGCAAACTAGTTTCCGAAGTTTGTCGTACAAATGGTCCTCTTTACTGAACGATGAATACCATTATGAGGCACATGCAGTTTCCAAAGTCGTATTTAGACGCAGCAGCTGGTTCTAGTTTATCCTTAAAGTTATACCGAGAAACCCTCATTAAAAAGTAATAAAATTTTGAAAGCTGGGTTGCGTTTAGCTAGGGTTTCCATCAAAATCTTAAAGACTTGAGCCATTCGCAAGTGGTGCACCTGCCGAGACTACAAACATTATTACAAACACACACATAATCATGCCTATATCCCCGAAGGAGTAGGCAGAGGTACATTACACACCCTTAGCCAATAATATTGTTATTTATTTATTTTTTACCATTTATTTCAGGCTACATGAGAACAGTTACAAGATGTAATACATAGGACACACTAAAAGTACGCACTTCTAGCAAATCGGAACTATTTGAATTTCGAATGTTATATTTTTTTAAACGTTGCAACCTTCTTAGTAATACAAAAAAACAATTGGCAGGAAATCATTTGTCAATTGTTTTTTATCACACATCAAAGTTCTACGTATGCAACGAAACCGGAATTAAATCGAATGGTCGATCGAGTATCGAGAATAATCGAGTGGTATGAGTCAAATCCAGACAATTTTACACGAAGAATTGAAAGTTCGGAAACTTTGTAGTCGTTGGATCCCTCATGAACTGACAGCGGAGCAGAAGCGGGCTCGCGTGGAATGGTGTTCACAGATGCTACTGAAGTACGACACGGATGAACTAATGCTGTTTATGACACTGTCACAGAAGACGAAACGTGGATTTATTGTTTTGGACCCGAAAAAAAACAACAATCTTGTCACAAAAGTGAGGCAGGCGAGAAACGTTGGTAAAAAAATGATCGCGTTTTTTTTCTCAGCTACGGGTCCCATCTGTACAATTCCACTTGAAGATCAAAACAGTGTTAATGCCGAGTGGTATTCTACCATTTGTTTACCCAGGGTGTTAGAAAAAGTTCACGAAAGACAACCCAAAAGCCGCGTTCTCCTACATCATGAACACGCTTCTTCACAACGGCCAACAAAACAAAGTCATTTTTAGCATCCGAAAAAGTACAACTCGTCACCCATTCTGCTCATAGCCCCGGCCTGGCACCCTGTGATTTCTGTATTTTCCCCAAAATCAAAGATTTGATGAGAGGTTTCACTTTTACCAACTCCGAAGAGGCAGTGATAGCGTTCAATCAGCACGTAGAAAACATGCCTTCAGATCTGTGGTCCTCCTGTTTTAAAAATTGGTTCGATCGCATGAAAAAATGTTTAAAATGTAAAGGAGAGTATTTTGAAAAGCAATAAACATAATATTTTGGTTTTAACATGTTGTTTTTTTAAGTTACGCAAAACTTATAGTGTGACCTACGTATTAACTTATTCTACGGCCCATAGATATATACCTTAAACTAACAAATACAGATAAATATTACAAAAATATATCAGTAAATAAATCTTAAAACTATATTAGTTAGTATATAAATACCTTAAATAAATATGTTTGGACATTCTCACACAACATCATCTACCACAAACTAAGCTATAAGCTTGTGCTATGGGATCTAGACAACTGATAAACGTACTTGTATATTTCTAAATACATACATAATATACATAGAAAACACCCAAACTCCGAAACAAACATTTGTGGATCACACAAATATTTGATTCGACCTGGGGATCGAACCCGAGACTCCGGTGGCGTAAGCCGATGCACTACCGACCACGCCACCGAAGCAGTCAATAATACGAATATATATAAATATATTTTATCTCAAGATAATTAAATCTTTAGTAGGTAATCAACACACTTAAAGAATATTTACAAGAAACTATATACTATATTACTTAAATATATACAAGGAACAGGAAAATTAAATTAAAAAAAAAAAAAACCTAAACAAAGTACAAACTATACTACTAGAGACTGGGGATCTCCGCGCAGGCAGCTTTCTCGCGCCAAGACTCTCATTGGCAATTCAGCGTGGGAATGCTGCCTGTGGTGTTATGGGCACTCTGCCTAAGTCTCCCTGCCTTACTTATTTATTTTAGTGTTTTAGTTTTAGATAGTATAGTTTGTAGTTTGTTATGGTTTTTTTTTTAATCTAATTTTCCTGTTCCTTGTATATTTTATCTTAATTGTGTCGGTCCCACGTAATAGGGGGCAACCCTACTACCGTTGCCTGGCACTTTCGAATATTCAAAACCACTCTGTTATTCAAACCAAAATTCCCACAGCCTGGACAGATGTTATAAACCACTAAATATAATCTCTGCAGTCCGAGCATTCCAAAATGATACGAAGAGTCCCTTAAACCCACCCTCTTCCTTCCGATCCCGAACAACGCGTGCCGGGCAGAGATGCCACTCCCACACAGTGGATAGCATGTTCGCGAGAACCGAACGTTTTAAGCGTTCGTTTCTCTGCCGAGCGATGGAGCTGGCCTGGAACGCCCTGCCTGTGCACGTGTTTCCTCCCACATATAACCTTGGGTTCTTTAAGCGCAGCGTGAAGAGGCACATCAGTAGGTCGTCAAGTTGAGACAAAAGAGGGCAGTCCGTGCCATTTATTGTTTAGGTAAGAGAGATTCTCTTAGTGAGCTATTTAAAGATATTAATGTTTTAACTGTAGCTTCCCAATATATATTTGATAACATACTGTATGTCAGGAAAAATATATCTAGCTATACTAAAGTTAGTGACGTTACAGACAGAAATCTACGTAATAAAAATAAACTACGCCCTCCGTGTTATCGGCTTAGCAAGGTTAGTCATTCTTTAAAGGGGGAAGGTATACGCTTTTATAATAAATTGCCTGAATCGGTAAATTTAAAACCTTTATAAAGACCACTTTATGTCAAAAAGCATATTATAAGACAGTTGATTACCTTAATGATAAAAGTGTCTGGCTTGAGCATGATGCAGCCGCCTCCTAAAATGCCGTAATTGTAGCATATTTTGTACTTAGGTGACAAACAATTTTTTTTTTGCATTATACACGCTTTTTGATTCTGACACGAGACCAATGTACATTCGTCCACATTTAGTCTTAAGAAAATGTGTAAATGAGTAAATTATTGAAAAAGAGTGACCGAGAGTTTTATTGCCAGGTTCTTTCTCTCGGTTCTACTTATTGCTTTGCGAATCTGGCATTACTTGTAAATATAGAAGCAATGACATTTTTTATTTTAAGTACTTACTGACGTTTGTAAGAGCAATTTAGTGACCTATACAAATAAATAAATCATTTCATTTCATTGAGGGCCACTCTTTATAGTATTGTGTGCTGTGAGAGTGGCCCACAATCGCTAGACGTCGTCACGACTTACCACCAGGCGGGCGGCGTCAATTTGGCGAACCCAATTTAAAAAAAAAAAGCCCTTTTTACACTACCATTTACCAAAGTCCGAAACGCCCAGGACTTTAATTGGCTGTGCCACAGCGGCTGGCACGTAAGATTTTGTTGCCTTTCATCAACATTTCATCGCAGCTCACCGGGTTTCAATTTTTTTTCAAAATTTCAATATAGCTGCTACTTTTTATTAAATTCATTCGGCCATTTTCGACATAACCCATTATAAATGTGCCTGGTGACGTCATAAAACTTGCCCCCCCCCTATTACTGGCAAATTGTGGGTGTGTAATGCACCCCTGCCTACCCCTTCGGGGATATAGGCGTGCATGATATGTGTGTGTGGGTGTGTTACACTGCCATATCCTAGATACGGTAACATTAGCCTCAAACCACTCCATATAATTAAAATGTACACTTTTTAGAGCTCATCACAGTAAAAGCAAATGGTAAGATGGTATTAATGAAAAGAGTAAAAACAAAATCCGTATGTAAAAGGGTCGCGGTTTTCGGTTTACGAGCTATATCTCTTTCAACATACGAGACTTTCGGTCATTGTAGTGAAAAGAGCTTTAATTAAAGGGCTTTCAGACTGTTGTGAACAAGCTTTCCACTAAAACTGAATAAATAAATATTTTTTGGACATTCTCACACAACGTCATCTAGCCCAAACTAAGGCCCAACCTAAGCTTGTGTTATGGGATCTAGACGACTGATAAACAAACTTATATTTCTAAATGCAAAATACTAAACTTACATAGAAAACACCCAAATTACAAAACAAACATTTTCGAATCACACAAATATTTGATTGGAACCGGAATCAAACAAGGACCTCAGAGACGGCAGACAAAATACATATACCACTGCACTACCGAGGCAGTTAACACGGTATCCACAACCTGTTTACAACACGACTCCTTTCGAGAGCGTCCACAATTCTTGATTTACGTTCGGTTTACACTGTTTTAAACTCGGTTGAGACCGGTGTGGAGGATTCTTTTTTTTTATATCAGATCGCCAAATTGACGCCGCCCGCCTGATGGAAAGCCGTTACGACGTCTGACGACTGTAGGCGACTCTCACAGTACGCAATATGTACTATTACGAGTGGCCCTCAACTTGGCGACCTTGTGATGTGACTCTTTACGCTCTGCTTGAAGAACCCAGGGTTGTAAGTAGGAGGAAATACGTGCGCGGGCAGGGTGTTCCAGGCGTCGATCGTTCTACAGAAGAACGATTCGGTTTAGGTCTCGTTCACAACAATGTGGACAGATCGTAATTATTACCTACTGGTGTGTAGTATAGGTAGGGATTAGCCTGGTCTGTAGAGATAGTATGTATGTACCACCAGTCCTGGTTGTTAATTAAATACTTATTTATTATTATAGCAGTTACAAATTAACAGTTCTGAAGTTCATTAGCGTATTTTCTATTTATAAAGAAGAATAAAAATAAATTCAAAAAGGAATTCGACGCATATTTAAAATAGGTATTTTATGCAACAAAATAAGTAATAATGTCCCTTTTTTTAAGTTTCGCTGCCTAATGCCGCGGCCGCTCGTACGTCCATTGTCAAGCGCCTCTGGTGAACACGTCTATAACAATGTCCCTTGAGTATTTATTATTCTTATTATGCTCCTCATGTTTAACAAGAACAAGTTAAAACCATATTACACGCTCGACAACAAACGTATAGGGAACGCGTTATACAATACTATAAACATGGCTCTGTAGTTTGTACGTAACTTTAGAGTAGAGTTGTGTTTGAGTTATTTGAACGTCTTTGAGATGTTGTGTACTTAGATAATTTGTTGTTGTTGGCGTTTTCACATTGCACGATATCGTCCACAATATCGTCACGATATCGTGTGTCGTTATCGTGCAATGTGAAAACGCCCATTCTCACATACTTGTGCCCAGCCAATAAAAAAAAAAAACAGTCAGCGTATCGCGCCTGGGTCAGGGCTCGGGCGGCACGTGACCCGAATGTGAACCGCCTCAAAGCAGCGTACAATAGGGCCACTAGGTTCAGCAAGAGGGCCTTTGAGAGAGCGGATGCCCAGCGCGTCGCGCGGCTTGGTCAGGAGCTCACATCCCACCCCACGGGCAGCCGTGGATACTGGCAACTGGCCAAAGCCGTACAGTCAAATTTTTGCCAACCCTCGCTGCCACCACTGCGTTTTCCTGATGGATCACTGGCTCACAAAGCCCAAGAGAAGGCGGACATGCTCGCAGACCTCTTTGCGCCTAATTCCCGCGTCGATGACCGTGGCCTGCAGCCCCCCGCCATCGCCAACTGTGGCCACACTATGCCTGATATTGTTATCAGGCAATGTGATGTACGGGCAGTGCTGCGGTCGCTCGACACGCGGAAAGCCAGTGGCCCTGACGGCATTCCGGCGGTGGTGTTACGAAAATGTGCCGCTGAGTTGTCTCCAGTACTAACGCGTCTGTACCGCCTGTCATACTCTACAGGGCTCGTGCCGGAGGTCTGGAAAGAGGCGAACGTACAACCGATCCCCAAGAAAGGGGATCGCTCCGATCTAGGCAACTATCGACCCATAGCTGTCACCTCAGTCAATTGCAAGGTGCTTGAGCTCCTTATCAATAAGCAGCTCATGCGATACCTGGAGAATCACTCGCTAATCAATGATCGGCAATATGGCTTCAGGCCAAAACGATCAACGGGTGACCTCCTGGCATTTGTCACGCCTGTATGGGGTGAGGCTATGGAAAAGTACGGCGAGTTCTTGGCTATTAGCCTGGACATCGCCAAAGCTTTCGATAGGGTCTGGCATGCTTCGCTCCTTTCCAAGCTTCCGGCATATGGTCTACCTCCTCAACTGTGCAGCTGGATTGCCAGCTTTTTAAACGAGCGCCGAGTGCGGGTCCTCTGCGATGGCCAGGCTTCTCGCTTCTTGCAAGTGAATACCGGGGTACCGCAGGGGTCCGTACTATCACCAACTCTCTTTCTTCTGCATATCAATGATATGCTATCCCTCGGGAACATTCATTGCTATGCAGATGACAGCACACTGCACGGGAGTTACTCGGTTCGTCCGACGGCGGGGCGATCTGAGATTGAGGAGGAGAGACGACGACTCGTGGCTGATCTCGACCGTAACCTCGACAGTATCTCCCAATGGGGTGCCGAGAACTTGGTAGAGTTCAATGCCCGCAAAACACAGGCGTGTGCATTTACAGCGAAAAAATCCCCTTTCCTTCCCCTACCCACTCTTCAGAATGCAACATTACCAATGAAGGATAATCTAGACATCCTTGGCATAGACGTACGTCGAGAGCTCAATAACACTAAATACATTGAGAGATGTATTGGGCTAGCTTCGCGGAAACTAGGAATACTGAACAAGGTAAAGCAGTATTCTTTACACCGCACCAGAGGTGTCTGCTGTACAAAACGCAGATTAGACCCTGCGTCGAATACTGCTCTCACCTCTGGGACGGCTCCGCGAAGTATTTGCTGGACGCACTCGACGCTATGCAGCGACGCGCTGTTCGCATTATAGATTGTCCGGAGGTAACGGGAAGCCTTGAGCCGCTAGCCCAGCGCCGAACAATTGCTTCCTTGGCCGCGTTCTACCGTATTTACCACGGTGAGTGTTCTGAAGAGCTCTTCAACCTGATCCCACCCTCTCCCTTCCGATCCCGAACAACGCGTGCCGGGCAGAGATGTCACTCTCGTACCGTGGAAACCGTCTTCGCGAGAACTGAGCGTTTTAAACGTTCGTTTCTCTGCCGAACGATGGTGGCTTGGAACGCCCTGCCCGCGCACGTGTTTCCTCCAACATATAACCCTGGGTTCTTTAAGCGAAGCGTGAAGAGGCACATTACTGGGTCGTCAAGTTGAGGGTCACTCTCTATAGTATCCCTGTGTACTGTGAGAGTTTCCCACAATCACCAGACGTCGCCACAGCTTACCATCAGGCGGGTGGCGTCAATTTGTCGACCTAAATATAAAAAAAAAATTGTACTTTACATGTAGGTAATGAATTAATGATACTATGTACGGTTACCTGGACTTCAAACATTCTAAGTAATAATAATAATAATAATAATTTATTGTTCATTAACCTGTTTACATTATAAGAGTATTGACCGTGGTCACCTTTTAGGCAAAGAATGCCTGTGACAGGGAAGCTAAGTATAAATCTGACTCAACCATTATACTCGTATTTTATTGTTATTCATAAGTCTACTGCAAAAAATTACATGCAGGGCTGAGGCCTCGTAGCACGCAGATTCAATAAACCCGACGGGGTAAAACCCGACCCTAAAGACGCGAGATAACACCCGATTCGACCCAACCGATTAACAGAGACCACATAGGTGGTCAAAGTCCGCCAGCGCAACAGGGAATACTCCCTATTGCCCACCTAGTGCGCCCGGCAATGGACGTAGGGGCCGAAACCCCGGACCACAGACTAAAAAAAAAATCTACCCTTTACCTAGTTACTAAGTATTTTTTTTAAATACTATGTACTGGCAAAAGATTAAATTTGGCGTTTTCACATTGCACGATATCGTCCACAATATCGTCACGATATCGTGTGTCGTTATCGTGCAATGTGAAAACGCCCATTCTCACATACTTGTGCCCAGCCAATCAAAATTGCGCTTAGTATTACAAACAAAGTAAAATTTTAACTGCATTGCGGGAATCTGGTCTAGGTATGTAAAACGATTCATATAAAAATCAAAAATTGGCAGAAATATAGAATAAAATTTGTAAATGAACAAAATTGAACGAATGAATGGTTTTAACGACTAAGTTTTAACCGATTTCGTCAGCGACGATTGTTTTACGCCGTTAATTATCTAGTCTAAAAGTCTAATCGTCTATCTAGTCTTTTGAATTGCCGCCTTATTGTCCATTGCCCGGCGTCCCGGGTACGTAAGAATAGCCCCAGGTTCCCTTTCTGCGGACCTAATGGCTGAAAGTCAATTATTTCTAAAATCCAACTGACATTTAGAAAACTATCTCAACCAATGGTCCAAGTACCGAACTATACAATAATCACATTAATGTTTGAACGCCACTGATGCGATAGAATCGTGTGCGATCGTGTGTTAAAACTCGTACGTGGTGTGCATTTTGCGTTTAGTTACAACGTGAGCTGGACGCTATTGCCTTATTAATCTTGTATTTGCATGTATGACGTTGAATGAAACCATAAAGGATTGACGAGTGAATGGAAAATAGCGAACATACTAAACTGTCACGAATGAAGCGGTTTAATACGTTCCAATTTTGAAATTCAGTGTACATTATTATTGCGTTGTGTTGACACCTCTATTTTATTTTATTGTTTTAGGCAAGTGCGAGTCGGACATGCGCACAAAGGATCCCGTACGAAAACGGCATAAAAATCATGTTTCTTGTGGAGCCTCCTATATTTATTATATTATGTTACTTTTTTGTATTTGTTGTTATAAAGGCAACAGAAATACGTCATTTGGGAAAATTTCAACTTTCTAACTATAACTTCATGAGATACAGCGCAAGACAGACGGACTGAGGGACGGACAGCGAAATCTCAGTAATAGGGTTCCCGTTATACCCTTTGGGTACGGAACCCTAAAAAAACAATGTAATAAAGTAATTGTTAGGTTTTAATCCAATTCGTGGGACTGAAACAAAAGATCAAAGGCTAAAAAGGTTTCAAACAAAGCCAATATTAAGTACTTAGAGAGAACTGGTGGCCTGGCAACTTTTAATTCAGTTTGACGGTTGATGCGTAAAAACCTAACTTGTTTATGGTGGAATACATACGGACCAAGGGAAATTGACTTTTAAAGTACATTTGGTTACCTTACCACAGAATAGGGAATAGTTCTTACATACATAACTTGCACTCCAACGTTAATTAAAGCACATTCTTTTGTTTACAGAGTACATAATTCGAACGTTAGGGTTGTCAGGAAAGTGCCAGCATAATTAGACTCATTATTATGACATTAATGCCTCAATATCAACTCTATGATCAATGCCGTATCACAAACTAGAGACAACCCTTCCTGACTTACAACTTCAAGTTGTCGCTGACGTCACGTATTGGTCGCGATTGTTAGGCGAGTGACATAGGCCTGACCTTACTGATTTTACTGTTTTATGAAATTAAATGAAATTAAATAATTTATTTATTTGTATAGGTCACTAAATGGCTCTTACAAACTTCAGTAAGTACTTAAAATAAAAAATATCATTGCTTCTATATTAGTAGAACCGAAAACCCACTGGAAATACGTTCTGCCCCACTGGAAATACGTTCTGCTCCACTGGAAATACGTTCTGCTTGTAACCAGAGACGCCCGGCAACGGACGTTAGAGCGCCTGCGGCCTTGGTCGCGGAACTAAAAAAAAAAAAAAGTAGAACCGAAAGAAAGAACCTGGCAATAAAACCCTCGGTCACTCTTTTTCAATAATTGACTCATTTACACATTGTCTTAAGACTAAATGTGGACGAATGGTCATGGGTCTCGTGTCAAAATCAATAAGCGTTGTGTTTATTTACTAGCCAATACGATAGCAAACACACTTGGATTGCAGAGATTCTATTTAGTGGTATGTAACATCTGTCCTGTTAATTTGGTTTGTATTACAGAATAGTTATGAACTTTCTATACGAGTAGTGCCTGGTAACGGCGATAGGCTAGCCCCTATTATGTGGGAGCAACAACATTACTGGCAATTATTACCCCTTCGGGGACATAGGCGTGATGTAGATCTGGCTGTTTGTCTTTTAGAGTTTTTGAAACAAAAATCTCTTATTATACAACAGTAATTTTTCGTCCGTCCGTCCGTGAACAACTTTCAACTCGAGAATGGTAAGAGCTAGATACTCCGTGTACACGCCAATCGACTTACCATAGTCCAAAACCCCCCAGAATGAACTTGACCTTTGACCTCTGATCTCAAGGTGAAGGTCAAAACGAGGTCAAATTGAGAACGGTAATAGAGACCCAAGACCAGCTGCAATCAACTCAGCATGGTCAAAAACCTCTAAAATGAACTTGAACTTTGACCTCTGATCTCAAGATCAAGGTCAAAACGAGGTCAAATCGAGAACGGTAATCGTTAGAGACTCAAGACCAGCTGCAATCAATTCAGCATGGTCAAAGACCTCTAAAATGATGTTGAAATTCATGTCATGTGACATTTTTTTAGATATTATGAAAAAACTTTCGATATCGATATATGGCAATTTATTGCCATATTTTTAACTTTCAATGTTGCCCTGAAAACTTTCAACCTGGCTACAAACGGACGATGCTCTTGCATATATACCTACCGAAAGTGCCCAGTAACGAATATAAGCTCGCCCCCTATTACTTGGGACCAGTTTGCAGTAAAGTATGGATGACTCAGTCCACCGCTTCGGGGATAAAGACCTGAATTGAAGTGTGTGTTTAGATAAATCATGATTGTACTAACATGTCTGTGTTTATAAGTTGGCCATTAGGGGCAAATCGCCGCTCCAATTTTCATGAGCGCTGTTACTTATATTTGAGGTCTCCAAGGATTTGGCGCGTTAAACTGTCGGTCCCTGCAGTTGTTAGCATGTGACATTTACGTAAACCTTGTGAACACAGGGATATGTGACAGGGTACTTTAGTATTTGTGTGTTATGGATGGAATAATTGATATAAAATAAAACTTTGAGCTAACAATTTTTAACTTTCGCATTTTAACTATAACATTAGGTCTTTAGTACTGCTGAAGTGACTCAGAAAACTCTATCAATGCCAAGCCTTGATATAGCAGTGATATAGGCTCCTTTTAAAACCAACTTCAAAGAAAGAGGTTTCTCGATTCGATATTTTTTTTTATGTTTGTTCGCGGAATAAACTTTCGTTTATGAACCGATTTTAATACTTTTCTTTTGTTGGAAAGGAGATATTTCCAAGGTGGTCCCATTATAAGGAAACCAAGTTCTGATGATCGGATCCCGGATAAATCGAAGGGAGCCTTCAAAATGTAATGTAAAGGCGACTAATGCGTTTGTTAATTGTTTTCATAAAGGACTACCATTTAATGAAGGTTTGGAGTCAATCTGATGAGGGAGCCGAAAGCCAGTCAAGGGAACTCATCAACGATTTACAGCAGTTACATTGTGTGTGGGTTTCATTAATTTGTATTGAAGAGAAAAATTCACCCTGTATAGAAGACACCATCTCTTCTTTGATATCCATTTTTCTTCAGATTCTTTTGCTCCACGGAAATAATATGTACATTAACGGATCATACAGATAATATATTACAAAATGAAAACATAAAAATGCCATATTAGGTGACCTACATTTTTAGAACTTTTGATAACCTGAGTTCAGAATAAAAGCATGTTAGCTAATTCGCATACACGGAGCTCTGGCCTGACCTATTTGTAGGAAAATATCAGAAAATCTATTCCATGAAAATGAAGTTGAAAAATTTATTTGTTTGGTTGATTAAACGCGTTTATCTCATGAACTGCTAGTTCAAATAGAATAATTATAGTTTTGAATAGTCTTGGATTTTTTTGAAGAAGCTTATAAACTACAAGCGGACTTCCGCGGCATCGCCCATTCGACACATTATATAGGTACAGTCGGTCCCAAAAGTCGCTGAACACATTCAAACTTCCAAAACACCTGAACACTAAAAATGTCATAAGTCAGTGACGCAACACGAGAACAAAATAATCTCAACATACAAACGTCCATAAAACGCTGAACACTAGTATTCCAAAAGTAGCTAAACACTAGTATTCCAAAAGTAGCTGAACATCATGAACGTCATAAGTAGATTAACAAATCATATTTTCAATGTTGTTGTCTGTTAATCTAATTTTGGTCTTTTGACATGAAGGATAATTTGAGAAAAGTTTTAAAGCTAATATTAAATCCGCTGCCCTGGGCCGCGGCCGCACCGACGTCCATTGCCTGCCTCCGGTAGACACTGAGACACTCCCGCGTCGGTGAATGAAGGCGTGTGTGGAGTTAAGCCCCACATCACGATGCCCTTCTAGCCTGCTTCTGTAAGGACGGTGGGTTGCTTATCGTCCTCAGGCCCCGATCATGGAGGTCGATGGCCCTGAGCGTAGTCACGTCTGCGGCGTCCTCGCCGAACACTTCGAAACTTAGCTGGGAGGGTACGCTCCCTCACCCTACCGGCCGCCTCCTTCACGAGCATTACCTGCTTGCAGAAGAGACGGCCGCGTTCCACTGGCTCCCGCTAGATACCATGGTCCGTAGCATGGTCTCCATCGAGCGTATTTACGCCCAGGCCCACAACGAGGTCCCGGCGCTGATTCGCCCATGCTGAGCATTCCACCAACGTGTGGAATGCTGTTTCTTCGCCGGAAGCCTCGCAGTGTTGACACGCGGGTGTGACCTCACGATGCATGCGAAACAGATACTCACCGAAGTTTACGTGCACAGTGGTGATCTGTGTCGCACGATACGTGAGGCCACCGTGCTGCCCCTGCAGCCACTCCTCCATGATCGGTCTCACCGCCGCGATGGTGGTGGTTCCCCACTTTGGTTGCTCAAGTCGCACCTTCCATGTCTCCATGAGATCCTGGCGGATTTGGGACCTCTGGGGCTCAATTTCTCATAGACGTAGACAGCACGATCTTCCTAGAGCTGCAGGTCTCCTAGCCGCGACCCTTCCATGGGACCTGGAAGCGAGAGCCCTTGCGTCATTGTTTCAATGGCACAAGGAGGCGCTAGAGCGGGACCACAGGCCTGCGTCTCGAGAAATCGAGGCCTTATTTTAATAATAATAATTATATATCTCTATAATTTTATGCCTTATAATTTTATTTATCTCACGTAATAACATGAGATCAATAAAATTATAATTTCTTTTCTATTCTATTCTGTTGTACCTATTTAATTCTATTCTATTCTATTCTATTCTACTATAAACAACACACACACATATCACGCCTATATAAGCATAGGTGCATTACACACCCACAAATTGCCAGTATTTTTAGTCCCACGTAATAGGGGGCATGCCCACACATATAATGAGTTATGTCCAAAATGTTCCGAATAAATTAAATAAAAAGTAGCAGCTGAGGTGAGGCACGCGGGGAGAAATCGGAGTTCAAATGAGCACACAAATGAGTAGGTACACAGCTATATTGTAATTTTGAAATAAAAACCGTTGCCTTGCGATGAAATGTTGATGAAAGGCAACAAAATCTTACGTGCCAGCTGCTATGGCACATCCAATTACAGTCCTGGGCGTCTCAATCTTAATAAAGTGTATGTAATTTACGTCTGCCTACCCCTTCGAAGACATAGTCGTGATAATTATAAGACTTACCAGAGTCTCGGGCTATGACTAGTAAATAAATATATTTTTTTGTATCACAAATCAAACCAACTCACATAGAATACCTAATTCTGTAATAATTAATACTGAATACCAGTATCATTGGCCACCAGCTTCAGTAAGGTTCATCATTGCAGCTATTGTTGTTGTGGCCTATTGTAAAACTAGCATTGTTTATTGGTCTTAAAATATTAAGATAGAAATTATAAACAGATCACAAAAACTGATGTCATTGGCAGGACTCGAACCCACGGCCTTGCACTTACAGGGGGAATGCTCTACCACTGAGCTACAATGACCAATTGTAAAATATAAGTCTCCGTCGGTTCTTTTTCGTATGGTTTGTACATGCCAATCTCCTAAGATACTGTTCATATTTCAAATGCTACACGTATAATCTATATTAATAAACCATGCACGAAATACTTGTTCCAATAACACATACCAGATACACATACTTGGTCGACATGATTGAACTTAAGTTACTGTTAGTAGGTTAACCCCGGTATTTCGGGAACTCGGGTACGAAGTTTCGAGCTAGAACATGAACTCTTGTTACTTTATTTCATTATAAAGTCGCATATATTTGTAGAGTAAAGATAGGTTATACCTAGGTATACTTACTTACGTATTATATACATTGTCTATTTCACTATAACTTTTAAATTCGAACCATTCGTTTCAGAGATTAGAGGGTTCAAATAAACATCCGTTTTTAACCGACTTAAAGAAAAAGGTTTCTCAATTCCACCGTATATGTTTTTTATGTTTATCCGCGGATAACTGCGTCGTTTATGAACCGATTTTAATGCTTTTTTTGTTGGAAAGGAGATATTTCCAAGGTTCCCCTTATAAGGAAACCAGGAACTGATGGTCGGATCCCGGAGATCGAGGGGAACCTTCAAAAATTCTATTTAAATCGAACTAGTAAGTTAGTGATAGTTTAACCAAATAAACTCTTTAGCTTTACCTATTTACTTATATACCTATATACTTCACATACCTATATGCTTGCATACACAATACATGTCTTGTTTCATTGAATTTATTATTAAAACCTCGGTTTCGCCTTACGCATTATCAAAGATGTTCTTTTACGCTAACTAATCACTTCCATATCTTCAAGCTAATTCTAATGTAATCAAATAAAAGTTCCACCAAGTGCCGACAATCTAAAATATAAACTTTAAAATAGTACAGAATATATCGAGCATAGTAAACAATTTGACCGTACTAAACACTAAACTCAAGATAAAATTTAAATTATATATCGTTAAACCGCTTGTTATAAAGTACTAGTATAAGTATAACTGGTATAACTGGTATAACTGGTAGAACCTTCAACGATAATCACTGGCGCACTCCAAATTAAATCGTAGGGAACGCTATCAATTACTCCTGTCTGCTTCGGGATTTTGCTCAAATAATGTCTATTTTGCAGTAAAACTAGGGTATCTATACATTAGATTGTAACAATATTAATCACTAAAACGAACGAATATTAGACTGGATTGCGATTTATTTTGGGAGTAAACCAAGAACAGTGGTAATGACAATAGATCACGATACCTTTGTATGAGAATATCTTGTGGATTGTAGACTTAAAATGATTTTTATTTGACAATACTTATTATTTCGTCCTCACCAATAGCTATAGTGTGTCAAAATCAAAACAGTTATCTTGCGTGCTTTACTAAATAGAGTAATGTAGTAACCGCTAGACTGTTGAAAATCTCACCCAAGACATTGAATTTATTTGAAACAAAACATGAAAATTCTCTGTCATCGATAAGAGACTTGTCCCCTACTACGTGATACTGGCAAAAATTGAGCGTATAAATGCTTTCCCCTAGACAAAACAAGCATAATAGTATAAAAGTTTGAAACACTTTTACGTCCGTAGTTTTAGCACTACTTCGTGTTACGAGTCTACGTCAGTCAAATATACAGTTACAAAATGTTACGATCTAGTGAACGACCTCCCTAAAATTGTCCTTCGCCCACGAAGTTAAAATGTTTCGTTTTAAGAGCCTGATTCCAGTTTATGGCTATTTAAATGTCTTGGAAATTGATGGGCTATTTCGGAATGAGCTTAGGTAGATTAGTTTATTCTTTGAGATTTCGATAATTTACCTATATACTTATTGTAAATTAAACAAATATACTTTTATCATTAACTGGGGATTGGTTTTAAAATTAAGAAATTTTCATCAAGTACAAAATATCGCTAATCACAAATGATTATTACCCTTATTTACAATTTACGTAATTTTAACTTATACACATACTAGCGGACGGCCACGGCTTCACCCGTGACAGATTATATAATAAAACATACCTCGAGAACCACTCTATCCATTAGTAAAAGCAGCACGAACATCGGTGTAGTAGGTTTTGAGTTTATCGCGAACAGACAGAGAAACGATAGGGGCGACTTTGTTTTATAATAGTAGTAATTATGGACGAGTCAGCGCCAGGACCTCGTAGTGGGTATGGGCATGGATACCCTCTCGCTGGAGACCATGCTTCAAGCCATGGTCTCCAGTGGGAGTAGGTGGAACGCGGCCATGTCCTTCTGCGAGCAAGTTATGCTCGCGAATGAGGCGGCCGAGAGGGAGAGGGAGCGTACCCTCCCCTCCGAGTTCCGTAGTCAGCGGCGAGGGCGCCGCAGACTCATCTACGCCCAAGACCATCGACCTCCATGATCGGTTCCTGAGGACGGCGGGATCGCCACCCGCCGTCCTTACAGAAGCAGGCTAGAAAGGTTGCGTGCTGGGGAGCCTTTGCCCCATAGCACGCAACCAGATTCACTCACTGGAAATACGTTCTGCTTGTACCAGAGACGCCCGGCAACGGACGTTAGAGCGGCCGCGGCCCAGGCCGCAGAATTAAAAAAAAAATAGTAGTAATTATCCACACTATCGCGCTTACTTATAGTGACTCAACTACTTTATTATCCCGCATAATACCTACTAAACTGTCTTGCTGACGCCGACGTGACGAAGTCAAATAAAAGGCTCCGCGTATCTGCTGACTGGGAAGGTTCCCAGAATGTTAGCTGCGTTGCCACGATGGATGGCAGTACTAATTCTCCGAACAAGGAATTGACCAGCTTTCTGGTGCTGACAAGCATCGATCAGACGTTCAGCTATATCTTTAAACAGAACCGACTAAGTGGGAGTCGAACTCGCGCACGAATGGTTCCTCATCCTTATCTATAAAAATGGCAAAAAAATACATCTGTTGTATGGGAACCCCCTTATATATTGATTTTATTACTTATTTTTTTGTTACAACATCAACAGAAATACATCATCTGTGAAAATTTCAACTTTCTAACTATTACGGTTCATGAGATGCATACAGCCTAGTAACCGACGGATCGATGGACAGTAGGGTCTTAGTAATGGGGTTTGTTTTTGCAGATACTACTCCTCCAACACAGACTGTTTCGGAGTCATTCTATGCTTCTCTTTAATTCAAGTTCTATTTTATATGCCTCTCTTTTATTCTGCATACTTGTTCTTCTTTTTTTAACTCTTGCAGGTCTGATGCCTGCCTACTGTGTGGGGTGTAGTCTGGAGTAACATTTTCTATTGTTTACAGAGTTCCTATTTGCTACTTTTCTTATATCTAATCTTCTTTCTATTTGTCTATCATAGTATACGTGTATGTTATGTATTATTTGTTATATTTTCCACGTATTTATACTATTATATTGTAATTATTACTAATTACATTATATTTTCTTATTGTCTATAATGACAGCAGTTTATAATTTTAAAATTATAATGTTGTCATTTTTTCTAATTTACTTTTTTTTATAAGTATCTGTATTATTTAAACAATAGTAATAGGGTTCTCGTTTTACTCTTTAGGTACGGAACCCTAAAAAGAATCCATGACCCTAGTGACCCTAGGTGACCTGTCTCACCCTCAACGGCTCAAATACATGATAGTCTTCTATCTTGTATCTAATCCATGCACACTTACATAATAGATAGTTATCGCTGGCATGTTATTCTAAGCGACTGCGGTAGCCCGTACAAGATGGAGCTGACTCACGCAACTTGGTAAGTGACAACGATTTAGGAATTTGTAGGATTTTGGAACACATTGGGTGTATGAAGTAGGTCGGCTTTTTGTTCTAATATTACAATATTTGGCAATGTATCAATTGTCATGTAAACTTATGTAACATCGAATGGAATACATACTTATATTCTTCTTCTTAGTCGTACACTCTTGACAGAGTAGTCGTGACTGCCGATGGACTAGGATGCCCTGTCACTCCCCTCGGCAAAGGCGGCTGCACGTCGAGCGATGTGCCTCCACTTCTGCCTTTGACCTGCACTGCGAGCACATTCCACCGCGGTTACATATACTTAGGTTATACTTAGTATACGGTTTATGCGGTTTTACTTATATTAGGGTACTGTTTTTAACCGAACGATTGAAGCGTTTACATTTCACGACCATAATTATACCGGACAATTTTAATTCATTATGTATGTGTGTTCTAGATTACCGGCCACGTTATTTATCTGATCTCCACGAAACTTAGCACAAATGTCCCTTACTTTAAGTACTTAATAGAAAAGAAAGAAATAGGGGTAAAAATCCCAAAACAATATTTTTATCATCCGTTCTTCTTCGTCCTTGTATCATTTAAAAAATATCCTTACACTCAAAACTTGATGGTGTCTGTAGCCATCACAGCAGTCCACTTACCTACAAGCTATCTGCCTTCGCCATCTCTGTTACATAGATAAACCTAGCGATACGTAAAACATACGGATGAACATTTTGCAACAAATCGTTCAAAAAAGATAATTTTATTACTTTAGCGCCCGCACAATATAAAATCACCTCCAATAGGGTAGACATGGGCGTTGATTATGCCCATACATTTCACCAATCACTTGAACTTGTCACCACAGTGCTTTGGATATATTTGCCAGAGCCACAGAGAAGAAGGTTCCCGGGATATAGGGGCTGGGAAGTTGGTAATGTCAGGAGTAACTAAATCCAACTTAACCTAATGATGAATGTACTCTGCAGTCATTCGGTTTGGTGCCTTTCTGGCGCCATCCTGGCGCGTTGATTGTGAGTTTAGTAGACTATCGATTTTTTTACCAATTGCAGTTGTAACGAAGTAGTATAGCAGCATAGCGTTTTACGTTCATTTACGCGACTTGCACCCCAGTACGCGCGTAGACAGTATGCGATGGTCAGCGTACGCGTAGCTACTATATGGATATTTATGGCGACATTGCCATGCTCTTGGCTGGACACGCCTGTATTATGAAAAACACAGACCTAATTCATTTTTTTTTATACCTTAATTTAAAACGACCGTTTTAAATATATTATGTGCTCGTGTATTTTCAATATAACCCGTTTGACCTGCTGGTTGAACAGAAGTAAAGTAGGTATTAACTGTGCATATTCTCTGTTATAAATCAGAGTTAGATACTCTTTTATAGTTTAGCTACTTTGAACATAAACAGCGAATATGCTCGTTGTCCTCATCACCATTCACGGAGCCTTTTCCACCTTAGTTGGTGTCGGCTTTCCAGTCCAAGCTGATCTTCGATATTTTTCGTGAAACGACTGCCATTCATTGGCGATATCGCATTTCTGAAGTTTGACCAGTTGGATGTTTTAAGGCTGCAACTATTAGTACTAACAAATGAAGGTCTCAGTGTCTTAAGAAATCCCATCGTAAAACCGACCTGGCTAGTTGGCTTGACTTAACCGGTTACTTAGCCACTAAGTGTAAGTTCTACCGAGTGCCACCTTTCAACATCATAAATAGCTATTTTTCATCTTAGGAGTGCCTCTCCTCTGCCTCGTACTAGGAAAGAGAGCTGAGGCCAAACCACTTCCTCAAGTTTCTCAGTCACAACGTTCACGAGTCTACCAGGACTAGTTCTTCGCTGTAGTCTTGTTCTCTAAGACCATCCGTCCATTTATCTGGATACTTATCGAGCCCAAATAACCTTCCCTTTTTAAGACAGACA
This sequence comes from Nudaria mundana, assembly GCA_963556515.1. NCBI lineage: Eukaryota > Metazoa > Arthropoda > Insecta > Lepidoptera > Erebidae > Nudaria > Nudaria mundana. The sequence goes on along the minus strand of OY748301.1, from coordinate 1,762,155 downwards.
TACATCACGCCTATATCTCCGAAGGGGTAGGCAGAGGTGATTTAGGTACACATTGACAGTAATTTGCCGTTACCGGCCACTATAGAATATCAATAAGCACTTTTTTAATTTATTGACTATTTTTTAGATTTTTTTCCATCAATTGGAAAACTCTGTTGTTGTAAGTTTCAGGTTATACGGAACCAAATGGAGACGTAAAACTTCTTCTTTGTCTCGACATTAACCAAGACGTCCTAAATCATGTACCTTAATGTGAGTACAGCAAAACAAGAGCAGCATCGCGGCATCAGAACAATTAGATTTATGTGTTTCCTAAGTTATTGAATTGAAACTTTTGATCACACTAAACCATACTATGATTAAAGGCCTTTATTAAATGTCAGGAAGTTATCTATGCTAATATTATAAAGTTGAAGAGTTTGTTTGTTTGCTTGGTTCAACGCCTAAATTAGGAACTAATAGCTCGAATTCGAAAATTATTTTTGTTTTTAAATAGTTAATTTATAAATGCTATAGATTATTATTATTACATACGAAGCTACTCTTTTGTAGACAGCTTAGCTTAGCAGCAAAGTTCCCAGATAGCTACCAGCTATCGCAAAGGTCCAATAAAGTCACTGGGGGTTGGTGGCCCCGCCATTACTGCTTGTATCTTGTGTGTATCTTGGTGAGGATAATATGCACATGAGCATCGATGTGTGTAAAAAAGACATATTTGATCGATGCACAAGAAACACAAACAATTACCGAGATAGAAATCCTTCGTGCAATGAAGTCGATACAGAGTAACGGCCTGATATGGTACGACAGGTTACGGCAGTTTTTTGCAGCAATTTACAAATGTATTCATGTGACTTTAACTATCATAATCCTGAGCCGTGACATCCTTAGGCAAACCACAGTATAATTGTATCGAAATAATATGAGTCATAAAATCGATGAAATAGAAAATCCTTAGCCGTGCCGTATCCACAGGAAATACCTTCGGGTGTCACCAGAGACGCCCGCAGCAATGGACATGGGAGCGGTCGGGAACTCGCGGAATTAAAAAGCAAACCGTGCCGCATCGTAACTCAGACAAATTCCTACGAAATTGATTATTTCATAGAAACTTTACTGTTATTCTTCGTCTTAGTATTATGTAAAATTATAAAGTAAGTTGTGGTTGAAACCAGTTTAAACCAGTTCAAAACTTAAGCGACCGAGACGTTTACTTTGTCCCAGTTTATATTTCTCGACGTCCAATTCACAAACAAACTAAGAATCGAAATTAATAAAGAAATGTTTACTTACAAGTTTCCTTACCACAAAGCTTTTATAAATAACCTAATCTAACTTACAATTTTTGTTCACAAAGATGATGTAATCAATAAGTAAATTTTTAATTAATTGAGATGTACAATATAATTTCAACGCAATATTATCTTTAGGTACATATTATGTACTAGCTGTTGCCCGCAGCTCCGCCTGCGTGTTACTTTAGATGTACATAACTTTTTTATTAATAATCGCTTTATTAATAAAAAAGTTATGTACATCTAAAGTAATTTAGATGTACATAACTTTTTTATTAATAAAGCGATTGAAAACCAAACCGCAAATTCAAATCAAAAAATCAAATCATTTCTGAGATTAGCGTTACAACATTCAGACAAACAGACAAAAGTTCTAAAAACCATTAATAGTGAACTCCACTGCGGGTGACGTAACCTGTTCTGAAGAGCTCTTCAATCTGATCCCACCCTCTTCCTTCCGATCCCGAACAACGCGTGCCGGGCAGAGATGCCACTCCCACACAGTGGATAGCATGTTCGCGAGAACCGAACGTTTTAACCGTTCGTTTCTCTGCCGAGCGATAGTGGCCTGGAATGCCCTGCCTGTGCACGTGTTTCCTCCCACATATAACCCTGGGTTCCTTAAGCGGAACGTGAAGAGGCACATCAGTAGGTCGTCAAATTGAGGGCCACTCTCTATCGTATTGTGTGCTGTGAGAGTGGCCCACAATAGCTAGACGTCGTCACGACTTACCACCAGGCGGGCGGCGTCAATTTGGCGAACCTAATATATAAAAAAAAGAATACCTACGACAAACTTATTATTTGCGGTTGGTATAGTACTCGGGTCTAGGGATCGAACCGCAAAATTAAGTTTGTTTTTTATAGTATATACTTTTCCGGGATAAAAAGTACCCAGTGTGGTGCCCAGGATATTAAAGAATAATTATACCAAGTTTCATCGTAATCGAACCGGTAGTTTTTGCGTGATGCCTGAACAGACAGACAGACAGACAGACAAAAAAATTTTTAATCACATTTTTGGGTTCGGTGTCGGTCTAGTAACACCCCCTGCCATTTATTTTTTTGATATCTTCAATGTACAGAATTTTCACTTCTACAGATTTATTATAAGTATAGATAGATAAAACACAGACGCTCTCAATGTCTGTTCGCTTGAATCTTTTAAACTATGCAACGTATTTTAATGCCATTTTCAGCAATAGATAAATTGATTCCAGTACCTTTAAGGGGCGGTCACTCATCCTTCACATGCGACATACACAACGCAGTATGACATCTGAACAGGATCTGGCCTATACAATTTGTATGATAACGAACACGGTGGTCATTCACCACGCTGTCTTACGCGTCACCGCGCCAGATTCGCGTGTTCCCATGCTATCCCACGCGTACCACGCTGTCACACACGTTTAAAGTGTCATAGCGCGTAGATAATGTAAACGTCAGACGTCGTAAGACGTAGTACCAGTGTGTCGCTGTTTCCCACTTCGCGGGGCATACGTCGTATGTGAAAGACCAGTGTGTTTCAAGTTTTACACAAGATACCGCTGTATTCCCAAAAGATACGACAGAGTTAAATTATATTCTTACATTTTACCAGTTATTATATTAGTACCACATACGTTAAAATTAGTCGAAAAACCCGGTGAGGTTGGCATGGGACATTAATATCTCAGTTCGTCCCATTTAATTCTCCACAGCCTTATTTTTTTTTTAATTATTAAGCTGAGTATACGAAGCTCTTTCTTAGGCGACTCGTGTATTTCGTTCGTAATCGAACTCCTCCTAAACGACTAGACCGATCTTTTTGAAATTTGGCACGGTCATAGTGACCATCACCGTGAGTGCATATATGTAGGTCACACTATAAGTTTTGCGTAACTTAAAAAAACAACATGTTAAAACCAAAATATTATGTTTATTGCTTTTCTAAATACCTACTCTCCTTTACATTTTAAACATTTTTTCATGCGGTCGAACCATTTTTTAAAACAGGAGGACCACCGATCTGAAGGCATGTTTTCTACGTGCTGATTTGAACGCTATCACTGCCTCTTCGGAGTTGGTAAAAGTGAAACCTCTCATCAAATCTTTGATTTTGAGGAAAATACAGAAATCACAGGGTGCTAGGTCGGGGCTATGCGCAGGATGGGTGACGAGTTGTAATTTTTCGGAAGCTAAAAATGACTTTGTTTTGTTGGCCGTGTGTGAAGAAACGTTGTCATGATGTAGGAGAACGCGGTTTTTGGGTCGTCTTTCGCGAACTTTTTCTAACACCCTGGGTAAACAAATGGTAGAATACCACTCCGCATTAACAGTCTTTTGATCTTCAAGTGATATTGTACAAATGGGACTCGTAGCTGAGATAAAAAACGTGATCATTTTTTTACCAATGTTTCTCGCCTGCCTCACTTTTGTTGGCTTGTTCTCATTTTCAAACACCCATTCACAAGATTGCTGTTTTTTTCGGGTTCAAAACAATAAATCCACGTTTCGTCTCCTGTGACAATGTCATAAACAGCATTAGAATGTACGTGGTCGTACTTCAGTAGCATCTGTGAGCACCATTCCACGCGAGCCCGCTTCTGCTCCGCTGTCAGTTCATGAGGGATCCAAAAGTTTCCGAACTTTCAATACTTGGTGTAAAATTTTCTGGATTTGACTCATACCAATCCCCAATAGTCTTCGAATTGTCTCATAGGTAATCGGCGGGTTTTCTTTAATTAATCGCTTAACAGTAGCCACATTATTTTCGTTGACGGCAGTTGAAGGTCGCCCGTCACGAAATTCGTCACGTAAAGAAACTCGACCTCTCTCAAATTCAGCACACCATCGCCTCACGGTACTCAAACAAGGTGCTTCTCTCCCAAAAGCATTTTGAAGACGAGCGGCACAGTCTTGCGGAGAGAGAGCACTTTTAAAATCATAAAAAATCATCGATCTAAAACCTTTTCGACTTACTACTTCCATTTTCGTTGCATACGTAGAACTTTGATGTGGGATAAAAAACAATTGACAAATGATTTCCCGCCAATTGTTTTTTTTTATTACTAAGAAGGTTGCAACGTTGTAAAAATATAACATTCGAAATTCAAATAGTTCCGATTAGCTAGAAGTGCAAAACCTTTAGTGTGCTCCATGTATTTGAATTCATAAAGATCAGTCTAGTCGTTTAGGAGTTCGACCCGGATCGACAAACTCAGCTCAATTATTGCAACTGCAGAATGTATTCCATACCTACCTAGTTTATTTATGTACACACAGTATATACAATATAGTGAAATTGGAAACATTATATACGAGTACATGTATACCGTGGCGCCACTTATTTCTAAAGAGATCTTTAGAAATAAGTGAGATAAACTTACATACACTATAACTACATGAATTCCCAAATACATACATATTAACTTATCATAAACATACATACATTAACATACAATTAGTTAAGGAAGGGAAACGAGATAGTGTTCCTTCAATTTCTTCTTGAAGACATATACAGTTGCCTTGTACTTACAGGTGTTAATGTTTAAATCTCGATTATAACCACAATGTGTATGTTAGAACCGTTTCCATACACACAGTAACCGCGTTTCTACTATTTGTCTAAAACTACCAGATAAACAAGAAAACTCGTTGTTTAACTCAATGTGTGCGTGTGGTTACTACCTACCCTCCCCAGTGACCTCGAGAACCCCCTTGTGTATGCTACAAGTGTTGTACTACAAACATTCGCTTAATTATTCAGATTACGCTTCCATAAATCGAATTACTATATTAATCTGTTAAGTATTTAGTTACGAACTCCATGCGTTTTTAGTATTTATACAGGATATTTTTGGTTTTTTCGTATGAAACGAAAACTGAAGATGGACGAAAATGACCAAACTATATGGGTTCTTTAAAAATACATCTTTTAAAAATAATGTAACTATAATTTATAGCGTAGAATTTGATCTTGATTGTTGATCCCAATTTCGACTCCTAATTCTACTACACATTCTATTACAGGTAAATTTTGATTACTATTTAGTTTAAGCTTTTTATTTTTTTATGGAAAGATTGTAATTTATACCTACTTGTAATTTATAATTATTATTATAATTGAACACATTATATCTTTTTTACAGAGAAACTCATTAATAGAAAAAAACTACTTATATTTTATACATAGAAAACACCCAAACTCAGAAACGAATATTTTGTAAATCACATAAATATTTGATTCGACCCAGGAATCGAAGCTGGGACCTTAGGAGGGCATAGACATACCACTGCGCCACCTAGTCATTCGCACATATCCAAAAATAATGGTCACACTAACTTTTAATTAACAAGCCGCAGTAAGTAAATTGGGCAAAGCTTATATTGATTGTGTGTCAAATTATTTATAAGCAGCTTACTACCTGAGATTTGCGTGTACGGTATACTAGCGTGATTGAAATTGTGATAAATTATGTCGATATTGTATTCGATATATGAAATTTTGCTTTGTTTTTGGCTTAATAACGCATGAGAGATGAGATATGTGACATGACATGGTAAGAGTAAGATTAGACTTCCATGTTTTGTAGTACTGGGAATTCTGATCAATGGTTTGAGGGAGTTCTCGCGGTGGTGAGACTGCTCATGGTAGAGATGCTAGAGTGACCTCATCTGGCGTGTATTGCAGACCATTTTCATAGCAAGGGTGATTTGATAAGTATCTGTGGAGCTTTCAAAGTAAGGTCACCTCCCAGTGTCTGCACTCCAAGGCACTCAAGACATGGGCGGCGCTTCAAAGGTTGGAGGGGTGCCTAGTGAGGGAGAGAGGAGGTCGGAGTCAGTTCCAACATTACTCTTTAATTTCATAATCACACATTATATTTATATTGTCATCTTCATACCGGGTGTTAACTTAGACAAGCGGCAAACCTCCTGAAAAACTAAAATGACTGACCAATCACTGAAAATGTGATTGCCCCTATACAAATTTGTACTTTTTGTAAACCTTGGACCAAAAGGCGTCGATTGGTAAGAAAACAAAATTTGTGTGCGGTTGGGCTTGGGGTTGGAATTGTTATAAACAAATAAATTTGTTAACTGATAAAAAGTTGGTTTTTATATTGGAAAATGATTATTGGGTAAAACGGCCAAAATAGAACACTTTTTGCTTTGTGGTTTTTTCGAAAAAATGCGTTTTAAAAACAGTTACAACCATTTTAAAGCGCAAAAATGGTCAAATTCAACATTTTTTTATCTCGCCGAGTTTTGATCGAATTCAAAAAATCCTGCAGCATAATACTTCTCAGATCTTAAGCTTCAACTGGCTATTTTTCAAAATGAGAAAATATACATTTTTCACATCGTAAAATCTCTTTATACACGTAGCGTTTTTTTAGCGTTCGATAATCCGGAGGCAGTAAGAAATCAGATGCAAAGAAGTTCTTAGATAATTTTTCAATGCCTTCCAATAAAAAAAATGATTAACATACAAAAATGTTTTTTTTTTGGAGTTAGGAGTTCCTTATTGATTGCCCGTTTAAATCCTGTCAAATTGCTCGCGCTTTATACGAGTTGACGCGACTCTACATGCGTATAATAGTGTATCTTAACTCGGAAAAACGCTACGCTATTTTACTATGAGAAAAATTTATATTTTCTCATTTTGAAAAATAGTCAGTTGAAGCTTAAAATCTGAGAAATATTCTGCCGCAGGATTTTTTTGAATTCGATCAAAACTCGGCGAGATAAAAAAATTTCTTAATATTTTAAGAATAGTTTAAGCAAACTCATTGCTTTGAAATACAAAAATATAGAGATAAAAAATGTTGAATGTGACCATTTTTGGGCTTAAAAAAGATTGTAACTTCTTTAAAACGCATTTTTTCGAATAAATCACAGTGTAAAAAGTGTTCTATTTTGCCCGTTTTACCCTTAGAAATCATTTTCCAAAAACCAACTTTATATCAGTTAACAAATTAATTTGTTTAAAACAATTAATAGCCCAACCGCACAAATTTTGTTTTCTTACCAATCGACGCCTTTTGTTGGACCAAAAGGGGTTTACAAAAAGTACAAATTTGTAAAGGGGCAATCACATTTTCACTGATTGGTCAGTCATTTTAATTTCTAAGCACTTTTTCAGGGGTTTGCCGCTTGCCTAACTCTCACTTTATAACATACGACGTCACGTGACGGCTTACCAGCAGCTAGCCGAACTAACTGATTTACCATTGATTGAAGGTGTAACAATCGCTAGTTGACGTCTACGTTGATTTTTGTTTATTTAGAATACGTAATGTATTTATCACGTTTATGAATATTAGATAGAGCATAATGTGTGGGTACATATTGGTCCAGCCAATATTTTAAAAGCCCCAGTCAATCTCATCTTCTAGTGATGCTTCTGCCGATCGACAAACATTAAAGTTCCTGGTCCAGGTGGTCTATTCCAGGTGGAGTCCGCTTTTATACTTTTCTATAATGAAAAACCCTTTTGAACAAGTTAAATAATATCTATGTTATACCGACTTTGGAAATAACTTTGGCAGTACAGAGAGAAGACGCTTCAACAAGATTTTTTTTGTACCAAAAGTACCGGTACTTGTACCGAACCTTATCAAAGCCGCGCGTTTACTGTAACGTCATGTCAATGTGCCAAATTTCGGAACACGTTGTTTTTGGGATTGCTTTTATATAATTATATATATGTATATTATTATATATTATTATTATATATATATAAATCTCAATGGCGAGAGAGTATCAACGCCCAGACCCTTCACCAGGTCCCAATTGTTTAACCCTTATACCCATAATCCTGGTGAGTTTTTTTTAATTCCGCGGCCCATGGCCTCTCTCACGTCCATTGCCGGGTCTCTGGTTCGCACCCAGAAGGTATTTCCAGTGGCGCCCGGACTCCGGTGAGTAGCAGAGACCTTGGTAATTACTAGAAAATTATACTACAAATCCGGGCGGCACCGGGGTTACATACTAGTGTTACATAAGGCACTAAAAGAACATTCACATTGTTTATTAGCTCTTGACGTGGGCTTACACTGGAATGTAATCGCGTGAACACGTGTGTGTGCTACAAACATTCCCTTAATTACCCAGATTATGCTTCAATTAATCGGAATACACTATTAATCTGTTACTTACTTACTTAGGAGCACCAAGCTGTAGTATTTTTGGAGATATTCCTTACGAAGAATCGCGTCTATTTATGAAGGACTCAGAGGTGTATTATTGATTGCCCACTTTTCACAAGTTAGCCCCATGTAATATGAGGCCAACCACGAAATCTTACCACTAACCGAGCACTTTTGTACATATCAGAGGATATTCCCCTGTCAATTATTGTCAGTCCTCCTGAATAAGGGACAAAATATAAAGTTAAAAACGAAAAGTAAGCTTATATACTGTCTATGCCTACCCCTTTGAAGAAACAAGGTTGTTTAAATATGTATATAAAATTGTTTACGTTTGGAATATAGAGATGAGATTACTAGAGATACACTGTCCAAATGTATGGTCACACTAAATTTTAATTAACTAACCACAGGAAGTAAATTGGTTAGACTGTACCTTTAAATATTGTTAGTCGATTTGTTTATAAGTAGCTTATAAAGTTTATAAGTACATCCTTTATTTTGTTTTTTTTAAGGATTTTGGCTGTTGGAATTTATTACAGAATTATGATTTTGTATTGTTTAGAGTGCTAATTACTTCGGTGGCGCAGTGGTGTGTATGCGACTGCCGTCCCCGAGGTCCCGGGTACGATTCCTGTGACGAATCAAATATTTGTGTGAACCACAAAATGTTTGTTTCGGAGTTTGAGTGAAATGATTTATTTATTTGTATAGGTCACTTAATGGCTCTTACAAACGTCAGTAAGTGCTTAAAATAAAAAAAAAATGTCATTGCTTCTATATTTACATGTAATGCCAGATTCGCAAAGCAATAAGTAGAACCGAGAGAAAGAACCTGGCAATAAAACTCTCGGTCACTCTTTTTCAATAAATTACTCATTTACACATTTTCTTAAGACTAAATGTGGACGAATGTACATTGGTCTCGTGTCAGAATCAAAAATCGTGTATAATGCAAAAAAAAATTGTTTGTCACCTAAGTACAAAATATGCTACAATTACGGCATTTTAGGAGGCGGCTGCACCATGCTCAAGCCAGACACTTTTATCATGAAGGTAATCACTGTCTTATAATATGCTTTTTGACATAAAGTGGTCTTTATTAAGGTTTTAAATTTACTGTCGGGCATACAAAGGACCGATTCAGGCAATTTATTATAAAAGCGTATACCTTCCCCCTTGAAAGAATGACTAACCTTGCTAAGCCGATAACACGGAGGGAGTATTTTCTATGTATATTTATGTGTACACACAGCTACAAAAAGAGTTTTTACTCTACTTTTGGTGGTCACTGATACAAATGCAAAGTTACTCTCATCCCTCGCGAACTGTATATGTTTTGAGAAGAAAAACTCTTTACAAAACCTTATAAGTAAATAAGCTGAGCTTTGCATTTGTGTAATGCACACTACGTGAACGTACAATGTGACTTGTTCTACACACAGCTTTTTTACTCCACTTTTCGTGATCTTTCACACAAGTGCAAAGCTCAGCTTAGGCTATTTATGAATTCGTGACTTAAATGGGTAATTTACCTTATGCTTGGCCTGACGTTTCGACCGTCAGGTCAAGCCAAGGTAAACTCAAACTCAGGCCTCGCGAACTGTACCAACCGGTCCAGCCAGCTTGGTATACGAGTATGCAGGCTTATTTCGCCCCTCTTTGGGAAGGTCCTATGATCAGCAGTGAGCGTCAAATGGGTTGAGATGATGATTGTTTAGAGTTTAGGGTATCATGTGGGACTTACAACTGCTGGCAATACGTGGGTGCGTAATTCTCCTACCTCTGCGTAGTAAGTTAATACCTCCACGACCTCTGCTAAGCCCTTTGGACATACAGGCTTGTTAAAATGTATGACTTATCCATCGGATTTTGATGGATGACTCCAATGCCATTATCGATAAGGCATAAACAGGAGCCCAGTACAATGGATGCCCAGTAACGGCAATGAGTTCGTCCCTTAATACGTGGGACCAAAAGTGACAAACGAAATGAGTATGTAATAAACGCTTCTGTCTACTCCTTCGGGGATAAGGAAGTGATTATGAGTGTCTGTACGCAAAAACCGACTTCAAATTACCGGTATGGGACCAATTAATTGTGGGAAACAGTAGCTTTCAATTAATTTTCAGAAATCTGTTCACCAAGTTGAAAGATGAGAGGTAACAAGAAGTAACAAGAGGTAACAAACATAAAAACAACATACAGTCGAATTAAGAACCTCCTCCTTTTTATGGTAGTCGGTTAAAAATGGGGGATTTATTTTAAACTAAACACTTTGATTGGATTTAACGATTCGGAACTCTACTACCAATAGAAAATCGGTCCACAAAGACTCGAGCTCAATTGAAGTCGGTCGCTACGATTCGTTTTTGCTCGAGTTTAAACACCGTTGCAAAGCTCTTTTATGTTCCGAATAAAATCTGCCCCATTAAAGACATCCCTTAAAACCTCAAAGAGAACCTTTTAAAAAAACATACTCGTAGCTTTAAAATGCTCACGATATTTATATAACAACCTTCACGAGCGTAATACAAAACCCTCATAGCCCACGTCAAAAATTGACTTGAACAAAAGCAGACTTCAAATTACCGGGATGATACCAAATAATTATCAGAATGGGATCAAATTAAAATGACAGCACTAAGCTAAGTAGCTTTCAATTTAAAAAATCAAAATCGGTTCACTCAGTCGACAGATATGAGGTAACAAAAATAAACTCCAATTGAGAACATCCAGTTTAATTTGGCAATTTTCAGTGCAACGTTTTCAGCCACATTACAGATTGCTCCTACTTTGGTGTCTCCAATCAGTCAGGATACTAATTGCTAAAACCAAAGCCACTGCATTCTGTTTAAGCCCTGATTAATGTCTGTCAGTGATTCGGCAAGTAGGTTCAGATTTAACCACAAATCGTCAGCATTTATTTTTTAAATAAATATGTTTTACACACAAAAGCGTGTGATGAAAAACTTTTTAACATTTTGTGCCATGTTTCGTGGAAATCTGATAAAAATATGGTTGCTAAAACACACGTCTCGACAGACAAAAAATCAAAGCAAAATTGTCCAGTATATTTTCAAACCAGTATTTTTATTTTTTATCTTCAATAGCCTAAAGGATTTCTATTTCAACTTCAGTTCAACCGAGGCGTACGTAGGCGTATCTGTAGGCTGGTAAATTGGTGCGAATGCACCTTGTGCACACGAGTGAAACAATTTCCTTTGAACCCGTTAGAGCGAGAAATGGTGGATTTTCCATAAATCCCAAGGGACGTACTTGGGTTAAAACGAGTTGAATAACAAACAATATATAATTATGTATATGAATATGTATATGAGGGGCTCGTGGTCTAGTGGTAACCGACAATGTTAACACATTGCAAAAGTTAAGCAACATCTAGTCAGGTCGGTCTTAGGATGGGTGACCATTTCTTAAGACACTGAGACCCGTCCGGGGCTCGGAGAGCACGTCAAGCCGTCAGTCCCGGTTGTCATACGAACATCCTTGGCAGTCGTTAGGGGTAGTACTACAGAACTTCGATATCGCCCTCGGGTTGTGGAGGTCAGATGGCAGTCGCTTCACGGAAAATATCGAAGTTCAGCCGAATCGTAGTTAGACTGGAAAGCCGACCCCAACTGGGTTGGGAAAAGGCTCGGTTACGGATGACATAATTATGTGTATATACATCACGCCTGTACCCCCTAAGGGTTAGGCAGAGGTGCATTACACACCCACTAGTTGCCAGTATTTTTTAGATCTTATGTAATAGGTGGCAAGCCTATTGCCGTTACCGACCACTATACATAGAAAGTTCATAACCAAAATTCAGCCAGGACAGGTGTTACATTAAATAGAATCTTTGCAGTCCGAGCGTTTAAAAAAAGTATAACCTTGAAAAGAGTTTTCCGAGTATTTAGTCAAACAGTACCAATGGGTCGTCTTCCTCTAGCTTGTCAGATGCATACTAATTGATTTGTGGAATAAAGTCCGTTTCTTCCACCCATATTATTCAGCATTTAATATTTGCGAGTTTGGTGCTGAGTCCATCCCTGTAGTTCCAGACAATTATGTGCAACGAACTCTGGTCATGCTTCAGTGAGTTTCGAGCCGGTGTGTATCACCGTGCCGTCGAAACTACGGAATGCCGAAACATTGAAACGTGGTGTGGTTACTATCGAATGCAAGATCGATTAGGTACTGAATGGATCTTGCATTCGTTCCGCCAGTTGGTCACAACTCACACGTAATAAGACTCCCTATTGAGAAAGCCTATGGCCGCTTTGCCGGGATATTTAATGCTTGTCAGAGCCTCATCCGTCGCCACTTAATAAGTGGGTACTGTGAAGGTGCTTGCACGATTAGCATACGACCTCATTGTGTTGTATTGGCAGGTTATAAATCTGAGAATTTAAATTTTATAAAAATAAAAACTCAATAAAACAAATGGAGTAAGGCGATGTCAATGGGTCATGGGCCAAGGTGGCTAAGTAAAAGAATTGTAAAGGTAATAATTTTATGATTGTAAAAAACATTCTGTCACGGGGTATTGAAGAGTTTGATTCCAGTAGTTACGTTCCCGCGTACATGCTATCAGTGCACCACGCGACTTGGTGGTTATAACTGAGCTCAACGTTACTGTACCTCCCTAGAGGGTGATCTCCCTAGAGGGTGCATGTCTCTTAGCCGGGACCCCTCCATGGGACCTGGAAGAGCCCTTGCGTTATTGTTTCATAGGCACAAGGAGGCGCTGGAGCGGGATCATAGGCCTACGTCTCGAAAAATCGAAGCTCAGCGGTCCCAACTCCGCCAGGATCCCATGGAGACATGGAACGTGCGACTTGAGCAACCAAGGTGGGGAACTACCACCATTCCGGCGGTGTGACCGAACATGGAGAAGTGGCTGCAGAGACAGCACGGTAAACGCCGACCCCAAAGATGCGAGATACTTAACACCCGACCCAACTTCACGACAGAGGCCACACAGGTGGCCAAAGGCCGCCCGCCGCCACAGGGAATTCTCTCGAGTGCATACCTGGGGCACCCGGCAACGGACGTGAGGCAGCCGCGGCCATAAGCCACGGAATCTAAAAAAAGAGCTGTACCCCTTGCAAATATAAATTTAACTACCTGATGTGAAAAACGTGCTCATATGTGTAGCGATTACGCTCGTACTGTGATGTATACGTGATACTACTCGAATTTTACGTACGAACGATGCATTCGCTTCACCTGCACTCGACCGATAGCGTAGGGTTATACGGATACACACTTCACTTCATTTTAATTGTCTATCTAATTAAAAACATGAAAAGTTAACTTTTTGGTTCACTTTTTTATACGCAAACGCGGCTAAATCGATCTTGATGTGCTACGATTTATAGATTAAGACTCGTGGCAGATATTATACTACTATTTATCGCGTCGGAATTCAGGTTTGAACTACAGAATGTTGAGCGATAATGATACTATGGACCTTATGTACCGGAGCGTTTATTAATATCACAGCCTTGGCAGGAAGACTTAGCTCAGCTGTCTATCCGGTTAGAAATATAAGGTCACTGACTGACGAAAAAACGGCACGATTAGTTTATTTTAGATACTTTCATAGCGTTATGTCATATGGTCTGCTGCTGTGGGGCTCAGCTGCCGATATTGAAACAATATTCATATTACAGAAACGAGCTATACGAGCAATCTATCGACTCGGACCCCGTGACTCGCTGAAAGAACTATTTAAAGAAATTAATATTTTAACAGTTGCTTTTCAATATGTTTACGACAACATCTTATATGTTCGGAAGAACATAGATCTCTTCAAACAAAATCCGATAACCATAATTTTAATACAAGAAATAAAAATAAACTGGCGATGACAAAAATTAGACTTCATAAAGTTGGTAATTCGTTTGTAGGCAAATGTATAAAAATTTATAATAAAATTCCTCAGGATTTGGTTGACATGCCTCTTAATAAGTTTAAAATAGTATTCCCCGCTGTAACACTGTTGTTTGTATTATCTTATAATAGAGAGAGGGACCCAAGCGGCTCTGGTAAGATATCCATAGTGCCCTACTAAGTGCACGATATATTTTTTTTTGTCCCGATGAAAAATAAAGAAATGTGTGAACAGGGTGCACGAAGTACAGATGAAAATGATTATCCATTATAAAAGACACAAACCTCAAATGTACCAGGAATACATAACAACATAAGAGCCTTCAAGATTAAAGAGACTGACCATAATTATAATTTAAAGTTATAAAATTTTTTCGGCATTAATTTGTTATTTCGAGTTTAATTTGTTCTTTCGTATTCATTTTTCAATATTACTTTTAGGTGGACCACCTGCAAGAAAAAGTGTCCGTAGTCCACCTGGATCCTTATGTATATACACCTTAAGAGAAGAACTCAGGAGGGGAATGACGGGTCATACATATTTTCTCCACTGTACCACTGGAGGGGAACCACGGAACATACCAATTTTACCCGTCCTACCACTGGTGGTATAAACCAGTGGTACAGCGGAGCTTAACCCAGTTAAAAATTGTTTGATGATGAAAGGCTACTTTAATGTAGACGAATATCTTAATGATAAAAATGCATGGTCACCCTAATCTTCTGTTGTTGGCCACTCGGATAATACAATATAAACTAATTGTAACAATTTAAACAAAACAATATTAAAAAAGAAAATGGATAATCTACCTGAGTTTCTTGCTGGTATCTTCTCAGGAGAACTTACCGAACCAGCGAAAGAATAATTTTCTAATGGTTATTTATGTCCTTACTTAATTTAGTATTTTTATAATATTACTTGACAAAATTGTAATATTTTGACATTCATATGTGCTCTTTATGTGCCTAAACTGAATAAATGAAATTGATTATTTGATTCTTTGATTAGGTATTGTATAATTCCTATCTTTCACCAGGGGGTAGGCAGAGAGGAATTACACCCACACACACAATACACATTTTGCCAGTAATTTTCTTAGTCCCACGTAGTAGGGCCATGCCTATTGCCGTTACTGGACACCGTATAGTTACAGTAGAAAATCAGTAACAATCCTGTAATCCGAACCTCAATTCAAACACTAAGAATTATATTATATTGTCTGTGGTATTTACCTACAATTTCTGCATGGTTCTTATTCGCTGACTAAGACTAGCTGGCTTAACCCGCGTGATATTCTACGAGGAGGGCGCCCTGGTGCGACAACTAGGAGGTCGCCCGTTGCCGGAGCAGGTCGATCGCTGGAGACAGGAGGCTCGCGACGATCTGTTCCGGCAATGGGCCTTGAGATGTGAGGCTCCCACCGCGAGCCGGGTGCTCGTGGGGGCCATCGGTCCCGTGCTCCGCCAGTGGGTGGAGCACGCGCATGGGGCTCCGACCTACTTCCTCACCCAACTTGTCACGGGTCATGGCTGTTTTGCCAAATTCCTGTGGGAAGTGGTGGGGATTCTGTCGGAGCCCGTTTGTCTTCATTGCGCAGGCGGCGCCGTGGACACGGCCGAGCACACGCTCTTCGTGTGCGCCGCCTGGGACGCGGAGAGGTTGGTCCTCACGGGCACTATTGGAAGAGTGGATTCGCTGCCGGCCTTGATCCAGTCTATGGCCGGTAGCGACCAATGTTGGGCCGCCGTCGCTTCCTTCGCTCGGGAGGTGATAGCGGCGAAGAGAGAGGCCCTGCGTGAGCGGGAGCGTGCAGGCCGTACGCTCCCGCCCCGGCGGGCACCAGTCAGGGGGAGACGGTCGGGGTCGGGGGGCCCACCGTCCACGCGAATGGCCTTGAGGAGTCCGACGCGCCTTATGTGTTTCGGGGGCGTCGCTTCTGTGTCGATCAGGGGGGGTCAGCCCCCCCGAGATGAGCTTCCGTGGATAGGTTTTAGTGGATAGTCCGGCCCGTTTTCCATCCTAGGGCCGGGAGTCCCACATGAAGCCGTCTCGCTTCCCCCCCAAAACTCGCGTGATATAATTTTCTCGTTTCCCACATTACCGGGATATATAGCCTATGTTATTCAAGGATAATGTAGCTACAGATCAGTGAAATAAATTTCAAAAAATTGGTTCAGTGGTTACGGAGCCTATTCAATTTAAGCAAACGATCAAATCTAAGTCTTTATAATATTAGTATTCCATGGAAATGTTACAATTTAAGGACCGAATATTGCATTTTTTAGAGGACGCAATTTTATTTTTAGGACATGTGTGGGATTTCAATAGAAGCTTAACCTCAAGTTTGTGGGGTCGCCACCCTTGTCCCCCGGCCACAAGGGGTAAAAACACTTTTTTCACGATATCTCGGAAACTATGCGTCTTACAAAAAATGTGTAAAGTCAGAATTTGTGGCAAATTGTTTTGCCTACAAATATGTTTATTGCCCTTTATTAAATATGTTTATTTGCCCTAAATTAAAAATTAAAGAAGTTATAAGCAAAAAAGTGACAAATTTTTTAAGCACTCACACCTAGCATTACATTCATGCTGTATTATTTATGCTTTCGATTGTCGGCACTTGGTGGACATAATAATACATTCTGAATCTAGATACAAACGAATCCCACAAACACTTTTTAAAACTAATAAGCTGACAACCCTGGCTTTCAATAACCTAGTTTGCTTTAATGATGGACATAGCGAGGTTTATAACCATATTTTATAGAAGCTCATATTAAACTTCATCTCGTAACTTTAACAATCCTTATCATATGAAGCTGTGAATGAACACTTTGGCATCTAAAACGACCTCTTTACCCATTTCAATGCACTTTTACAATAAGCGCTAAGTAGTGGTCGCCCAATAGTCGAACTCGCGAACATTAAAATCATTTTCTGGTATTTAGTCCCCACCCCCTCTCCCCAATAAAAAAAACTCCACTAAAAGTATGGTTTCTAGTAAATTTCGGATAATAAAGGGGACCGCTAACCCTGAAAAACATTAAAATGTAATTTGACCATATTTATTTACTCCATTTTCCCCTTAATCCAAAAAAGCTCACGATAAAAATTGTATTAATTCAAGAAACACTAAGGGTACCTATCCTGTCATGCATTTTACACCAGCTCGTGCAGCGTGCGGATGTCGCCCGCAATGCGTGTCGGTGTCAACGTCAATTCAGTTCGCGACTAGCCCCGTTATCAATAAACCGGGCGTCCGGGTGGCCCGCATGACATGAAACGCATTTGATTATTGTATGAAATTTGAAAAACGTATGTATGTATATACCATCGTTACACTAACGTCTCAAAATTATTCAGCTAGCTATTCCCTAATAAAAATATCTTATTTCATGTCGAGTTAAAAGAAAATATAATATACATACCGTAATATATTTTAGGAATCTTTTAAGAAAAAATGTGTTATTAAATCACTTTACCGCGGAATGTCAGGGAAACCTTTTGGCATCCAAATATTCGTATTCGTGGATTTCATTAAGTCCGCCACAATGGTACCGACATTGCAATTCGTTTATACACCTACATTATACCAGATATTATTATCATTCCTATATAACTTACTGTAATAAAATAAAACAGTAGAAATAGTAGCTGTCTGATCTATCTTCGTACTGCCTCAAATTAAAAAACCTTTTGAACCTACCCTGAACCTTGTACTATTATAATTATGTTCTGTGCTGGAACTTCCACAAGTGCCTGTGTCATGATAAAGCCAACCATTCTCGAGTTTCAGCGAGACAAACGAACAGTAAATAATTTTTATTGAATAGAAGAGAAGATTAAGTTTTTCGTAACCTTCTTAAGTAGAAGATTTATAAAGATAAATATTTGATTGTCGGTGTGTTTGCATTGAATTTTTTCAGCTACATAGAACTCGTTTTATTTAATAATACCTATAATATATCAGCACGCTACGATCACTGGGAGCGGAGCAGCGGAGTAACCATTTACCAACAGATCGAAAGAAAAAGAAACGACGTTTAATTCGCAAACACAGAAGTGGCGATGACAATACGTATAAATAAAGGTACAATTATACAAATTAAAATGTAGGTACCTAGGTTTAGGAAGATCGTTGGTGTATTACATACAGGGCACACCACATCTGCGTCATAGTAGAAGCAGAGAAGTAGGGAAACTCGAACACCGAGCGAACGATAACTACCTTAACACGTAGACTTGGACATTTAGAGCGCTTTTCCTGTCAAGCGTTTTTCCACCAGTGTGGAGATCTCGTCCGCAATGCGTGTCGATGTCAATGTCAAATTACATACTATAATAAAATGCGTTTTATGTCGCGCGGGCAGCTCGCAGCTGGTTGCTATGTGTAAAAACCCCCTCCTACCTTACTAAAACTATCTAACTAACTAATATATATATCTATAAACTAAGAGGGAAGAAAGACTAAGAAAGGACTATAAATAAATACAGAAAGAAAGAAAGACTAAGAAGAAGGAAAACCTAGAATATGGAAGGAATTATATCTAGAATAAATTGAACATGGATTATATTTTTTTTTTTTCATTTCTGGACGGAGAATCTGAAATACATGGAAAGCTGCATTATAATCGTCTAAAATGATTATACTAGTCTATCTGATAAGATGATAGTATATCAACTATATAGTTCCATTTAGAATACCTATATTGTACTTCTAATATGAACTTTTACTGAAGATTGGCCAAAGTGATCGATCGTCTAGTGATTAGTGGTAGGACTTTACGTTGTGTCATAGCAAACCGGATTCTTTTTTGTGATTATGCGCTCAGAACTATAATGTAAGACCTAAATAGTGCTTCTAATTTCAACCCTAAATAAGTGAAGTTAATATCTTATAGTGATTCTAAATTATTTGTTAGACCTAACTAGTGCTTTTAATTTCCTAAACCTAGACAAGTTGTTCTAGTAACTCAGATTGTCCTATCAGTAATAGATGAAAGGTATTTTAGTGTCAATCGTGTACATAACCTAAAAGTGACATTAATATTGATAATATTATTCTGGATTACTGTAATAAATTATTAAAGTTTTAACAACAAGTGAGTACCTATTTATTTATAATAAGATATTGAATTTATTGTGGTTATTATAGAACTTAGGGATGTAACATACAGACTAGTTGCAATAATTAAATGTTTACCGAATGGTCATGATAATTAGGAGGGGTAATGGACTGTAGGTAATTAGGTATCAATGTGGGGTTGGAAATAGCCTTCACTGCCCCAGCCACGCAGAGGCTGACTGAGAATCAATCCATACACCATATTCTCTCGTGAAGATATTTTTGGATGATGAAGCAGCTTGAACAGCTGATCACGAAGGGATTAGAACGAGTTCCAGATCCACAAAATTGATGTTAATATTATCAATAGGTAAGTATACCCAGTGATAGCCATAATAGTTCAGCTAGGAGTTATGCTTGGCAAGAACCTCCAAAGCTTATTGGTACATCTGAGATCATGTTCATACAAACAGTCTCATGAATTATAAAATGACGAATTGTAGAAGATCCGAGGATACATCTACCGTAGAAACCCTGATCCAATGATACATCAACTCTATCTCAATCTGGTCCAGTCAAGGAAATCCAGTGAGTCCAGAGCAGTGCTCAAATTCACAAGGGCTGCCCATGAAATACAATCAGCAATACACGATACAGTCTATCTCGTCTTGCCCTTAGGCCAAGAGAGTCCGGACCATCGGTAAGCCAAGTTGCAACCATGCCAGCAAAGTGGTTGAAGTTGTAATCATATGAATGTCCGTACCACAAACACTCAGATATACATCAAGATAGTTATCATTAATGTAACATAAATCCATTCTGAACTATTTTAGCAGATAGATACAAGTATTTAAGAATTAGCTTCTGGTAACCCGAGTAGGATTAATATAGGATGAAGGGATAAGTATGGATTTTATGATTATAGTTTATACATTTGCTTGACCACAATGGGAAAAGTAGGTATAATAAAACAACCATATTTATTGTATAGTATTTATTGAATAATTACCTTCACCTATGTAGAATAGCCTTCTTGAAAATGTATTATGTAATTGTTATTTACATTCTACGGATACATCAGAATAAGT
The DNA here is from genome assembly GCA_963556515.1 of Nudaria mundana. Taxonomy (NCBI): domain Eukaryota; kingdom Metazoa; phylum Arthropoda; class Insecta; order Lepidoptera; family Erebidae; genus Nudaria; species Nudaria mundana. The sequence goes on along the minus strand of OY748301.1, from coordinate 1,741,672 downwards.
ACTATAAGGAGTGGGTAAGTTGGGTAGGAGTTCACTCAATATTCCATTGCTGCACCTAGGAATATCAAGCTAGTCTGACTTGGATATCGGAGTTCTAAACGAACCAGGCTGTTAGAACTACTTAGGTTTCTCTTATAAATTCCAATCTCCTCTGGTGAGACATAGCTCCGAGTAGACTGGAGGATTCCCAGGTATGTTATAACCTTGAAAATATGCAAGCGCCAAACGCTTAGTAGACCAAGATTTAATCGATTTCTGAGATGAGCAAATACAGCTACATCTTCATGTATATCAACTGAAGCTTGTTCAGCATACCAGGAAACAATTTAACCCAAGATTAAAATGCTTCCATCTCAAACCATCCGCTATCCAAAATCTTACAAAATTGGAAATTCCTATAATAAAACACATAGGGGGTAGTATTATTCTGATACTATCATTCCATTAGCGGTTTCAATAATAAAGGTATGCGAGATGAATTCAAGAAGGAATTCCCACAGGCTTATGAACCAAGTTACCTCACCTATTACCATGATTCACCAAATATATAATTAGGTATCACACAGTAAAGGTTACTAATATAAATTAATTTAGTTTATGCCATCCTAGGCGTAGCTCCGACAATGGACTGGTTTTACCAATCATTGCATGAAAGATTTGGCGAATATAGACACACTCAAGTATGCTAACATAATTTGTTTCAACCTCACCTAGGTGCTTCTGATTACGGACGAGGATTACCAATCAATACAGGAATGATATAGCGAATGTGGTACACTAAAGTGTATATGTAATTCAGATCAATCCTCCTAATGGTTTATGACTCTGTTCATACACCTCAGGTTAATCGCTGGTTAGTTCAGGGTGGTCAAGCAACGGTATGAAATATAATATGTATGTAGGTAATATACAATAAAGATATTAGAATCAACATTGTAAATATATTCAATTTTGGACAACTTTTCGATTCACAATATTCATTAATTAGGTAGGTAGGTAGGTTGATATGTAGTAGGTAGTAAGTATGATAATATGACCATTATTTACAGGTAGTTCCTGCCACGCTTCCTTCTTCGATTCAAGACGATCTCATCAAGATTATCTCGTTAAAATTGGCTAAGTAGTGATTATTTAGTCATTACTACACGCGCTAACAGAACTAATTAGAATGGACACTGGAGATTCGATTATGCTGTCACAATCATTGAACTAGAATGTGCCTAGAATGTTGTACGCCAGGACAATATAGAATATTTAAATAACGCTGGATGTCTATAAACTACACTGGATTTATCGCACCTATACATCCTCAATCTGAACAAAATGGACACTTATCTTACGACAATTACACTGAATCATGAATTTATCCTTACTTTATCGTTCATGTACGCATTCCGAGCCCTTAGACAAATTTTACCATAAATTTTACCATATTCATCAGATTACACGCTAAACTCTAGAAATCATTCGTCAGTTCGTTGTCCATACGGTGTGACCAATTTCTAAATTATCAAAAATATGTGAGTAAACTTCATGACATTGGTAAATACATGGAGGGTATTTGGATAAAATAATTCACAACGATTTTAATAGAATGAAAAGATCTGACCTCAAAATGACGTCTTCCTCGACTCCTCGTTGCTCTGCAGCTGCATCTTGAATCACCTAAATTAGTGCTAGTCTCATAGCGCGGACTAGTATGTACTGTCGTACACTTATCGCCAAGAGACCAGACTCAATCTCTTTCCCAAATGCAATAGATATAAAATATCTATTCATTTCTATCCCCAGAAGTCTTAGAAGCGATAAATGCTTGAGTAAAATGTGTGTGTATCCCTCTGAATAGAATCTGGCCTGGACTCTAAACAAAGGCGTATAATAAAATAAATACATATATATAATAAATAATTGTAGGGGTAGGTGTATTGTGCAGGTACCTAAGATACTCACATGTCGACGGTCGAAACGCGCACTAGGTGATACCGACCACTCAGAGGACAAGCAGAGTTCCGATACTATCGAAATTGCGACGAAATTCCGAAAATCAAAGAGTTCCGATACTGATGATAATTCGCAGAGAAAAGAGCTACGTTACCGACGAAATTCCGAAAATCAAAGAGTTCCGATACTGATGATAATTCGCAGAGAAAAGAGCTACGTTACCGACGAAATTCCGAAAATCAAAGAGTTCCGATACTGATGATAATTCGCAGAGAAAAGAGCTACGTTACCGACGAAATTCCGAAAATCAAAGAGTTCCGATACTGATGATAATTCGCAGAGAAAAGAGGACGAGAATCCCGCACACCCGTTTTTATAACCTTTTCCTAAACCACCTCCCATATCCGTATCATTCGTTCTTTTCCCGTAAAACCCATTCTATAACCTAGCAACACCGATCTACACTCTTTCCCACTTCCAACAATTCCAATAACCATTAACTAACTTTAAATCTTAATTATATAATCTAAACATACAGAACCCATTCAAATGTACCTAAATTCTAAATAAATTTAATAAATATAATAATGGTTTAGATTACCTCATTATCTTTCTCTAATAAAATTAATATTTATGAATAAGTGTTTTTGGAATATTCTAGTACGATCTCTAAAGAATTGTGAAAAGTCCAACGTTATATCAATTAATTTACTATTTATCTAAATTTAGTGCCAAGAAATTTCATTCATACATGTATATTATTTCTAGCAATAATAACTTGATATAAACCTATCTGATATGTATTTCAACCACTTCTAAGAATATAAGGCTCTATGATGTATTCTAACAATACAATATTGTAACATTTTAATCTGTATTGAAGTTATTAATTTTGGTAATCTGAATTTTCTATCTAAATTAATGTTTATCTGGCTTCTACCTATTATTCTGATATCTACATAGATTCTACTTATAAGAACTTGTCACTCTTCATCATGGGACACCTCAAATTTGAAGAAACAATTGTAATGAATTGTTAAAATTTTGGTAAATTAATCTTTATTTTCTACCACTAAACTCCTAATATTTCCTACTTCCCTGCTATATTCTAGTTTATATGTAGTCTACATTCCTCAGATATGTTAGTACTTCATAATAATTACAGGCATTAGCATAGTTTTAACAGATTGAATTTTCACTATGTTACTGGACCAATATTTTTAAGTATAATGTGAATTTATCAATTCTTAAGCAAACTCATGTTTATAACTAACAGTGATACCTCATGAACTTATAGGAGTAGAATTTATCTCATTTTCAGCATATTCTTTTGGTTAAATGTGAAATTTTAAGATATTTTTATAGCTTACTTATCCTGAATTTTGAATGTTTGGGATTCAATGTTTCTACTACATAACTTAATTGGTACTTGGCATTCTAATTGAATTTACATAATACATAGTATATATTTACTTATTTAATAGATACATACATCAATAATAACTTGTATTCAAAATTATACCTAGGGTCTAAGTTAGACTAAATTGACTGTCTTTCTATTCAATACTTTCATATTTTTGATCATAACTTTATTATTAATTGGAATTTTAATGTTATATTTTGAATGGTAGTCGTAGGTACTGGCACAATCAATATTCTAACATCAATTATTGCCAATCTATCAATAATTTGAAATCCAACATAAACCTTCATTCCCTTCCTAAGCTAATATATGCATTTCCAGATTTATGAATTCTACTTCTACATTGGCTGTAAAGTGACAACTAATGAACCAATCACCCCTAAGGTACTGTCTCTTACTTATACTTACGTTTAGTAACTAGACATGCTGAAAATAAGTAAATTATTAAAATTTAATAAATTGATTCATTTAAAATTTATAACTAGCGCCATCTAGTGATAATAGGATGAACTAAGTACTATTTGCTTAGAGAATATAGTGTATCCGACATTGATTTTTAAATGTAATTGTTAATTGCCAGCAGATGGCAGTTATAAATAATTTTTATCATATCAAAATGAGATTTATTCAATTAAGAATGATATTTTTTTAAGGGGAATTAAAACAATCGAATCTTATTATTCTTTATTTTATGTTTCCAATTTGAAGGTCTTCTTCAAGAAGAATTAGCGTTGCAGACATAAATTTATCATACGGATCTACTCGTGTGAGTAGAGATCCGTTACAACCGCCCCCTAAATTAGTTTGGAACTTGCCGGAAAACTAATTTACAATTTACTAATTGATAAAGGATGTCTACAATGCTTAACAATGTTGTTTATACCGAGAAGGCCGCCTCCTCCCCTCCATAGAAGTCAGTTGAATACTACGACCATTCATTAACGAAGTGAAAATGGTAATTATATGAATCTAATTTATAATGTAGTTATAATTAAAGTAAAGTTATTATAAATAATTGAAGTAACTTAATGTACGCGGGTCATAGTATAAATGGTTTCTACGGGCCTTCCCCGACTCCATCATTTGTTCGGTTTTTTTTTTTTTTTTTTTTTTTTTTTTTTCAAACATTTATCTTAAATACAAGTTACAGGTATTAGTTTCTTACCTAAGTTAAGAATTATAATTAATAAGAATTAGAAGTAATACCTAACCCTAAATATAATCAATGATTTGTAATTAAGTTCTTACTAATTTTTAAAGTATTATACAAGAATAAAATAATTTAGTATTTACCTAAGTCAAGAATATATAATCAATAATTATTATTAATAATTGAAGAATTTAAATAGAGAATTATTTTACAACACATGTTTAACTTCTATCTTATCAATTTAATTATTACCTATAATACCTATTTAAATGAATAGCATTGAATTTACCTCTAATAATGTTAGTTTTGGGGTCCACCAACGTATATACATTGGTGTATGGTATAGCGGCTACTATATATGGTCCTTCATATAAGAGTTCAAATTTCTTAATTACCTTCTTTTGGGCTACAGATTTATTAGCCTTCCTAATCTTTACTAATTCTCCAATCTCAAATTTAATTAAACGGTGTGAGCGGTTATATGTTTTTTGTCGTTTCACACTGTTTTGTTTTAAGTTTTCTTTAACTTTAATCCGAACTAAGTCAGCGTCTTTTGTTCTAATTAATTCTGGCAAACAATTGTCAAATGACATACGATTAGGATTACCAAAAAGAACTTCCCTAGGTGTGAATCCTGTACTCTCATGGAATGTGTTATTGTAAAGAGACTCTATACGAGGTAATATTGTCGCCCATCCCTTGTGGTTCTTATGACAATATGCCCTAAACAATCTTCCTAGTTCTTTATTAACCCGTTCAGTTGTATTAGGTCTAGGATTGCGAACTGTTGTATATATTGGCTTAATAGACATATCTTTTAATGAATTTTTCCATGTATTACAACTAAACTGACTACCATTATCCGTCATAACTACTTTAGGCTTTATTATTTTAGAAAAATGTTTTAATTTAGTTACTACTGCTTGCGATGTGGCTTTAGCTAAACCATACAACTTTATGAATTTACTGAATGAATCTTGTATTACTAAAATATAAGCAACACCAAATTTTCCTTTTGGTAAGGGACCATAAAGATCCGCCATAACTATATCACCTACTTGCTCGGTTACAATTGATTGACATTCCCCTACATATTTAACATTATCGCTTTTAGATAACTGACAAATATGACATTTCTTTAAAACATCTTTAACTAGTTTTATCATACCAATCCAATAAAATCTATCTCTTAAATATGCTAAGATCTTATGTACTCCTTGATGTCCCATTTCCTCATGAATTTGCAAAATTACAGGTCCCCTTAATTCAGCAGGCAAATATGTAACTACTTTATTGGTCCCTGTGGAAAAATACAACACACCTTCCTTGAAATGACAACGTTGTGCAATGTTTCTTAATCTCCTTTTAATAGTTATATCGCTTGGGTTGTTCAAAATTTTTATAATTTCTTTAATTTCACTGTCATTGGACTGGAAAGATGCTATATTTTTTAAATCACTTATCAATTTATTATTTCTAGTGGATTCCATGTAATGAATCTCGGGATAATTATCCTTATCATCTTGTACACATGTCCCACCAGGTGGAAACCTAGAAAGGACGTCTACCGCTACATTATCAGTTCCTTTAACGTGTTCAACTGTATAATTGAATTGCTCTAAATATAATATCCACCTAATTATCCGGCTATTGAATAATTTCCAAGTTCGTAGTGAAGTCAAAGCTTTATGATCTGTAATTATAATCAGCCGCGGCGCGCCTCTAACATAAGTTTCATATTTCCTTAAACAGTAAATAATAGCCCAAAACTCTTGTTCAGTTACAGTCCATCTTAGCTCGGCCCCTCTTAATGCCCTACTGCAAAACCCAATTATTCTCATTTCCCCCTGATCATCACGCTGAAATAATACTCCTGCTATACCTACTCCTGAACTATCAGTCTGTAAGTAAAATGGCCTAGACATATCCGGATGATGTAACATGATAGTTTGTAAAAACCTATCCTTTAGATCTTCGAAAGCTTGATGAGCCTCATGATCCCAAGACCATGCCTTATCCTTCCTAAGTAATCTACATAATGGTTGAATATTAGCATTATAATTCGGTATAAATCTCCTATAATAGTTACACAAGCCTAGGAATGCCCTTAAGTGTTTTATCTTTTTAGGTACGGGAAAGTTCTTAATAGATTCTATTTTTTCAGGATCCGTTCTAATTCCTTCGGTAGAGATAATATGCCCTAGCATCTTAACTTCCTTACAAATGAATTTACATTTCTCTATATTGCAAGTGAGACCGGCGGACTTTAGTTTATTCAAAATGATACTAATATGATCTAAGTGTTCTACTAAAGTTCCAGTTGTCAGAATAGCTAAATCGTCTAAATAATTGACACAGAAATCACGTACTTCCTGTCCTAGTATTAGATCTATAGCCCTACTAAAGCTTCCTACAGACGTGCGGAGGCCCTGCGGTAGACGATTATAAAAATAACTTTTACCATTAAAGGTAAACCCAGTGTATTGTCTACTGTCTTTGGATATAGGAATTTGAAAATAGGCATTATTTAGATCTATAATACTAATGAAATTTACCCCATGAAAGGAATTTAAGACATCTATTTGCATTGTTGGTGTTTCTGATTCCGGAATCATGTGTTTATTTATTTCTCTAGCGTCTAACAATACCCTTATTGAACCGTCAGGCTTAATAGTAAACGTTAGTGGACTGCTATAAGGCGTAGAGCCACGGCTTATTATGCCCATATCAACCATTTCTGTTAGTTTGTCCTCCATTTTTTGTCTATATGCGTACGGTACAGGATAAGATCGTTTAATTATTGGAGCTTGATTAGTCATTTTAATTTCATGCTCATAGCAATTAGCCAACCCTAACTTGTTAGTAAATACTTCTCTATGTAAGTTAAGGACTTCCTTTAATTTATTAATTTGAATTTCTTGAAGAGGCAATCCGGTTTTAATTTTACTTAAACATTCAGGAAAGCTAGGTTCCGTAGTTATTCTTCTTAATAATTTATATTCACAGAATGGTATAGAACATTTGACATTATCTTTAACAATTTCTAATCCAAAGGGTGGATTCTCTAATTGAATAATTACTTTATTCGCTAATAACCAATCAAACCCTAAAATCATATGATTCACTAAATTAGGTATTATTAAAAATCTAGTATCAATAGTAATATTATTAAATTCAACTGGTAATATAGTCATCTGTTGAATTTTTGAACTCTTCCCACCCCAAGCACTTTTAACTTGAATTGACCTAACTGGAAGCAAAGGAACTTTATCCTTAAGCTCAGAGTATATTAATTCCCAAAGAGTCCCTGAAATACATGTAACATCACTACCGGTATCGACTAAGCTAACTACATTCTTCCCTAACACCCCAACAACTATTTCAGATTTTACTTCTTGTTGTATCTCTGGTACGATATGGTCTTCTTCCTCGAACAATGAATTAACTGTCCCTACTGTTTTAATTAAATCACTACTATTTACATCAGACTTAAGCTTAAATAATTCTATGATTGTATTAGGATAATCAAAAAAATCAAGGTTGTATAATTCGTGACCTAAACCTAATCTATTAACCTGTCCCCTAGGTCTAATTGGTTTTAAGATTCCTGTTTGACGCCGACCTAATCCTGATCCAGGCTTCCACCCCCAGATAATATTTATGCTCCTGTCGTAGTTGGTGCATTGGAGCACATGTCACCAACAGTGGTTAAATTATTAGATTCCCTATCACTAACATCGTTAACTACTGATACCAATACATTATTTTCTTCCTTATCACCACGTTGCGTTGCATTCTTCTGATAGTTGAATTTCTTGTTAAACTGTCGACCTGAAGAAGCATGTTGCCGATGTGATGGTGGAAGAGAAGACTTAGGAGTGTCTTGAAGATCGCGCCCCCGTTGAATGTTGATATTGTCTAGTTTCCTTAAAAATTCAGTGGCCTCTAAAATAGTTGAAGCGTTACTAGTTGACCAAGCAAACTGTACATCCTTCGGGAAATGGCGTATTATATCCCCCACGAGTTGATTCTCTTGCATTGGATACGTTAACATTTTTGATTGGCCACATAAACCAATAAAATGTCCCTGCATAGTCGTTCTTGAACCGTCCCAAGTGTTTTGAACTATCCTACGACGCAAGTTATTTTGTTCTGTTTCTCCCCAGTAATGATCCAGGAAGTCCCTCTTAAAATCGTCAAACTGCATCCACCTGTCCTTATAAAGTCTGGCCCAATCACGAGTCTCCCCTTCTAAACATTCTATAATGAGATCTATATTTGTCATCCCACTAGGAATCTTCTTTAAATATGCTGTAAGGTCTTCTATAAAAGTAACAGGATATTTCTTTTTACTCCCAGGATACCTAGGTTTATCTAGTTGTGGCTGGAAATACGGGTAACCTCCAGAAACAACTCCCATACCTTCAATAGGTCTCATTGCATTGGTGTTGGTTGTAGGTTGAAATTGCTGATCAGTTGATCCGCTGCTTGCTGAAGAAGATGCAGACCGTATTTGCCCTTCTAGTTGAGACAATTTCATACATATTGGGGTCACAGCCTGTTTTATCATTTTAGTCATATAAGTTATCGGATCTATCTTCTTTCGTTTTGGTTTCGGGCTGTCGCTTGCTGCATTGATATTTGAAGCTTTAGCCAATCTCTTTCTCGGTGCTCGATTCATTTTACTAACACTTGTAATTATTTAATGGACACAGATATAACAGTTATTCAACTAATTATAAATCACAATCAAACTTATTTATTATTTATTCACTCACTGATAAAGGTATTTCACTGATTAAGTTATAAATCACAATCACTTATTTATTATTATTTATTTTAATCACTGATAAAAGTATTTCACTGATAAAGTTATAAATCACAATCAACTTATTTATTATTATTTATTTTACTCACTGATAAAGGTATTTCACTGATAAAGTTATAAATCACTTATTACGTTGTCCTGTAACGAAAATCTAAATAAGTACTTATTTCATTTTATGTAAAGAAGGATATAGCAAGTATATACCTATGTTATTTAATTTTATACTTGTGAAAGTTTTATCCAATTCATTTTAGTATATATCATAATTACCTAATCTAACTCAATGCAGGTTATATGTAATTCTAATGGCTAGACTTTTTATTAGGCATACATATATATAAGGAGCGCTAAGGCAGTTTAACTAGTATGATTTTTAATCTACTTCATAGTAAACGCATAAATTCCCTGTACAACTTCTAAGTCAAAGCTAGCGTGACAATAACTTTGTTTTACCGTATTATGCAACAATGGTAGCATAGGTACACGTAAGTACATGTATGATTCAACTTACCGCTGTATTTATTGTAATTCCAATATAAACACACTATTTGAACTCACTCATACATTTTTACCGGCAACTTTCATAGCTGAAACTTCACAACAACAAACTTTCACACTTCCATAACTTTCACTGAACGCAATGCATTACTCTTTACGTAATTAATTGAACTAATTCGCTAATATTGACCCGATTTTGTAAAACAATTAATTTAAAACAAATAATAAACTTTTTAAAACTTCGTAACGGTAACGTAAATATATTTACCAAGTTCAATTTGACTTGACAGCTACTATGTTGAAGTCAAACCTTTGACAACTGACATGACATGACAGATTGTTCGGGAGGCTAAAGTCTTTTGACTATACTGCCTACCTTAACTACAATATGGCAATTGAGAATTGTTTTTGACACTTGGCAAAGACAATTCCGTCAAATTCGTCGAGTTGGAATATCGATTGGGCTCGATATTAAGTTAAATTACCTGTATTGCTCAATTTGAATTGAATTTATTAGTAATTGTACGCCCCCGTAATCGTTATTTATTTGAGAATAATATAAATGAGAACAATTACTGACTGTAAACACCAGATTCTCTAAGCAAAACATAAAATAGTATAAAATTAAATTTTGTCCGCTCTGAAATAAACACAACAATACACAAAGAAAATGTAAAGTAACAATACACAGATAATAATAAAAAAGCTGTATCATACATCAATGAATCAATTTATTAAGTACTTACCGAAGTATCTCCCTGAAATAATACACAATATGCCAAAATTGAATACAAGAATTCTAAATATTTACTCTATGGTCAGTTTTCTAGCTAAAAGCAACAACTCTATTATATACTAATATTCTCTATGGTCCATGGCTGCCGCTTAGGAATTTTAGTAATTAATATTATAATTATGAAAAAGTTCTTAGTTTGGATATAAAAGGAATAATTTACTTCGTCATTATTTTAATAAGGTGAGTTATTTATTAATGAAGATGAGAAAACATTATACGAGCAACTTGACTAACTAATTTAGTTTCCTACTTGTACTTACCTACTTAACCTAAATAGCGCAGTAAACACAACCATTTCACGAGCAACAAATTGTGACTTTGTTAAGCCACGGACGTTCATAAGCAGCCTAGCATATACTAATTATATTGAATGATTTCAGATTCAAGAATAACCTATGATGAAATATGTATGTGATAATCCAAATATTGCATAACCTATTCTACAGCCATACAAATCACTTGTATCCTGGTCTACGGCGCCACCAAATTGTAAAAACCCCCTCCTACCTTACTAAAACTATCTAACTAACTAATATATATATCTATAAACTAAGAGGGAAGAAAGACTAAGAAAGGACTATAAATAAATACAGAAAGAAAGAAAGACTAAGAAGAAGGAAAACCTAGAATATGGAAGGAATTATATCTAGAATAAATTGAACATGGATTATATTTTTTTTTTTTCATTTCTGGACGGAGAATCTGAAATACATGGAAAGCTGCATTATAATCGTCTAAAATGATTATACTAGTCTATCTGATAAGATGATAGTATATCAACTATATAGTTCCATTTAGAATACCTATATTGTACTTCTAATATGAACTTTTACTGAAGATTGGCCAAAGTGATCGATCGTCTAGTGATTAGTGGTAGGACTTTACGTTGTGTCATAGCAAACCGGATTCTTTTTTGTGATTATGCGCTCAGAACTATAATGTAAGACCTAAATAGTGCTTCTAATTTCAACCCTAAATAAGTGAAGTTAATATCTTATAGTGATTCTAAATTATTTGTTAGACCTAACTAGTGCTTTTAATTTCCTAAACCTAGACAAGTTGTTCTAGTAACTCAGATTGTCCTATCAGTAATAGATGAAAGGTATTTTAGTGTCAATCGTGTACATAACCTAAAAGTGACATTAATATTGATAATATTATTCTGGATTACTGTAATAAATTATTAAAGTTTTAACAACAAGTGAGTACCTATTTATTTATAATAAGATATTGAATTTATTGTGGTTATTATAGAACTTAGGGATGTAACATACAGACTAGTTGCAATAATTAAATGTTTACCGAATGGTCATGATAATTAGGAGGGGTAATGGACTGTAGGTAATTAGGTATCAATGTGGGGTTGGAAATAGCCTTCACTGCCCCAGCCACGCAGAGGCTGACTGAGAATCAATCCATACACCATATTCTCTCGTGAAGATATTTTTGGATGATGAAGCAGCTTGAACAGCTGATCACGAAGGGATTAGAACGAGTTCCAGATCCACAAAATTGATGTTAATATTATCAATAGGTAAGTATACCCAGTGATAGCCATAATAGTTCAGCTAGGAGTTATGCTTGGCAAGAACCTCCAAAGCTTATTGGTACATCTGAGATCATGTTCATACAAACAGTCTCATGAATTATAAAATGACGAATTGTAGAAGATCCGAGGATACATCTACCGTAGAAACCCTGATCCAATGATACATCAACTCTATCTCAATCTGGTCCAGTCAAGGAAATCCAGTGAGTCCAGAGCAGTGCTCAAATTCACAAGGGCTGCCCATGAAATACAACCAGCAATACACGATACAGTCTATCTCGTCTTGCCCTTAGGCCAAGAGAGTCCGGACCATCGGTAAGCCAAGTTGCAACCATGCCAGCAAAGTGGTTGAAGTTGTAATCATATGAATGTCCGTACCACAAACACTCAGATATACATCAAGATAGTTATCATTAATGTAACATAAATCCATTCTGAACTATTTTAGCAGATAGATACAAGTATTTAAGAATTAGCTTCTGGTAACCCGAGTAGGATTAATATAGGATGAAGGGATAAGTATGGATTTTATGATTATAGTTTATACATTTGCTTGACCACAATGGGAAAAGTAGGTATAATAAAACAACCATATTTATTGTATAGTATTTATTGAATAATTACCTTCACCTATGTAGAATAGCCTTCTTGAAAATGTATTATGTAATTGTTATTTACATTCTACGGATACATCAGAATAAGTACTATAAGGAGTGGGTAAGTTGGGTAGGAGTTCACTCAATATTCCATTGCTGCACCTAGGAATATCAAGCTAGTCTGACTTGGATATCGGAGTTCTAAACGAACCAGGCTGTTAGAACTACTTAGGTTTCTCTTATAAATTCCAATCTCCTCTGGTGAGACATAGCTCCGAGTAGACTGGAGGATTCCCAGGTATGTTATAACCTTGAAAATATGCAAGCGCCAAACGCTTAGTAGACCAAGATTTAATCGATTTCTGAGATGAGCAAATACAGCTACATCTTCATGTATATCAACTGAAGCTTGTTCAGCATACCAGGAAACAATTTAACCCAAGATTAAAATGCTTCCATCTCAAACCATCCGCTATCCAAAATCTTACAAAATTGGAAATTCCTATAATAAAACACATAGGGGGTAGTATTATTCTGATACTATCATTCCATTAGCGGTTTCAATAATAAAGGTATGCGAGATGAATTCAAGAAGGAATTCCCACAGGCTTATGAACCAAGTTACCTCACCTATTACCATGATTCACCAAATATATAATTAGGTATCACACAGTAAAGGTTACTAATATAAATTAATTTAGTTTATGCCATCCTAGGCGTAGCTCCGACAATGGACTGGTTTTACCAATCATTGCATGAAAGATTTGGCGAATATAGACACACTCAAGTATGCTAACATAATTTGTTTCAACCTCACCTAGGTGCTTCTGATTACGGACGAGGATTACCAATCAATACAGGAATGATATAGCGAATGTGGTACACTAAAGTGTATATGTAATTCAGATCAATCCTCCTAATGGTTTATGACTCTGTTCATACACCTCAGGTTAATCGCTGGTTAGTTCAGGGTGGTCAAGCAACGGTATGAAATATAATATGTATGTAGGTAATATACAATAAAGATATTAGAATCAACATTGTAAATATATTCAATTTTGGACAACTTTTCGATTCACAATATTCATTAATTAGGTAGGTAGGTAGGTTGATATGTAGTAGGTAGTAAGTATGATAATATGATTTCGATTCAAGACGATCTCATCAAGATTATCTCGTTAAAATTGGCTAAGTAGTGATTATTTAGTCATTACTACACGCGCTAACAGAACTAATTAGAATGGACACTGGAGATTCGATTATGCTGTCACAATCATTGAACTAGAATGTGCCTAGAATGTTGTACGCCAGGACAATATAGAATATTTAAATAACGCTGGATGTCTATAAACTACACTGGATTTATCGCACCTATACATCCTCAATCTGAACAAAATGGACACTTATCTTACGACAATTACACTGAATCATGAATTTATCCTTACTTTATCGTTCATGTACGCATTCCGAGCCCTTAGACAAATTTTACCATAAATTTTACCATATTCATCAGATTACACGCTAAACTCTAGAAATCATTCGTCAGTTCGTTGTCCATACGGTGTGACCAATTTCTAAATTATCAAAAATATGTGAGTAAACTTCATGACATTGGTAAATACATGGAGGGTATTTGGATAAAATAATTCACAACGATTTTAATAGAATGAAAAGATCTGACCTCAAAATGACGTCTTCCTCGACTCCTCGTTGCTCTGCAGCTGCATCTTGAATCACCTAAATTAGTGCTAGTCTCATAGCGCGGACTAGTATGTACTGTCGTACACTTATCGCCAAGAGACCAGACTCAATCTCTTTCCCAAATGCAATAGATATAAAATATCTATTCATTTCTATCCCCAGAAGTCTTAGAAGCGATAAATGCTTGAGTAAAATGTGTGTGTATCCCTCTGAATAGAATCTGGCCTGGACTCTAAACAAAGGCGTATAATAAAATAAATACATATATATAATAAATAATTGTAGGGGTAGGTGTATTGTGCAGGTACCTAAGATACTCACATGTCGACGGTCGAAACGCGCACTAGGTGATACCGACCACTCAGAGGACAAGCAGAGTTCCGATACTATCGAAATTGCGACGAAATTCCGAAAATCAAAGAGTTCCGATACTGATGATAATTCGCAGAGAAAAGAGCTACGTTACCGACGAAATTCCGAAAATCAAAGAGTTCCGATACTGATGATAATTCGCAGAGAAAAGAGCTACGTTACCGACGAAATTCCGAAAATCAAAGAGTTCCGATACTGATGATAATTCGCAGAGAAAAGAGCTACGTTACCGACGAAATTCCGAAAATCAAAGAGTTCCGATACTGATGATAATTCGCAGAGAAAAGAGGACGAGAATCCCGCACACCCGTTTTTATAACCTTTTCCTAAACCACCTCCCATATCCGTATCATTCGTTCTTTTCCCGTAAAACCCATTCTATAACCTAGCAACACCGATCTACACTCTTTCCCACTTCCAACAATTCCAATAACCATTAACTAACTTTAAATCTTAATTATATAATCTAAACATACAGAACCCATTCAAATGTACCTAAATTCTAAATAAATTTAATAAATATAATAATGGTTTAGATTACCTCATTATCTTTCTCTAATAAAATTAATATTTATGAATAAGTGTTTTTGGAATATTCTAGTACGATCTCTAAAGAATTGTGAAAAGTCCAACGTTATATCAATTAATTTACTATTTATCTAAATTTAGTGCCAAGAAATTTCATTCATACATGTATATTATTTCTAGCAATAATAACTTGATATAAACCTATCTGATATGTATTTCAACCACTTCTAAGAATATAAGGCTCTATGATGTATTCTAACAATACAATATTGTAACATTTTAATCTGTATTGAAGTTATTAATTTTGGTAATCTGAATTTTCTATCTAAATTAATGTTTATCTGGCTTCTACCTATTATTCTGATATCTACATAGATTCTACTTATAAGAACTTGTCACTCTTCATCATGGGACACCTCAAATTTGAAGAAACAATTGTAATGAATTGTTAAAATTTTGGTAAATTAATCTTTATTTTCTACCACTAAACTCCTAATATTTCCTACTTCCCTGCTATATTCTAGTTTATATGTAGTCTACATTCCTCAGATATGTTAGTACTTCATAATAATTACAGGCATTAGCATAGTTTTAACAGATTGAATTTTCACTATGTTACTGGACCAATATTTTTAAGTATAATGTGAATTTATCAATTCTTAAGCAAACTCATGTTTATAACTAACAGTGATACCTCATGAACTTATAGGAGTAGAATTTATCTCATTTTCAGCATATTCTTTTGGTTAAATGTGAAATTTTAAGATATTTTTATAGCTTACTTATCCTGAATTTTGAATGTTTGGGATTCAATGTTTCTACTACATAACTTAATTGGTACTTGGCATTCTAATTGAATTTACATAATACATAGTATATATTTACTTATTTAATAGATACATACATCAATAATAACTTGTATTCAAAATTATACCTAGGGTCTAAGTTAGACTAAATTGACTGTCTTTCTATTCAATACTTTCATATTTTTGATCATAACTTTATTATTAATTGGAATTTTAATGTTATATTTTGAATGGTAGTCGTAGGTACTGGCACAATCAATATTCTAACATCAATTATTGCCAATCTATCAATAATTTGAAATCCAACATAAACCTTCATTCCCTTCCTAAGCTAATATATGCATTTCCAGATTTATGAATTCTACTTCTACATTGGCTGTAAAGTGACAACTAATGAACCAATCACCCCTAAGGTACTGTCTCTTACTTATACTTACGTTTAGTAACTAGACATGCTGAAAATAAGTAAATTATTAAAATTTAATAAATTGATTCATTTAAAATTTATAACTAGCGCCATCTAGTGATAATAGGATGAACTAAGTACTATTTGCTTAGAGAATATAGTGTATCCGACATTGATTTTTAAATGTAATTGTTAATTGCCAGCAGATGGCAGTTATAAATAATTTTTATCATATCAAAATGAGATTTATTCAATTAAGAATGATATTTTTTTAAGGGGAATTAAAACAATCGAATCTTATTATTCTTTATTTTATGTTTCCAATTTGAAGGTCTTCTTCAAGAAGAATTAGCGTTGCAGACATAAATTTATCATACGGATCTACTCGTGTGAGTAGAGATCCGTTACATATGGTAACGGGGCTAGTAGCGAACTGATTTGACGTTGACATCCCACGCACTGCGGGTGATATCCCGCACGTTTGTGAAAAAACACGAAACAGGAAAAGTGCCCTAATTATTCTCTACAGAAAAACGTATCTAACTAAGTCTTCTATTTCTACTATGGTTGCGTGGAATTTGGTCTTCTCTCAGCATGGTTATGTCGGCGTTGGCCGGGCTGATATATTATGCTTACTACCGAAATATTATACTTAGGAAAAAAATCTAGTTTTACGCATTACCCAGAAAAATAAACATAAACATCTCTAACATTTCATTAAAAGTAACTTGATACGATATGCGATAAGGCTTGATAAAATTTGTCATACTTACATAACCTCACTTTCTGAACCAACTACAGTTCATTAACTAGGTAAATATGCGAGAAAACTAGCCAAGTGCGAGACGGACGCGCGCACAATGTTTTCCATAGTAATATCTGAACCACATTAGACATAATTATATTTTAAGGAACTACAGAGATTCTATTAAAATTAAGTTGTATGTGGTTTGTAACATCTGTCCTGATTGTTGGAATTTTGGTTTGATATACAGGATGGTTATAAAGAATTTTCTACAGTCCTGTAACGGCAATAGGCTTGGCCCCTAATTACATTTACAAGTTGTGGATGTTTAATTCACCTCTGCCTACCCCTTAGTGTGGGTTTTTAAATGGCAAAAAAGAAATGTTGTAATAATGGGAGCCCAACTTAATTATTTATTTTATTCTAGTATTTTGTAGTTGTAGCGGCAACAGAAATCCTACATCAACTATGAAAATGACAACTGTCTATAGTCATCACGGTTCATGTGATAAAGACAGGTAACAGACAGACGGACAGTGGAGTTAGTCGCGTTTCCAAGGCCTTTGCTATTACCGGTTAGGCCAGAGGACTCGCCCGGCCAGTCCACGTCGCGTCTTTGAAGTACCGACTCCCGATGGATCGGATGGGTGACCCACAGGCCGCATCGGATGCGATCGTTGTTCGCTCAATCTGCTGACCTATCAGGGCGCGCTCTAATTTGTTAAACAGCTGTGGTAACCAGGCTTTAGCAATATTGTTTCATTTTTTACACTT
Source organism: Nudaria mundana (assembly GCA_963556515.1). Classification (NCBI taxonomy): domain Eukaryota; kingdom Metazoa; phylum Arthropoda; class Insecta; order Lepidoptera; family Erebidae; genus Nudaria; species Nudaria mundana. The sequence continues at coordinate 1,723,559 of OY748301.1, read as the reverse complement.
GCGTACGGAATTCTAAAAAGCATTAAACGATATTCATTTTACTGTAACGAGTTTCCATCCAAGCATTTTCATTAAAAATAATGTCCACCGAAGGCAGGATATCAGTGGTACGTTACATGTATTGATTTGAAATGGTTTTTCAATTCGGAAGTTATAATGTCGGCCTTTTAGTTGAATTTATGTTTGAATTACGTGAAATGAGACGGTCATCGATTCTATTAAAGAGATTGTAGGTATTTGAGATAGGTTTAATAGATAATAATATGTTTTTCATCTGTGGGTGCGAAAGGAAGTCAGTCGAACATAATTCCGTTTTTTTACTGTCCTCCCTAACTTAAGGATATTCCCAGGGGCCAGTGGACTTTGGCCCCCTATGAGGCCTCTGTAAGACAGGGATTGGGTCGAAAGCCAACCCGCATCTTTAGGGTCTACATTTTTCCCGCGTCCGGTGAGGGAAGGCGTGTGTGGGTCTTACCTACCTATAACGTTTATTTATAGCACTCACCCAGAAAGGTAACTGTTGCTGGTTCGAAACCGGCCCAAGATTATCGTTTCTGCGATTCAAATTGTAAAATATTTGATTACCTTCAAATCCTTTTTTCACTCCTAAGTATATCTGCTGCCCCCCTACGTCCATTGCCGGGCACCATACGTACACACTCGAAAACCACTCTGTGGCATCTCATACCCTACGACAAACTTTTTCGATTTACACACACTCTGTATTTAAAAAGGGTAATTGGAAAAACTCCACTAACAGTAAAATACGTAAGTTATTTGTCCCAAATTTATGTAAACCAGATGCAAACTGTAAAGCGAACCGGGTTAATTAAAAGCAGGCACATTTGCAAAGTATTAACGATACAATTTTAAGCTACGGAAGCAAATAACTATGTTACACTTTCAATTCCATAGTGTTGTGCGTGTACCGGGAAATTATCGATATCGACATCGATGAATCGGACATCGACACACATGATACATAGACATTAGCATCAATATTGGAATGTTAAGCAGTGATAGTATAACCACAGAATAGGGAATAGTACTTATATACAGAACTTGCACTCCGACGTTAATTAAAGCACATTCTTTTGTTTATACAGAACATCATTGGAATGTTAGGGTTGTCCAGTAAAGTAAAATATATACCAGCATAATTTTACTCATAATTATGACGTTAATGCCTCAATATCAACTCTGGGTCTCCCTTGTTTTACCGAAAGGAATTTGACAAATGTTCACTTCCCAAAAAATTTTTCGCATAATTTCATTTGCCAAATTATTACTTAGCAAAAAATCAATTCATAAAAAATTGTAACGCATACCTAATGTTTGGGAAATGAACGTTTAAACTATAGCTTGTTTACCATCTAGTACTTTTAGCATTTTTTATTTAGTCAAATATTTCAGTTGGAAAAACAGTTTTTACGCAAAATCAAATAAGCTAAATATTTAGTATCCAAGAAGAAATTAACCTAATCTGAATAGTTCAGTTCCGGGTAACCTACTAAAAACAATCTCTTTTTTCTATTAATGCAAGTCGTTTCACCAGCCGCTGCCGCGGCACCGCTCGCTTCCCTCGCTCGGCTCGTGCGTAGGAGGTCACCGGTTTAACCTAACCTAACCTACCCAAAAAACCTAAACAAAATGTTTAAAGAATAAATCAACCTAATCTATTTAACCTAATCAAATCTAAGTTGACTTCCGGGTAACCTACTAACACAATATCTTTTTTTTGTATTGTTTGCTGTAATAAATCATTTGATTAAAGACCAAATGCCTCAAGATTGTTTGCTGTAATAAATAATTTGATGAAAGACCAAATGCCATTTTACTTGGTAATATTTTGCCAAGTAAAAATTTGACCAAATAAAAATATGCGTACTAAAATCATTCGAAATATTGCAATGGTATAAAAAAAGGTTGCTAAAATTTGTTTGGGTAATAAAATTTTGTCAAAATCTTTTCGGGAAAACGGCAGGGCACCCATCAACTCTATGGTCAATATCGTGTCACAAACAAGAGACAACCCTTACTGATGTACAACTTCAAGTTGTCGCTGACGTCACGTATTTTTTGCGGTTGTTAGGCGAGTGACATAGGCCTGGTATTACCAATCGCGTCCGTAAGTCCCAATAAGAACCCGTAACATGTAAGAATCTCATTGACTAATATCAGAATCCGCCAATGAAATTCTAACAACCTGACAACGCGATTGATTTTTTGATTTGCAAAGACACGGCTTTAGTTTTATTATTGAACGAAGTGAGCGAAGCTCAATCTTAGGCGACTCATGTATTTCGTTTGTCCGCATACTCCTCCTAAACGCCTAAACCGATCTCCTTCAAACTTACCACAGTGATAACGTGTGGCGTGAGGGTGGTTTAGAACGGAAAGAAAAAAAAATGAAAATCGGACATACCATCGAGGAATAGTCGCCGAAAAAAACAATGGTTGTCGATCGAAAATTTAACACTTCGCTAATTTTTTTGCAACAGCAGCATGCATTGCATACCTAGTTTTATTTTAAACTTTGTGCACAAATCATATACAAAGGTGGACTTAATGCCATAGGCATTATCTAACGTCCAGTCAACCAGGCTCTATCTCTGTGACTTTATACTTGATAGCGCTGCGTCTATACATAGCTCAGATTTTAGAGATTCTATTTTAGTGGTATGTAACATCTGTCCTGGCTGTAGGTATTGTGGTTTGAATAACTGACGTTTTTGTATGAAAAAATTAAGTTTAAGTGCTACTTAAGCATTTAAACAGATCCTAAATATTTGAATGACGTTTCAGTATTCGGTCGTCAGTGGTTCTGGATTTTGTGTGCAATAGATTCCCCCTTTCACGGAACCAACAAATTTACTTGCAAATTATGGGTGTGTAATACACCACTGCCTAATCCTTCGGCGTGATGTGTGTGTGATAAATGAGACATTGTGGAAATTAAATAATAAATATCAATATTTGGTCGTCAAAATCAATAATTTGGCTAACGATAAGTCAGCAGCCAATATTGGGTCTAGAACCTGCTTCATGTCGGCAGAGCCCTGAGCTGACTTTAATATATCTGTGAAAACCGTAAGACAATCCATGCAGCATCTTCGAACATTAGCATGTACTGACTGACAGACAAGAATTAAAATGATACGTGTTTTTTTTTTGTTGCGTTCGCTCATTTTCCTAAATTATTATTCATTTTTCATAGCTCTAACTAGTTATTGTGGTACGTACTATTTTTAACTATTCAAATGTTACTAATGTGAATAACAATTTTTCCATATCTGCCAAAGATCGATAACGCCGGAACATTGGCCAACACTTCACAGAAATAAAAAATAATTATTATCCAATTTCCGCTTGCGTATTATACTCGTACAACACTAGTTTGTTCCATAAGTTTGACAGCTCATTTGTAAGTTTTTTTTGTGTACGAATTATAAATAGATAAGTAAATATGTTAGTCTAATTTCACTATCTAAAGAACAGAAAGACAGATAGACATGTATCACGCTAATATCCCCGAAGGGGTAGGCAGAAGTGCATTACACACCCACAGTTTGGTGTCTTGGTCAGTTGGCAGAACGTTCCTCCTGGAAAGGAATAGTCACCGATTTTAGGCCAGCCCTAGCTTCGATCAAATACTACCCGAGTAAATTTGATCTAAGGGCCCAAGATATATCGGTTTTGCAATAGAAAAGTTAGCAAGACCAACTACTGGAAACTGCAAAGCTTCTGTGTAGATTTCAAATAACAAATTACATTTTACTGCCGCTTTGCATACAGAAAGGCATGCTGCATGCATGCCTATTCATCTATCTAACCTTACATTCACCCACAATTTATCAACCTAAGAACAATCATAGCGTTAACTACCACAAACACGACGATAAATCTCAAACAAACACAGGTCTGTAAGGATTACCGGAATACATACCGAAACAAGAACATTAAACTCAGTAAACAATGCAGAAGTGAGTTAGTTTAGCTAAACCCGAAGAAACAATGAACACCGAAGAGAAGGCCACTGTAGGAGACTCCTAATATAATGGAACTGTCGCTAGAGCTTGCCCAGTATATGTTGGCGCGTGCTATGTATGTAGTTATTGTTTTGAAATCTCGTTTTTGACGATTTTCAATGTCATGTGGCGCCCTCATTCCAACGCCAACCTGTAGATGTAGGTGTTGTCAGGACTATGTCACTCGCCTAACAATCGCAAAAAATACGTGACGTCAGCGACAACTTGAAGTTGTAAGTCAGTAAGTGTCTCTTGTTTGTGACACGGCATTGACCATAGAGTTGATATTGAGGCATTAACGTCATGATTATTGGCCAAATTATACTGGTACTTTCCTGACAACCCTAACGTTCGATGATGTTTTCTGTAAACAAAAGAATGTGCTTTAATTAACGTCGGAGTGCAAGTTCTGTATGTAAGTACTATTCCCTATTCTGTGGTGTTGTCTAGTAGCGACTTAGGCTATAATGTTTGCCGTTGAAATTGTGATCTAGAGAACTACTCCACGTGGGCAAAGCCGTGACTGTCCGCTGGTTTTATAACTATACGAGATTTTGCGACTCCCTTATTTCTCGTTGTGTTCCTGGTACCTATTGTGAACGAGAAAACTGTGACATGCGTCTTCAACTGTAGTACCTACTCAGATAAGAATGTTAGTTTGACTGATTTATAATGTTGCAGTACTTGGCTGGCTCTTTTATTATGGCACGAAGTAACAATTCCACCCGCAAAAATATTTTAGTAAAAATACACGTCAAAAATTGACACAACAAACTGACTTCAAATGACCGAAATGGGACCAAATAATTGTCGGTATGGGACCAAATTGAAATGGGACCATTTAGAAAGTACAAGCTTCCAAGATACAAGATATAGAAACAATTTTTATATTACAAAAGAGGGCAGTCCGTGCCATTTATTGTTTAGGTAAGAGAGATTCTCTTAGGGAGCTATTTAAAGATATTAATGTTTTAACTGTAGCTTCCCAATATATATTAGATAACATACTTTATGTCAGGAAAAATATATCTAGCTATACTAAAGTAAGTGACGTTACAGACAGAAATCTACGTAATAAAAATAAACTACTCCCTCCGTGTTATCGGCCTTAAAACCTTTATAAAGACCACTTTATGTCAAAAAGAATATTATAAGACAGTTGATTACCTTAATGATAAAAGTGTCTGGCTTGAGCATGGTGCAGCCGCCTCCTAAAATGCCGTAATTGTAGCATATTTTGTACTTAGGTAACAAACAAAAATTTTTTTTTGCATTATACACGCTTTTTGATTCTTTTTTTTTTTTTTTTTTTTTTATATTTAGGTCGACAAATTGACGCCACTCGCCTGATGGTAAGCTGAGGCGACGTCTGGCAATTGAGGGCGACTCTCACAGTACACAGGAATACTATAGAGAGTGGCCCTCAACTTGACGACCCTGTAATGTGCCTCTTCACGCTTCGCTTAAAGAGCCCAGGGTTATATGTAGGAGGAAACACGTGCGCAGACAGGGCGTTCCAAGCCACCATCGTTCGGCAGAGAAACGATCGTTTAAAACGCTCGGTTCTCGCGAAGACGGTTTCCACGGTATGAGGGTGACATCTCTGCCCGGCACGCGTTGTTCGGGATCGGAAGGGAGAGGGTGGGATCAGGTTGAAGAGCTCTTCAGAACACTCACCGTGGTAAATACGGTAGAACGCGGCCAAGGAAGCAATTGTTCGGCGCTGGGCTAGCGGCTCAAGGCTTCCCGTTACCTCCGGACAGTCTATAATGCGAACAGCGCGTCGCTGCATAGCGTCGAGTGCGTCCAGCAAATACTTCGCGGAGCCGTCCCAGAGGTGAGAGCAGTATTCAACGCAGGGTCTAATCTGCGTTTTGTACAGCAGACACCTCTGGTGCGGTGTAAAGAATCGCTTTACCTTGTTCAGTACTCCTAGTTTCCGCGAAGCTAGCCCAATACATCTCTCAATGTATTTTGTGTTATTGAGCTCTCGACGAACGTCTATGCCAAGGATGTCTAGATTGTCCTTCATTGGTAATATTGCATTCTGAAGAGTGGGTAGGGGAAGGAAAGGGGATTTTTTCGCTGTAAATGCACACGCCTGTGTTTTGTGGGCATTGAACTCGACCAAGTTCTCGGCACCCCATTGGGAGATACTGTCGAGGCTTCGGTCGAGATCACCCACGAGATGTCGTCTCTCCTCCTCTATCACAGATCGCCCCGCCGTCGGACGAACCGAGTAACTCCCGTGCAATGTACTGTCATCTGCATAGCAATGAATGTACCCGAGGGAAAGCATATCATTGATATGCAGAAGAAAGAGAGTTGGTGACAGTACGGACCCCTGCGGTACCCCGGCATTCACTTGCAAAAAGCGAGAAGCCTGGCCATCGCAGAGGACCCGCACTCGGCGCTCGTTTAAAAAACTGGCAATCCAGCTGCACAGTTGAGGAGGTAGACCATATGCCGGAAGCTTGGAAAGGAGCGAAGCATGCCAGACCCTATCGAAAGCTTTGGCGATGTCCAGGCTAATAGCCAAGGACTCGCCAAACTTTTCCATAGCCTCACCCCATACATGCGTGACGAATGCCAGGAGGTCACCCGTTGATCGTTTTGGCCTGAAGCCATATTGCCGATCATTGATTAGCGAGTGATCCTCCAGGTATCGCATGAGCTGCTTATTAATAAGAAGCTCGAGCACCTTGCAAATGACTGAGGTGACAGCTATGGGTCGATAGTTGCCTGGATCGGATCGATCCCCTTTCTTGGGGATCGGTTGTACGTTCGCCTCCTTCCAGGCCTCCGGCACGAGGCCTGTAGAGTATGACAGGCGGTACAGACGCGTTAATACTGGAGACAACTCAGCAGCACATTTTCGTAGCACCACCGCCGGAATACCGTCAGGGCCACTGGCTTTCCGCGTGTCGAGTGACCGCAGCACTGCCCGTACATCACATTGCCTGATAACAATATCGGGCATAGTGTGGCCACGGACCCGGGAATTAGCCGCAAAGAGGTCTGCGAGCATGTCCGCCTTCTCTTGGGCTTTGTGAGCCAGTGATCCATCAGGAAAACGCAGTGGTGGCAGCGAGGGTTGACAAAAATTTGACTGTACGGCTTTGGCCAGTTGCCAGTATCCACGGCTGCCCGTGGGATGGGATGTGAGCTCCTGACCAAGCCGCGCGACGCGCTGGGCATCCGCTCTCTTGAAGGCCCTCTTGCTGAACCTAGTGGCCCGATTGTACGCTGCTTTGAGGCGGTTCACGTTCGGGTCACGTGCCGCCCGAGCCCTGACCCAGGCGCGATATGCCGACTGTTTTTTCTGGACAGCCTCGGCACATTCACGCCCGAACCAGGGGCGAGCTTTGCGGATGCTGGCGACATCAGTGAAAGGGATATAATATTCTATCCCTAGACTGATCTCGCCAGCAATGGCAGCAGCGCTATCCGAAGGCGCCTTCCCTACAAAGCAGCGCTGGCTCCACGGGATGGACGCAAAGTAATCGCGGAGACCGTCCCAGTCTGCCGACGAGTAGTGCCATAGTCGTCGAGTCATTTGTTCAGCACGAGCAGGCGGTGGCACTTGGAAGCTGGCGTGCACCACACAGTGGTCGGATGTGCCCAGTGGGGCGCGTACCGACACACTGTACTCGGCTGGGCGACTCGTCAGCAGTAGATCCAGCAAGGCGGGCGTGTGGTCTGACCTGTCAGGTATCCGGGTGATCCCCCGTACCATCTGGGTCAGCCCGTGGGAGAGAGCGAATGCATGGGCGGTTCGTCCCGCATGATCGGTCCTAAGGGACCCCAGCCACTCAACGTGATGACCGTTAAAGTCCCCCAGGAAAACCAGGTCAGCGTTCGGGAACCGCACCTGCGCATCGTCAGCCATCTCGCTGAGGTATTCGAAAAGCCTTGTTGTCCCAGTGTCCCCTGTGTGGGAGCGGTAGACGCACACGTAGATCTGGCTCATGGAGCCATGATCCACGTGCAGCCAAAGGACGGAGTAGGAGGGGTTCTCCAGACAGCGCAACCGGCGGCAGCAAACATCCGCCCTAACGAACACGCACACCCCGGCTTTATCGCGGAATTGTTCTTCAATGATATAGCCCGGGTAACAGAGGTACGACGTGTCGTCAGGGCGGCGTATCTGTGTCTCCGTTAGGAACATCACAGAAGGCCGTGCCGACTCCAGGTGATGGTGGACGGTATCGAGGTTTGCATGGAGTCCGCGGATATTCGCGAACTCCACCTCAAACGAAGTCAACTTTGTGGGGTTTCTAGGGGCCGCTGTGTACCGTCTATTCTCTTGTTGCACTGTCATTTTGAAATATGGGGAAGCGTGAAGACAGGGCGATATTTGGTGCGGCAGTAAGTGACAAAGTGCAGAGGCTAGCTTCGTCTAGAACCGTGTGGTTAGGTCGGAGCCGACCCGCCGGACGGAAGGGCTCCCAAACCCCCCTGATGCAAGGCCGCCGCTACCCCACACCGGTTACCACCCGGAGCGGCGACCCCACAACAGGATTATGCGCAACATGTGGGGCAGCCTACGGGGTGGTTGGTCCCAGGCGGGCCCCATGACTATGTTGCGGGCGGCCGCGGCAACGCCGTTGCTAAGGGTCTCCCTGGCCGGCGAATCGACCCACACCACCCACACTAGACTCAGCTTCGCCCCCACTGGACCCCTGCCTGCCGCACCATACACCGCCCCGGGCCCGGCAGTGCAGCTGCTGAACCCCTAACGCAACCCAGCCTGGGCTGGGTTACTTGGGGGGCTTTAGCACAGCTGCACGGTGGTACCCCCCCGGACCAACACTGTTGTACCACCTGGTATCCACGTAGGGGCCAAAGCCACCACATGGGTACCGTAATATACGAACCTCGTCCGTTAATCAGCAGGTGCGCCACTAGCAGGTGAGGTCGCTGGGGCCCGATAGATGTAAGAAGGGCCTCTGACACGAGACCAATGTACATTCGTTCACATTTAGTCTTAAGAAAATGTGTAAATGAGTAATTTATTGAAAAAGAGTGACCGAGAGTTTTATTGCCAGGTTCTTTCTCTCAGTTCTACTTATTGCTTTGCGAATCTGGCAGTACATGTAAATATAGAAGCAATTATATTTTTTATTACTTTAGTACTACTTTATTTTAAGTACTTATTGTACTTATTTACTTATACTTATTGACGTTTGTAAGAGCCATTTAGTGACCTATACAAATAAATAAATCATTTATTTCCAATTTCAAAAAAAAATCGAAATCGGATCATCCAGTGCTAAGATATGAGGTAACAAAAATATTTAAATAAAAACATAGATGAATTGAGAACCTCCTCCTTTTTTGGAAGTCGGTTGAAAATGAAAATATCTTTATTTCTAAAGTCACAAAGTACCTAACATTTTTATGTATCATCAAAATTGAGTATTACCAGACACAAACACATATCACACCTATATCCCCGAAGGGGTGGGCAGAGGTGCATTACGCACCCACAATTCGCCAGAATTTTTAGCCTATTGCCGTCACCGGGCATACATAATGGGTTATGTCCAAAATGGCCAAATGAATTTGTTAAAAGTAGCAGCTATATTGTAATTTTGAAAAAAAATAGAAACCCATTGCCTTGCGGTGAAGTGTTGATGAAAGGCAACAAAATCTTAGGTGCCAGCCGCCTATGGCACAGCCAATTAAAGTCCTGGGCGTCTCGGACTGTTGATTGCGTATTACCGGTATTACCTAACAACATTTACAGTCTAATTCGGAAGGCAATAGGTGGGTAGGACCTGTGAGACATAACCTGGCAATAAAACTCACAGCCACTATTTTCTAATATTCTGAAGAGGTTTTAATGTAAATTTATTTCTTTTTGCATTATTTTTCTCGAGGCTTTTGTCCATGTAATGGGCATGACAGCCTCATCATATATGTATATACACAGTATACAGAAAACAATCATTATTTACATATTTAATACTAGCTGTTGCCTGTGCAGCTCCGCCTGCGTGTTACTTTAGATTGACATAACTTTTTCGTTTATGAACCGATTGAAATAAAACAAACCTTAAATGCTAAGATGAATAAACTATAACACATTACTGAAAACCGCATTCAAATCGGTTAAGCCGTTTCTGAGATTAGCGTTTTCAAACATTCAGACAAAAATTCTAAAAATCATTGTTTTGGATTCTATTGCGTTTATTAAGCACCCCTACAACAGTTTCTCTATTATATCTACGATGTACAGACATCGACCACTTACAATTATATTATATGTATTGATTGATGATACTAAAATAATAATTGCCACAATAGGTCTGCTGACGAAGGAGAAGTAACTAAATGAAGTTTAAAATAATTTTTAACTAACTATTTTTGGACATTCTCACACAATGTCATCCAGCCCAAACTAAGCTATAAGCTTGTGCTATGGGACCCAGACAAATATAAATATGTTTATCGGTAGTTCTACATACATACATAATATACATAGAAAACAACCAAACTCCGAAACAAACATTTGTGGATCACACAAATATTTGATGCGACCCGGGAATCGAACCCGAGACTCCGGAGCCGAAAGCCGATACACTACCGACCACGCCACCGAAGCAGTCAAATTATTAACCGAAGCAGTAAAAAGTACTAGTTATCCCGGCGAACTTTGTATCGCCTCAAATATATAAAAAATATATATATATATATTTCATGCATATGTATTATTAATTATAATAATAAATATATAGATTGTCATAAGTAATTGGGTATTTTATCGTTTATGGTCTTGTCTAATTTCTTTGCAGTGGAATTGGTAATATAATCCAGGGTCGCATTTTGGCGGGAAACGTAAAGCCCTGATAAAAGGCGAGAATAGCTTTTTAATTACTTTTATGTCCCGTTTAATACCATTAAGGTGTATTTGTATGAGGTTAAACGTCTCATTATAATTTTAAAATATTGCGAAGATGCTTTATTATTTTAATTTTTTTAAATAGGTACCTAGTGATGACAGCGTGTACCTATTATAGGTAAGTGTAACCTCTGTCCCACAAAGTAATAGAAGGAACAGTTTTGCTATTATCCTTCCTACGAACATGCAAAATTGTTTTCTATTTTAGGTAGTTAGTTTAGGATGCAAACGGTTCAGTCAGGGCCGAGCCGCCCCTGTGTGCGAAGTGTGCGGCGCACACAGGCGCCAAGACGATAGGGGCGCCCGCGCCGCCACCGAAATTATTTTGGACGACGTATTCTTTTTAGTAGAGTAGGTACCTATCGATAAGTAAGTAACCGCAACATGTCTTGCAAGGCTCCCAAGATAATATTCACGATGGTTGTTTCCAGCTGGGCTTTAGTTTACATTGATTAGGTACCTACCTAGGATCAAAAGAACTGCGCCGATCAACTTCATCAAGGCACGCCCGCCGTGAGTTTGTTTATGAACTCAACCCGATGCGGTATGTGCGACGCGACGCAAGCCCAGAGGAGCCACGGGTATTCCCCCGTCCGCCTTGCGCCACTGGAAATACCTGCTGCGTGTAACCAGAGACGCCCGGCAACAGACGTCAGAGCGGCCGTGGCCTCGGGCCGCGGAATTATAAAAAAAAACGGGTATTCTCGATTTTAACGAACGAGAGAGCCAAAATAATTGTTGTAATACAGTCGAATTAAGAACCTCAACCGACTTCCAAAAAAGTCTGTTGAAAAATTAAAATATTAATCTAGTATGTTATTATATTCTGAGGGAACTAACACGAATCTTACCGGTTTTACCGGCCTTGGTTACCTGGTTAAAACGTCAGGCACAAAAGGTATGTAGGTACCTACCTACCTGTGCATATGTAAGTATGATACGTGCTAATTCCCGTCGAATATTATAATAGATTATGTAACGCGATAGCTTAATTAAAAGTTAATAGTCTATTAGGTACACACTAAAAACAATATATGTACATATTGTGTTAGGTACTGGACTGTTTTACGTCTTCAAAACTAGAAGAAGAACGTGGTAAAAATACAATTAAAAGAAGTAATTAATATTTTACGACTCTACTCTACCATGTACTTCCTAAGAATCATTTGCACAACAAGTGCAGGAGGTGGCACCGGCAGCCAGCGTGGACGATACAGTGGTTGGAGCTAACCAGTGGGGCGCCTACCAACACACTGTACTGGGCTGGGCGACTCACCAGCTGCAGTAGATCTAGCAAAGTGGGCGCCTGATCTCACCTGTCTGGTATCCGTGTGAACCCGTATACCGACATCTACTGCAGTAGTAAGTGACAAGACGCAGAGACTAGCTTCGTCTAGAACCGTGTGGTTAGATGGGAGTCGACCACCAGACGAAAGGGTTCCAAAACCCCCCTGATGCGTGGTCACCAGGCCCGCACCGGTCACCACCGGCATGCGGCACGGCGACACACATCAGGATTATCCTCGACCTAGTGAAGCAGCCTTCTGGGGGTGGTTGGTCCCATTTGGGGCCATGTGTTATACGTTAGGTTAGGCGGGCGGCCAGCGGCACCAAAGTTTCTAAGGGTCTTCCTGGCCAGGGCGGGTCGACCCACACTTGACTGCACTGCACCACTGGTGCAATGCCTGCTGCACCACACACACATCGCCCCGGGCCCAGCAGTGTAGCATCTGAACCCCCAACACAACCCAACCTAGGCTGGGTTACTTGGGGGGCTTTATATCATCAGGGCCAACACTGATGTACCACCTGGTATTATGTATACCGCCGTATACTGTGAATTCACGTTGCCTCGTCCGTTGATCAGCAAGTGTGCCGCTAGCAGGTGAGGTCGGTGGGGCCCTGAAGATGTTTTAGTCCCTTAAACCAATTAGCTTTTTATTTTTCGCAATAATTGGCAAGCGAATTGGTTTTACATATTCATAAAAAAAACATTGAAACATGAAGATTCGTAAAAAAAGGTGCTTCATAGGGTTCGCACACAGGCGCTGCCAGGGGTCGGCTCGGCCCTGGGTTCAGTACCTACTGAATCGTTTAGAAATGTACTTATTTCACTAATAGGTATGTAGCTACATTATAACCGTATATTAACTCAAACACTCTCTTATACAGGTCGCTCATAACCTTCGGGACGTTCAGACTTGTCCCCAGCCTCGCCCCTCTTGCCGGAGCCACCTTCCCCGTGAAGCTCCATAAGCTTGGAGATCTCGAAACGAGGCCTCTTTAGTACTTTCACCTTCCTAATACACACGTCCCTTAGAGGATAGATCCCATGACACGCCTTCTCAATGTCCTTGGCGATGGAGTCAGGAATGAGTTTGTTGACGACCTCGCGGAGTTCAGAGTTGGTGACGTCACGAGTGATGATCTCGCACATCTTCTTTCTGATGGCGCGGACCTGTGTGTGTTGATCGTAGCAGGTCTTGCGTTGACTGAGCAAGTCCTTGTAAGTGAAACCGATGCAGAACACACGGAGTAAGTAATGGTCGGTTGTCTTCACGTCAATGTTGGCTTCAACGAGGGTCTGCCATTTCTTTGCCATCCACCTGAGCTTGTCAGTGTTGAGGTCCATTCCATGGAAGTTGCAGAGGACATTGCGTCCGTGCACGTCTTCAGCAATCAGACGGAACTTGCGGAACGAACGATCTTTCCGCATCAGTGTGAGCTTGAAGTACGGTCAGCGATACTTGAAACACACGGCCCTTTAAGCCCTCAGAGGCGATTTTGGTGCCCTGAGTACGGTTGACAAGTGTGGTTCCCACTTGCCTCTTGGTGAACATTGACGGTGCCTTAACATCATACCAATCTTTGCGGGTGAAGGGATCCACAATCTTCTTCTTAACACCCTTTTGACCACCTTTCGAAAGGCCTTTATTTTTACCGACCGCCATGTTCGTTTAATCCCGGTAATCCCATGAGAATTAGGACCGAGAACATATCACGTGGGCGGTGCCGCGGTAGTCAGCAAGTTATTTACATATTTATTATTTTACTGCCCTCTATGATTACTTAATCGAACTAAGACAGTTTTGAAATTGAAGCCTAATTTGTACAAGCTGAACTCCTAGTTACTTTCTTATATATTGCATAGATGGCGCTTTTCTAAATATTTATATTCTTTAAGTACACAATAGGTAGGGTAAACTACCCAATTATTGGCACTTTAATAGAGAGCTCGTATCAACCCGAAATTAAATTACCTCGCATAAAATCTCATTTACAAAAGCTAGTCGACAAAACATTTGAGAGAATCAAAGTAAATACTTGAATATTTGTTTTTTTAATCGTTTGTATACGATTGAATATTATAAGATAAATATTTTGTACTTAAATTCGATCTGATTCATCAAAAAAGTGTTGCATCGAAAACGTCTTTTTTTAAATAGGTATTCATAATTATAGACGTAAATTATTAATTTAGTGTTCGATCTTTTTTAAATATTTACTATACAAAAATCTACAAAAAACCTATTGTTGGCAAATAAATTCCCAATATTGGCATATTCTCGTCTAATTATTGGCACGTAATTAAAGTAGGAAATAATGGCCTTTTCTCATTAGAAATATAAGAAATACTTACCAATCCCTAGAAATACCTACGTATACTTATTATAGGGTATAATTGAAACACTGTTTTACAAACTCTGCTTTTATTTAGGTGGTTTGAATCCCAGGATTTTCTATAATACCCGGTAACGACAATAAGATTGCCCCCTACTGCCAAAGTGTGGGTTTGCAATGCACCTCTGTCTACCCCTTCAGGAATATAGCAATTATTCAGCACCCCTTGTCAGAGACGGTATCTGTGGCCAAAGTCCGTCGTTACCACGCGGCAATACCCTAGTGTGCGTACTAGCCGAGGCTATGGACGATAGAGAGGCTGCCCTAGGCCGAAGTTTAAAAAAAACTTCAACCAGGAATGATTCGTTCTTCCTCCATTTCCACAGTAACAATCTTCATTTATAAATATTAACAAAACAATATGATTATAAACTTACACATAAATGATTAATTTGTAGAACTCAGCGGTCATTGGTCGACCTATTAACCCAGCCAGAGATGCTAAACATTTTGTATCATTCTTATTTTTATGTGACAATGCGGAAATTACACTTAAAATTATTACTTTCTGTTTCCCAAAATATAAAAGACTAGCCGTTACCCATGACGTTGCTTGTTTCGCCCAGAGAGTAGCGATATTACTCGCCCACTTTTGGCCAGAAACTTTGCAGGTCCCACAGTACTATTGCCGCTAACCGGGCACTTTTATGTGTCTCAGAGCCTTGTCCGTTGATAAGCAGGTGCACCAATTTCAATTGAGCTGGGCTTGGGCTATAAAACTCCATAAAAATAGATAAGTAACTGTGTAGTACACATGTAATATTAATCATCATTTTTATCTAAATAATTAAGAGTTACCTTACAATGTTTCAAACCTGCAAAATGCTTTGCGTATCTGGGATACCCAGCAGGTGGCCAACAAACATGTTTCAAAGTGTGTATTCAAGAACAAGACAGGGTTGACAGAAGATTCTAATAAATAAAACATTATTTTCCAATAAATTGAAAGTGAAAAAAATATTGCGCGCCTCATTCCACACTCAATCCGCGACAGTGCGGTGGTGTCCATTCGCGCATGCGTGCACGTCGTATCTAGTTTGTTCTGCGCACACGCAACACACTCGACAATTCATGGACGCGTAAAATAATAAGAGTATTTCAAATAAATCTTATGTTTTCAATTAAAATGATTTATTTAGTGAGTTCAATTGACTAAAACTATATTTTAGATGTGATGCGAATTTCGTTTCGTGATTGTGATTAAGTATCTGTTCGGATAATTAGATGGAATAATAGTAGTGTAATTAGAAAATTTATTATGTATTAAACTGGTATTAAAGATTTTATTACAACTTTTTTCGTAGAAATGGGATATAAATATAAAATAAATATACTTTTCTAAAAAAATTAATCGTAACAAAAAAGGTTTTTAGTAAATATCGTAAGTATAGTAAATATTTAAAAAAGATCGAACACTAAATTAATAATTTACGTCTATACTTATGAATACCTATTTAAAAAAAGACGTTTTCGATGCAACACTTTTTTGATGAATCAGATCGAATGAGCAGTGTTAGTGAACCTTTTGCCTTTGTGGCGGTGTAATTAAAAAAGTAACAATGCTTTTGGTGTGTTTGTTTATCGTTTTGGCGCAAGTGAACTCACAATATTTAAATGTAACGGATAACATTGGAAATTTTTTGAGGTAAGTGGTTAAACGACTGTGTTACATACTGACAGTACTAATTAAATATAGTTAGGTTTTGAACTGTCTGACATTTAATCAGACAAATCAATTATCTGTGGTTGGTCACAGACCACAGAGTTATCCTCCCGAGGGCGTACCACTTTTTCTCCAGTAACTTATTGCCTGTAATGAGGTCCCGGCAAACATTTTCAATTATCTTGATATCCTTTAATTAATATTGGGTATCGGCACAGACACTATATCCTAAACAACCAATGCAAGTACTATATATAGCTAAATCTGATGTCCATTTAGGATTATATTTAGTGATGGCCATGAAGGATGTGTGTACCTACTAACTAAAGTTACGCTACGTTATAAAATCAACTAAATGATTGACAAACAGAAAACACAAACTTAAAGGGTGACACCACACCAATAATACTCGTAGCTTTGTGTAGCAAAATTTAAAAAATATGTGTTATTTATTTATAAATCATTGCAAACATGGGTTACATCAGATGTTACAGCGGTAATTTATAGATTCACCATATTTTACCATAATACTAGGCATGCAATTTTAGTAGGTGGCTCAATCGAGAGCAAAATTTCTGGGTACATAATCTTATCAAGTAGGTACATCATAAAATATTACAAAGTTCAAAATACAAGTTAATCAAGATGTCATCTTATTACATAAATTTCCGAATATAAATAATAATTAAATAATAAATAAATAAATATGTTAGGACAATCTACACAACGCCATCTAGTCTCAAACTAAGCAGAGCTTGTGATATGAGTTCTAGATAAACTGATATAAATACTTATATACATGTTTTTTTGTAAATACATACATATTATATATAGGAAACATCCAGACTTCGGTACAAACGTATGTGTCATCACACAAAGTTTGTCCCGACCGGGAATCGAACCCGAGACTCCGGCGTCGAAAGCGGATACACTACCGACCACGCCACCGAAGCAGTCAAAAATATTAAAATATTGTTGTATTGTTTGCCGGAACCTCGTCAATATGCAAGCATTACTTGCAGGTGACGTTGGTTTGGGTTTCTAAGATGGCCAGGTGTGGATCCAGCCCTACATAAATGTAGGGGTCACTGTCATCAGAAAACTGATACAGTGTCTATAATAACTGGACTAGGTACTTTTTCACTATCTGGATAACGAAATATATATCCGCATTGACACTAAGGTTTGAGCAATGACTTCAAAAGTCCATTAGGGCAGGCCCATTGTGTCCATAATGGTGGATCCGTGTTTACTAAGATCTTGCGTTCTATAAAGCCATCAGATTACTTGCATATTAAATCGACCCTTCTGTATATTTATGCGCTAACTCATGAATATGATGCAAGATTGCAATCAATGCGATTACATCCGACAGTTTTACAGTCACTGCACTTGTTTGCATGCTTTATAAGCTCCAGTCAATGACCTAAGTTAGCTTGATCATAATGTTCACTGAATGACTTTCTTGGTGACTTTTATAACTGGATGGTTGCAAGCATAGTTTAAAAAAATCTGTTATCTATATTACTCGTACTATAAGTTCCACCAAGTGCTGACAATCGAAAGCATAAATTATATCTATGTCTACGGTTTTGAGGAAAAGAGCGTGATTGCGTACTAAGCAAGTGAAGAGTGTGTTCACACACACAAGTGTTCCTTAAACATTTTTTTTTTAATTTTGTTTTTTTTTTGATTGAGCGGGAAACAGTACAAGATAATATTTTTGTGTGCTTCGAGGTTTACAGTTACCTAACAGAACTACTAGTATTTATGATGTATGATTATTAGCAAGCGTACATACTGTACATACTCTCAACTGGACTCCAACTAGGTACGTTTTCATTCCACACAGCTCTCGCAGTTACAGACTTGTTTAATAACAACCGAATGTTTCATTTCTCGGTACAACGTAACCACACTCATTACCAACTACTCATGCTAGTTCAAATTTCTTGGTGATTATACACAAACTATGTTAACTGAGATTATTATGGAAGTAATTTTACGTAGTCATTATAATTATTACATTATTAAGTAAACTTGCAGAAATGTCTTCTATCCCTGGAACTCTAAACGAGTTTAAATATGTTTTTTAAACTTTCACGATTTACACTTATCTTATCCGATATTTACACGGGTTTAAATCGTGATAATATTATATTACGTAGGTATAGGTACGATATCTACATCGAGATGCACTAAGATGGTACAACGCTACCAACCCCCATAATCATCTTCCACTGATGCGGCTGAACTTCGATATTTTCCATGAAACGACTGCCATCTGACCTGGCCACAATTCATTAGCGATATCGAAATTCTGTCCAAAGGCGGATTTTTAGGGCTCCAACTACCTACCCGACTATGCGGTGAGGAACCCAATGTTTTGAAATAAGTCGAAAAAGGTTCGACCATTCTTTAGACTCCTTGCTTTTACTAAGCAATAAGTTTTTACATTTTTACTTCCAATATTTACATAACTACCAAACATTTCCCAAAAAGGGAGAAATTTAATTCCTTTTAAGAAAGAAATATTCATTTGAGCTGCTTGGTACAAAAAAAATTTTTGCGAATAAAGTCGTAAACGTGCGCTAGTCTCTATAATAAATCAGATCATCACACAGAATAAATAAAAAAATAAATGCTTATGTCATACATAGTGTTTTGTACTATTTAATATTGTAGTAAAGCAAGGTCATTCATTGGGACCTTGATTGTATACGAGGAAACATCCGTTCTATTGATCGCATCACTTTGTGTTCTAAACCATAATTATGTAATCAAAGACGATCAATTTATAGGAATTGTGATGTCGGACTATTGTTCTGTTGTAAAAACTTTATATAAATGTTGTATGTCTATTGAAATTAAGTATAGGTATGTAACAACGGTCCTGGCTGCTGGTATTTAAGTCTGGATTACATAATTGTTATTATCTATTTTATAATAGTGCCAGGTAATTCTTTTTTTTTTAAATCCGTGGTTATTTCCGCGGCCGCACCCACGTCCATTGCCGAGCGCCTCCGGTAGAGACTGAGAGAATTCCCGGTGGCGCCCGGCGAGTGCCAGGTAATGGAAATAGGCTTGCCACCTATTACGTGGAACCAACACCACTATTGGCAAAACATGGGTGTGTAATGTATCTCTACCTACCCCCATGGGGGTTTAAGCGAGATTATATCTGTATGTTTACTATTATCTGGCCCATGTAGTATAGTTACGGATAGTTCAACCCTAAAAAAACCGACTGGTCTACCTTCAGAACTTCGATATCGTCCATTCTTTCTGGGAGAAAGATGGCAGTTACTTTCGGAAAATATCGAAGTTCAGCTGCTTCGCAGTTAGAGTGGCAAAACCCAACATGATTGGGAAAAGGCTCAGTGGATGATGATCTGGCCTGTGTTGCTTCGACTATGACTGAATTTTATTACTTACTAGCCGATCGCCGCAGCACCGCCCGCGTGATTTCCCGGTTCCCGTGGGAACACAATACCGGGATAAAAAGTAGCCTATGTTACTCAGGGTGAATGTAACTTTCCAATGGTGAAAGAATTTTTGAAATCGGCATAGTAGTTTTTAGTTTATTCATTACAAACAAAAATACAATCTTTCCTCTTTATAATAGTATAGTCACAGATATAAGAATATTAGTATAGTATAGATTAGCAGTCCCGGCGACTTCTTACCGACCTAGCCTTCCCTGAACCTCCACTAATATTTCAAGACCAAAAGCAGCCAATTATTTTTCTTTGTTTTTACTTTATCTGTATAATTTATTAACTATAACTGCTGACTTTTCTGACAGGAACCCATGCACAGATAAGAACCACCTGGTCCTCGCCCCAGGGGTTCTGAAGGCCGGTGGAATAAACCGGGCATGTATATCAAGGTTCTACCCGGATGGTACTGCTCAACTGGTTCTAACATTACTTACTGAAAACCGAGTTACTACTACAGCTTCGAGGGAGCTACTTCCAGGTATGATATTATAGACCTTCTTTGACTCATCATCATTCATCAGCCTATCGCTGTCCACTAAGTACTAAGCATAGACTTCTTCAATCAGTTTCCAGTGGGAGCGATCGAATGGCACTCGCATCTGTATTTTTTGAATACTCGTACGGAACCTCACCATGCCAGTTGATAAGCTAGATTCAGGACCTGATACTAAGAACCATATTGAATAACAAAGTAGCCGATTTGGATATAGCTCTAGCATTCTGTCCAAAGTATTTAATTATATATGTTTAAAATGTATGTTATCTCTACCCATGCGGGATCCTAAGTGTATGGTTATACCCAGAGACTTGGGATGCCGCTCGCTTTGCTCCCTATATCTATGGTTATACCCGAACAACAGCCAAACTCACACATTTTGTCATTTATTTATTCATTTCATTCATTTATTTTTTTAAGTTCGCGAATGCGCGGCCTCTCTTTCGTCCATTGCCGAGCGTCTCTGGTATGCACCTGAGGGTATTTCCAGTGGCGCCTGGCGGATGAGAATCCCAACACACCCTCATAACTACTAGGTATTCGCCGGAACGCGGCCGTTTACGGTGCGTACACATAGAACGTCCGATGTTACAGGATCCTTTTTAACTGTCGCTACTGGTGGTAATATTCACACTGCATTTACAGGACCGATTTTAACGGATCCGTCGCTACTGGAGGTATTATTCACACATAATTTACAGGACCGACGACTATTTCATAATTGGACTTCTTGGTTAATATATTTTTCAAACGCCTTGCTTGCCATGATTATGACTGGACATGTGCACTGCTCTAGGAATGAGACCGGCAAATGGCGGCTGTTTGCAGCACACTGCACCCCACGCACCCCCGTGCCAAGCCTAGCGCGGTTTCGATCGACGCGATCCGATAAAACGGATCTGTAGTTCAGTTGTGTGTGGGATTTTTTACTGGATCCGGAATACTGTATTCTGTGTGAACTCGCTCATACAACTCCATACGCTAATAATATATACGTTTTAATTTACCAGTAAAACGGACGTTCTATGTGTACGCGCCCTTACATCGAAATAAATAAGACGCAGAACGTAATTAATAACTCAAAAACTATAAAAGCCACATATCCCAAAAACTATACAGCAAAGCAAGTTAATGTGATCTATCTGCATGCCAAATTTCAAGTCGATAGGTTTAAAATTGCGACCGGTAGATATCGTTTTACATACATTTTCGATTGGGCCCATCTTAGAGAAGACTCCGCTACGCTCCGTCTTAATAAAATAGCGTACTAGTAGGTATAGCTTCCCGACTGAAAACGAGGCTTCGGTCATTTACCTACTAAGCTGATGATACGGTATGATCCTGCCTGTCCAAAATGGACGAAAAATAAAAGTACATTGTTGTTTTTTAAAGATTCCTTCAATGCTAACAATAAAGTTGTACCATCCTTAAAAGGCTAGTATCTACATATTATGCAGTTCAACATGTTTTAAAAATGTGTGTGGGAGGTACAATGAATAATTACTTTGTTCCGCCATGTTAGTTACAATAAATAAAATAAAATTTGTTTGTCTTGAATCACTTGTGTTACGAATTAATGTAATTGATTAATTTTTCCGTACTTTTATTGTATAATTCGTTTTATACATTTAAACAATTTAAGATTACTGAGATGACGAGCACCATAGTAAATTAATTTACAATTTATATGCATTGTTCGCTCAAAGTTTTTTGTCAATACCATTTACCTATCGCAATTATTTTATAAGTAGGAATAGGGAACTAGGAATCCCAGGCACAACCTGTTTTATATTTTTAATAGATCCGTAATATTAACTCTGCCATGGCTACGGAGGCCTTTGTCAAAACCTGATAGGGCTACCATTTTACATAAAAACAGAGTTAACAAAAAAAGTGTGTGAGTGATTTATAAAAATTAACAAAACAGGTATTTTTATATTCTTGTCTGTCTGTATGTACCTACACACTAATCTCCTCAAACAGAAATTTGTTACGGAAGAGTTTTCGTCATGTCATTCTACGAGGCCAGAGCTACGGCGTCACTGCGGGCCCAGTAGATACTTAATATTTTGGGTTATGTATGTCATGCTAGCAGACGCCCGCGTCTTCACCCGCTTGACAAATTATATACCTACAGAAAAACCTTCGAGAACCACTCTTTTCATTGGTGAAAACCGCATCAAAATCTGTTGCGTAGTTTTAAAGATTATAATTATGTCAGAGAGATACTTACAGATACCTACACGATGAGGTGGGTGTAGATGGACAGGATGGTAAGGGTCGACCAGACGATATTACTTCGACAAAATTGAAGATGTTTTGACAAAAGGCAAGGTCAAGAGTATCCAGAACCGGAAAGCGTGCATGAAAATAGAAATAAAAATGGAAGAAGCTAAAGAAGTATGTCAGGATCGTACCAAGTGTAATTCTATAGTATCTGTCGACACCAATGGGCAAGAGGTGTGACTGTATGTCAGAGAGTCAGCGAAATTATTTATTAAATTTACTTCATGTTGTTTCGCAGGCGACGGAGGATGTTTGGACATTGTCGTTCCTTCTCTACCCAACACGAAAGTTGATTTGATCGTCTCTCTACAGTAAGAATTTTAACTAAGTATTTAATATTATTATTATATATATATTATTATATAATATTATTATATATATATTTTTTTTTTTTTTTTTTTTTTTTTTTTTTTTTTTTTTTTTTTTTTTAGTTCCGCGACCAAGGCCGCGGCCGCTCTAACGTCCGTTGCCGGGCGTCTCTGGTTACAAGCAGAACGTATTTCCAGTGGCGCCCGGCGGTACCAGTATCCCTTATGTATTCTCGAACATTAAAAAGTTTAACCACCTTATTTTTAAAAATGGAACAACCTTTTTTGTAAATCTGTGCATGGTGTTATTTAAATTTGGAATTGATACGACAAAACAAATAAACGCGCCATTCCTTGAATTAAAAAAAATTTGCGCTTCAATCTTGTTGTTGAGAAAACAAAGACATCGTTTTTTACGAGAAAACAGAACTGTGAATGAATTCGCGGATGTCCACTTATATTGTACAAACGAGTACCTAATTGTTTACTATGTTTCTCCAGATATCCAGAAGCTCAATGCACCTGGGAACGTCGTCTTTCCCTGCGTATAGCCAGCGGTCGAGTGCTGATAGTACAAACTGAACGCGCTCGATACAGGCCTGGGGATACTATTCGCGCTCGAGTTCTCGCTCTCAAACCTGACTTGACTCCATCACAGGGATCTGTAAGTGGTATTTTACTCTGTCCGTACCTTTAAGCTAAAATGTAAAATTTCCAGCGGCGGGTGTCGTCCGACAATGATGTCCGTTTAGATTGAGGAGCCACATTTCGTATCTTAATGAAATTTATATAGGTATTTAGTAGTAAGTTTAAAAATTTTGTAGCCTTAATCCTCGAATTTGTAGTATAATACTTCAAAAGTTATAAGAACATAAAGGTGGCTCCTCAATCTAAATGTTTAGATTGAGGAACCTCGTCATAACTAGGAAAATCATGGATGAATATTTACCAAAATTAGGTATGATTTAGTAGCATTCGAGATTAGTTAGTAGACAAAATTTGAGTTTTGTAGTATTAAAATTAAAAAAGTTATCATACATTATATGTGGCTCCTCAGACCATTACTTACGAGTCGTCATTTTTCATAGAAGGAGTCGTACAATTAATGCGCAATTTCTTGGTCATTTAGTAGTAAGTATTTTAGTTTTGTAGGATAAGATTCAGTAATTAATTATAAGTGGATTATGAGATATGGCACATTTTAACTGGCTCCTCAATCCAGACGTTCTAGATAATGAATAATTGACTGTAGCTACCTGAGATCACCACAGAATCAAAAACTAGATACACTAACATTTAGTATAAATTTCTACTAAATACACATGTATACAACAACATTGTATCACTTGGTATTTAAAAGCCAAATTACTTTTAGATATTCCTTAAGAATTTGCTATTAGGGTGACCATGTTATATGAATGAAAACAGGATGAATGATTTTAGAAATTTATTTTATCTAATCTTAGGTCGAAAAGTACGAATTATGATTTCAAAATTTTATGATATAAAGCCTATGGTTATGAGACAGTAATATAAAAAACTAAAAAGTAAAAATATCAACTAAGTTTACCTGACTTTGTTAAACAATATTAAATAATCAACAATTCATTACAGTAGTACTTATCATCATTCACCGAGCCTTTTCCCAACTCAGTTGGGGTCGGCTTTCCAGTCTAACTGCGATTCGGCTGAACTTCAATATTTTCCGTGAAGCGACTGCCATCTGACCTTCACAACCCATGGGCGATATCGAAGTTCTGTAGTTAGACCGGTCGGATTTTTGATTTAGGGCTCCAACTACCCCTAACGACTGCCATAGATGTTAGTATGACAACCGGGACCGACGGCTTAACGTGCTCTCCGAGGCACGGAGGGGTCTCAATGACGAAATGGTCACCCATCCTAAGACCGGCCTGAGTCGATGTTGCTTAACCTTTGCAATGTGTTAACATTGTCGGTTACCACTAGACCACGGGCCACAGTAGTACTTATATTATTAATTATTACACACATATATATTTATAAGCAGCATGTATTTTTAATTCCGTGGCCCAAAGCCGCGGCCGCTCTTACGTCCGTTGCCGAGCGTCTTTGGTGCACACGCAGAAGATATTTCCAGTGGCGCCTGGCGTAGGCAGGATGTGAAGAATATTACCTATATATTTCCAGGCATCTCTGTCATCAATATAATCTTTATTAGAATAATAAGCTTTCATTAGATACTTTTTTATAGTTGTTTTTATAAATATAATTATATTAGGACAATTCACACAACGCCATCTAGCCTCGAACTAAGCAGAGCTTGTGATATGAGTACTAGATAAACTGATATAAATACTTGTTTACATTTTTTTTGTAAATACATACATAGGAGGTGAACGGTGGTAAATAAGCGATTATTATACATAGGAAACACCCAGACTTCGGTACAAACGTGTGTCATCATACAAAGTTTGTCCCGACCGGGAATCGAACCCGAGACTCCGGCGTCGAGGGCGGATGCACTACCGACCACACCACCGTAGTAGTCTGTCAGTTTTAAATTTGTATGTTTGTATTTATGTATGGATGATCATAAAATATCATCTAAGCCCATCAAATCTAATCACAGGAACTGAAATCGTCGCAATACATTTCCTTAAACACAGTGATTTTATGGTCGTTTTGAACCCAGTATCGGAGTTACTCTGAATAATATTACGGAACCCTTTTTTAATGTCAAAATTGTTGTACTGGTAATAAATAGCTCGATCTAGAAATCTAAAGATTTGATGAAGTTGGTATTGCTAATTTTAGCTAAGTGGTCAGAGCATCCCCTTGTTAAGCCACGGGTTCGAGTCCTGGCGATGACATTTAAGTTTTTGTGATTTAAGTATACTTGCCTAAATACTTAACAGTAGTAGAAGAACTTATTGCTTTCAAATACAGAAATATAATAATAAAAAAGTTGCCTATTTCCGTTAACCTTCTCACTCGTTTGAGTTGATTATTAGTATCGTACCGATACTACCGAAAAATTCCGTCTAATGCACAAACGCCCTATGACTTCACTGTCCGTCCGTCTGTCTTGGGCTCATGAACCGTCATAGTTAGAAAGTTTAAATTTTAATAGACTCACACTTGGCCTTAGTTTTATATATAAATATTAATAATATTTCTGGACTAATATATTATGGACACCCTACGAAATAATTTGTAGGGAAATTATAGAATAGCTAATAAGTTCGTAAATATGTACTTTTTTATGGCAGAATTATAACGGGCATTTAGTATAAATGTATACTAAATATTGATGTGTTTGTTACAAATTTCGTTACAAGTATAAGTAGATTAGAGGCAAATATATTTATTTAAGCGTCTCAATTGAGGAGCCAGTTAAAATGTGCCATATCTCCTAATCCACTCATAATTAATTACTGAATCTTATCCTACAAAACTAAAATACTTACTACTAAATGACCAAGAAATTGCGCATTAATTGTACGACTCCTTCTATGAAAAATGACGACTCGTAAGTAATGGTCTGAGGAGCCACATATAATGTATGATAACTTTTTTAATTTTAATACTACAAAACTCAAATTTTGTCTACTAACTAATCTCGAATGCTACTAAATCATACCTAATTTTGGTAAATATTCATCCAAGATTTTCCTAGTTATGACGAGGCTCCTCAATCTAAACATTTAGATTGAGGAGCCACCTTTATGTTCTTATAACTTTTGAAGTATTATACTACAAATTCGAGGATTGAGGCTACAAAATTTTTAAACTTACTACTAAATACCTATATAAATTTCATTAAGATACGAAATGTGGCTCCTCAATCTAAACGGACATCGACAATGTAGGTACCTACCTACCTACTACTTAGCATATTTATAAAAAAAAGTATCAGGCTTCCTTTAAGTGTGTCCTCCAGCGCTGAGCCAGGTAAATAAACCATTAAGTTTAGTCGAAACGAGTCCGACATCTCGCAATGGATGGAATTTAGTTCATGAGAATTCGGTACAATCGGCACGTTGAGAATACAGGCCCATTTTAACTTAATTATCGGTACTCGCACAATATTATTTTAATAATAATGCATACTTAAAACTAAATACCAAGTAAAATGTAATAAAGTGTATGAACTAGTAACCTTAATTCGTGCAAAATGTGCTTATAAAACATAAATAAAGTGACAAAACGGCCATATTTATAAAGTGTAGGTAAACAAAAAAATATTTTTCGATTGACGTAATTATTAATACTAGTTATCCCAGCGAACTTTGTATCGCCTCAAATATAAAAAAAAAAAAAGAATATTTTAATATTTCATGCAAATGTATGTATTAATTATAATTGAAAAACGCGACGGACGGACAGACAGACAAATTGTCGTATTAAATATATAGAAATTATAGATCTTTTGATGATCCATCTGATACAAGGAAATGGGACGTTTTAAAGGCGTCTATAGGCCTCCTAATATGTATGTGAAAAATACATAATAGATGGCAGTATTTTACGTTTTAAAAACCGTACGAACGAACAGTTTCTATTTTCCCGATTTTTTCCTAATAGATGGCAGTTATTTAACTTCTTATCAGAGTTCATTGGAGAGGAGATTATTATTAGTTATTACCACAATACTATACTAGTTTCCCAAGTGGCCCTATTTAAAAGGATATTTATTATGTTGCCAATATTTTCTTTTCAAGAATCAACATTTTCGTATCAATTTTCTTTGTACAAAATTAGAGTTGCTATTTTTAGGGGTAAAATCAAAAATTCGTTCAAAACATAATACTATTACGAGAAAGTAAAATTAATTTATTGTTTGCGATATTAAGAGAAATCCTTAAAACTGGTGGGTCTAAGCAGGAGAAACTGGTTCTGTAGCGAGCAACACTCTCGTATTCATATGTAATGAGCTACCGTATATTTTTAAATCTTCCTTGAGTACCACTCTATCCATTGGTGAAAACCACATCAAATTCCGTTGCGTGGTTTTAAAGATCAAAGCATACATAGAGACGGAAGCGACATTGTTTTATACAATATTATGATAACACTAGTGGTGGTCGCCCGCGACTTCGTCCGCATGGTAATTTGATTTTTTTTTCCGTTCCCGTTGCGCCACGTCATATTTTGAACAATTCACACAATATCTTTATAAATTGTAGCCTATGTGTAATTCTGATGTATAAGCTATATTATTGTAAAGTTTCATGAAAATCCATCCAGTAGTTTTTACGTGAAAGAGTAACAAACATCCATCCATCCATACATACATACTCACAAACTTTCGCATTTATAATATTAGTAGGATAAAACAAAAATAACTGCCGTTACGCAGAATCAGTTTTATTTCACTGAGCAATCACTGTATCTGCGCAAACTGTATACAGTTAGCGATTGAAAGCGATGTACCGTTTGACACAATAACGCAGATGTAATCAGCATTGTCTCATTCAGCCATCAATAACATACATAATAACAGGTAACGGGGCTTTAGAGGAAGATATTTTGAAAGGAGATAAATGAAATAAATCTTTCAACTTTACATAATATACATATATCTCCCTTCGAGCCTGCTGAAAGAGATTCCTTTCGGAATAAGTAGTGCTCTTGTACTATGCTCACTGTACCTGTCTTGTACTACGATAATACAAAATATACAAAAATACTTACAAATAGTACTGGCGGCCATAAACAAAGTCGCTGCGTTCCCTATGTATGCTTAGATCTTCAAAACTACGCAACGGATTTTGATGCGGATTTCAGCAATGGATAGAGTGGTTCTTGAGGAAGGTTTTCATAACACAGTAGAAAACAAAGTCGCTTCAAATTAACTATAAGTGTTGTAAATAAAGGTATAGTTAAAAAGGCGTAAGCGGAGCTTTGCACTTGTGTGAGTGCAGTGTACGTGAACGTATATGAGACCTGTTATACACATGTGTTGTACACACATCAGCTACAGAAAGAAATTTTACTCTACTTTTCGAGGTCACTCACACAAATGCTAAGCTCCGCTTATCCTTAGCGAACTATACTTACTATTTGAGTGACTATTGTTTTATTTATAAATAACATCACAACATAGTATAAAACAGTCGCTGTGTCCCTATGTATACTTAGATCTTTAAAATTACGCAGCGGATTTTGAAGCGGTTTTCAATGGATAGGGTGGTTCTCGAGGAAGGATTTTGTGTATATAATTTGTCAAGCGGGCGAAGCCGCGGGCGTCTGCTAGTCTCATAATAAAATAAATTAATTAACTTTTATTTACGTAAGTATTTGCACGAACAAGTTTCACCGTGAGATTGTTGCTAAATAAAATCACCGGTTTAATAAAGACAGGTTTTTTATAAATATTAACTTAAGTTTGTTGACTTAAAGCCTTGATCTGAGAACAGTGTCATTAGGTCACACGGTGTTTAACGGTAAGTTAATGACACTATCACGTTACGTCATTATTGATGATTTAAATTTGTTGACACAACTTTCATTATGACATTTTTTTATAATAATTCGGGCATGCCGTCTGAAGCTTTTGTAAAAAGGCAAGCCTAATTATTGCCGTCATCGGGAACAATAAACAACGAATAAATTAATGATCCTTCTGTAAACTGAGCTCAATTTCCAACAGCCCGGATCGATGTTACATATCTATACCCAATGGTAATTAAAATTGTTCGACTGGTTCGGTGGCGCAGTCTGTAGTGTTGTATACACTTTCAGTGTCGAAGTCCCGTCGCGTCGGGACAAACTTTGTGTGATGGATGACACATATTATTATGTTTGTACCTGAGTCTGGCTGTGTCCATGTAAGTATATATGTATTTACAAAGAAAATATAATAATTACTTATATTTTCAGTTTATCTAGTTGGTACTAATATTACACGAATGCAGTCATATCTGCAGATAGACATGACATCCTGCAGTCTTCTGTGAATGAAGTCCTGGGTTTGTTTTATGACTGGCTACTGGCGAATAGCCTGAGACTGAATATTAATAAAACCCAGTTGGTGTTATTCAAATCGACGGCTCAAAATAAAAGTCGCCTTGATTGTGTCGTGAGCGGTATTAGAATTGGTACCGCGAAAAGCGCGAAATTCCTTGGGGTGCAAGTTGATGAGCTCCTCAATTGGAAAGAGGAATTGGCAAACTTAGAAAGTGCCATAAGTTCGGCCTGTTACGTTTTACGAAGTTTGCGTAATGACGTTAATGTAGAGCATTTAAAAATGGTATATTACGCGTTCGTAGAATCCAAGCTTAGATACAGCATTCTTTTCTGGGGAGGAAGTTACGATTATAACATACACCGTGCGTTTGTTCTCCAGAAAAGAGCCATAAGAGTAATAGTCAGAATAGGACAGGATGAGTCTTGCAGGAACCATTTCCGGGAGTTAGATATACTTACTGTTCCTAGTCTGTACGTTCTTGTGTTAATGTCCAATTTCGCGAAGTACATCCATGATTATGAGACGGAGGACGAAAGAAGGCATAGAGAGGGAACACGCCGGATGGATTTTCGGAGCACAGTATTGCCTAATCTCAATGTTGTCAAACACAGTGCGGTTTATAATTGTATTCGAGTGTTCAATAAGCTACCGGTCGAACTCAAAAGTCAAATCTACAAAAAAGAGTTTGCCACAAATTTGAAGCGATTCCTATTAAACGGGTGCTATTACTCACTTGAAGAGTTTTAGTTAAGGAGGTACAGTTTTAAGACAAGTATTTTAGTATTGTAAATAAAGTTATTAATTTTGGATTAAGTCTAGGTACCTAAGCTGACATCTCGTTGTTGTTTTGATAGTTATTTTATTTAATTTTTATATTTCTATTCTGACATGCTTATTATTATTTTTTTTATTTTTTATGTAATCTTATTGACATTATGACATTATGATACGAGTATATCTTTATTTCGAACACAATGTAAGAATTGTTTGCGAGTAAATAAATACAATAAATACAAATACAAAAATACAAGCTCTGCTTAGTTTGAGACTAGATGGCGATGATTGTCCTAAATAATATTAATATGTTCTAAAATAAATTTCAGATAGACGAAGTGTGGCTCGAAGGACCACAAGGTGCGTGGGAAGGCACCCGCGTGGCGCAGTGGCTGCGTCTGCACACACGGCTCGGTCTGGCGCAACTACAGTACCAGCTGGATTCACTCGCACCGCCCGGCAAATGGACGCTTAGAGCTAAACTGGAGGATGGGTCGCAGGTTTGTAAATGATTCTTACACTTATTATATTTATCGAAGATCTCAGCATTGTAACAATAGGATGGCAACGAGAGACGTCGTGTTTTTTCCAAGCTGTGTCATTAGTGACTAGGAAGGTTCCTAAGACTATGGTGCCACGTTGTATGGCAATAAGAGTTCCCTGAGCCAGAAAATAACCAGCCTTCACCTTCTGGAGCCAATATAATTATTATTTTCAATTAATTCTAGGGTTCGGCTGTCTTCTCTGTCGGTCACTATGAGCTGCCTCCGTTCCAGCTAAGTGTACGTCACTCGCCCAGAGTGCTAAGGACCAGCGAACGACTGTCTTGGATCGTGTGTGTCAGGTATGATGAGCTGCAGTGAAACTAATAGAATATGATAAGAAGTTTAACTAATATATCCTGAATGTTGTTGCAATTAAACAAATATCTCGACTGCCTCAGTGTCCTAGCAGGTTGAGGTTACAGCCTGCATGAGATTGCTGCCCTAAAGGTTAAGTTCGTTCTGGAGTTTGGTTAAGTATGTTGTATCAGCTCAGACTGCAGAGATTATATTTAACATATATCCTGGCTGTGGGAATTTTGGTTTGAATTACCAAGTGGTTATGGATATTCTTTAGGGCATGGTAATAGCAATAGGCTTGTGTTAAGTGTAAAACTAAATTTTCCTATCATATTCAAGGTATCCATGGTCAGAAGCAGTAGAGGGTATCCTGGTGATCCGTCTCCGTGGTTCAGGAGGCGCTGGGGCTGGAGTTCGAACCGCGGTCCAGTTGCGAGCTCCTAAGGCATGTCACCGTCACGCTGTCGCCGCCAAACGAGTGGGGTTACACTCGGAGAACCCACCTGAGGTTCTTGTTGCTGACTTCTCTTTTCAGGTGGGTTAACTTTATAAAAGGGTGCTAAGGTCCAGGATCATCTCCAGGATCTAAGTCATCCTTAAGCGCCTATTGACAGATAGAAAATGCACTAGTCAGTATGTCCTAAATGCTCAAAGTAGACTGAAATGTCTTCGCTATCTACCTTTGATTTGTATTTTTCGTAAAATACAAATTAAAGGTTGACAGCTGGAGATGTTGATAGGTCCCCTTAGCATTCTCTAAAGAGATCTCTTCCGAGAGGAAATATAAGCGTTACCAAGTGATGACGCTGCCGAACCCCACTATTGACCCTCAAATGATCAAAGTCACATTAGCCTGTTTATACTATATTGCCTTTATATTGCAAAAACCTTGCAAAATAATTCCACTGAATCCGATCACTGTTTTATAATAATTTAGGAGCAAGGCACAAGAATCTGGCAGAACACGACCGTGGTGTCTCAGGTGGTGGAGAAGCCTCTCACCCTGGAGTTCCTCACCAAGCACAGGGCGGTCATATCGCGAGGACTACCTTATAAGCTGAAGGTAACCCATACTACTCTTCTAATTATATCAATTTTTAACAATACCAATGATAAACAGATTCCGCATCCCATACACAAAATATGGGGCCGTTCTTACGCAACATTTTTTTTTGCCATAATTGACTTATTTAAGTATAATTATTATAATAAAATAACTAATAATTTATGAACAACTTTTAATAACTAGTAAACTATTAGAATAACTGGTAACTCCAGGTGAAAGCCATCCGCTGGGACGACAAGCCAGCAGCCAAAGAACAGGTCCGCGTGTGTCGCTTCCCGACTATACTAGGAGTCAGTGACCTGGCCAGGGCAGGGCAAGCGAACCTGCATACAGGAGAGAAGATGAACCTGCGAGAGACAGTGCCAGAATCTGTGACATCACACGACTTCTGCGCAGACGCAGAAACGGACGCTAATGGTGTAGCAAGAGTCATGTTCGCCGCTGTACAGGGCGATACCCCTGTCTACAAATTTCAGGTTATTATTGTTGTCTTCGTCATATCGTTTTTCCAGCCCTTAAGCTTGGACTGCAGAGATTGATATGTAACATCAATCCTGGGTGTTGGAATTTAGGTGCAGATGGCTTCGTGCTTAAATGTGTGTGGCTTTTCTTGAAATCGTTCGCTAATTTTTCGCTAGTAACTTTGCTGTTCCAATTTAATAGGTGCCAAAAATTGAAGCGACCACTATGCGTGTTGTTTACATGAATTTGCCTTTCAATTCCTACAGGCACAGTTGTTAAATGACAGTACAACAACCGCGTCACTGACAGTGCGAGTTCGAAGCGGGGTCGTACAGGCTGCTCTAGGTCCATTGAGGGCCGACTCCAGGAGCTCACGGACTCTGGTGCCGCTGTATATTAACACGAAAGTCTCCTCCCCTATCACCGTGCATTTTGTGGTGAGTAACATAATGTGGTTTATACTCGTAGTTCTATGGCATAGAGAAACCCTGGCTAGTTTTGGTACCATCCTCAATTGGTTACAAAACTAATCAAGGCTTTTGCAATATATTATAGAGAAGAGAAGTATCATCGTTAAAGCAACATTTACTCCACAGGTAATTACCCGAGGGGGTATCATATACCGGTGGGGTGCAACCACTCAGTGTCCCACCTCGAACCCCGGCGACCAAATATACACAGCACCTCGCCACTACAAATGTAACGACAACTACTACACATACGAGAGAGAACAGGCACAAAGAGGCAGTGGTACTGCCTCAGAGGATACTACAGTTAACAATAATAGACCGAAAAGATCTTCAAAACTTCTAAATCAAGCAGAAATAGACCCTAACACCATACCAATAGAAACTACTATCGATCCCAAAATTACAGAAGCAGTTACCAAAACTGCTTATAACCGGCTTAGTCTAGATTATGATCCTAATTCTATATTTAAGACCAATCCTGCGTCTAAATCAACAGATGCCGTTCCAAATATTTGGAATAGATCCGATAGTAACTTGAAAACATCAGTGCCATCTGTAGAGGAGTTAAAAGTTGGTTATGCGAAACCGTCGCCAAATACGAACTACCAATATCACAGAGAAAGTAGCGCAAACCAATCTCCAAAATACAATACTGTTCCAAGAAGTTCCACTACTCCATTCAACAGATCACCAAAAACCTCACCTTCTACTCCAAAAACCAATGTACCAACTGCTGGCAACCAATATTGGACACGCCCAACTCACTATAGCATCCCTTCTGCAATACCTTCTTCATCAAGAACTACTTTTATACCATTTGTTGCTCACCAATATTGGCAAAATCCATCGTACATTAATTCTGAATTCTCTTCTCCACAAAGGAATATAAAGATACCAAATGCTGGTCAATGGTTAAACCAATACCACACAATGCGTTCTATAGACCCTTCGACACAAAAGATGACCAATTTGCCGAATGTTGGCCAGCAGTATTGGCCACACTCAACTCAAAGTAGAATACGTTCCGAGGATGACGTAAGCAATATGACGTCAGATGCGTTATTTGAGAGGAAATTAAAAGTGATGCTGCCTATAAAAGTATCTCATCAGATGTGCCCTGATGCTCATTTGATAGCCTACTTCTATTATAATGGAGAGTTGGTCAGTGCAGCCAAGCATTTCGAAATGGACGAGTGTTTTGCTAATAAGGTCAGTATTTTCAGATCAGAGGCACTACGTGGTTTAGATTTTTTAATTTCTAAAGATTCCCATCCAAGATGAAAATCAGCAATCGAAACGAAACAGATATTTGATTAATCTCATAGTGAACGTTAAACAAGAATTAAAGTTAATTCTATCAGGCGTTACTTTTCGGAAGTCCATGGTTAAATTAAATAAATCTAACTACAAGTACTTTCCAATATTCCGCCACATGCAAATTATCCAACTCTCATATTTATTCATGCACAAGACCGCCCTCCAAACCCACTTAAAATTAGGCCGAAAGAGTAGAGTAATAATTTTGTTTTTTTGCAGGCTGAAGTGACCTGGTTGACTCGCCAAACTCAACCAGGTTCGACAGTTTCCCTCCAAGTATCTTCCCCTGGACCTGCTTTTTGTGCCCTCACAGTCCTCGATGTGGCAGCCAAGTGGATGCAGCCTCCACCAACTACTAGGGAGCTGCTGATGAACAACTTGAGGAGTTTCATTGAGAGCCACAGGAATCTGACAGAGTATGACGCAGCAGGAGAATGTTTCTTTAGTAAGAACTCTTTATGAAAGTTTATTTCCTCTTTGCTAAAGACAATGGTGACCTCACACAGCTGACGTAAGCTTTACTTAACTTAACTTTTGTCTTAGCGGGAGGAGTTAACAGAAATGCTGGTAACTAGTATTCGCAGTTACTAATATGTCTTCTCCACTGTAAAAGACTTACTTAGCATTGTTTAAAATATTAGGATTATGAAAAATCAAACCAGGCTGGAGTTAGTAAGACAATCTTAACGAGTGCGTGAATAATTTTTGAAATCTAAAAATTTACGAAATAACATGAGCAATGTTTTGACCGTATATGTGTATAATATAAGAGTCGATAAGAATTCTAGAGACACTGGCAAATATAAGCAAAGTTTCGGCCAACTACAATAAGTAGAAGTCAGAACACACTTCTCTCTTATAGTTTCTGCCAACTGCAATAAGTAGAAGTCAGAACACACTTCTCTCTTATAGTTTCTGCCAACTGCAATAAGTAGAAGTCAGAACACACTTCTCTCTTATAGTTTCTGCCAACTGCAATAAGTAGAAGTCAGAACACACTTCTCTCTTATAGTTTCTGCCAACTGCAATAAGTAGAAGTCAGAACACACTTCTCTCTTATAGTTTCTGCCAACTGCAATAAGTAGAAGTCAGAACACACTTCTCTCTTATAGTTTCTGCCAACTGCAATAAGTAGAAGTCAGAACACACTTCTCTTTTATAGTTTCTGCCAACTGCAATAAGTAGAAGTCATAACACACTTCTCTCTTATAGTTTCTGCCAACTGCAATAAGTAGAAGTCAGAACACACTTCTCTCTTATAGTTTCTGCCAACTACAATAAGTAGAAGTCAGAACACACCTCTCTCTTATAGTTTTTCAAAAAGTAACGAAATTACAGACTCTGACACACCACAATCTCCGACTACCAACATAGAACTGACATCCTCTTGGCTCGCCTCGGCCGGAGTCCGCATGTTGGGGGGCGAAGCACCTCGGGCGGCTATTAAGCGCTGTGAAGCTTCGTCTGCCGCTCCACTCATCAGCGATGATCCAACACCGAGAAGTGACTTCTCCGAGGTACAGTCGATTGCAAAGAATATTTAATAGCCACCATTTATGTGTTCAGCAGTATTTTGTCACAAATTGGATCTGACGAGTAATACAAGTGGAATTCTTTGACTATTTTTTATTACATCAGATCCCGAATTTCATAGTAACAAATTTTAAATTAAAAATATTTTACAAGAGTCCTCAATCAAATCAAAAACGTTATTCTTTTCTTTACGATTAATATTGTAGTTATATTTCTAGTTTCCGAAAATTTTAAAATATATATTTTAAAGTAGAATTTTGCCGAAACCGATACGAGTATCTTGAAAGAAGACGTACTCGTTAGTTGCAGTTATTTACCCTGGAACTTGGAAACCAAATGCCACCTAATCTAATCAAAGTGAACGTTCCAGGCGTGGCTGTGGCGTGTGCTCCCGCTGGGCGCCAACGGTACAGCAGTGGCGAGTGGGCGCGCTCCCGACTCCATCACCAGGTTCGAAGCCGCCGCCACCTGCCTGTCCAAGAGTGGCGTCGCTGTGGCGCCTCCTGCCGTCTTGCAGGTCAGTACTGCAAGTGTATATTATTAACAATATTTCATATTTAGTATCTGGTAGAAAACCAACCGTTTCTTTGCTTTTCTCTGCTGACTTCGAAAAAAATTTTAATTTTAAGAATATCTAAGAAAACATTTTCCCTGCTCCTGCATCAATCAAGATATTAAATAGTATCTACTTTTCATCTAAAACCTTCTCGGAAAAGAGCATTTCTTGAAGGAAATGTCATTTACCCCACCTATTTTAGATTCGATGGCGGTTGACACTAATATTTTAAAAGTAAAAGATAAGATAAAATACTACTGGAGGCCTTATCGCTAAGAGCAATTTCTCCAGGCGCCCTTTGAATGGAAAGGCAAACGTTTGTGAGTCTATTTTTGTATAATTTACTACTCCTTCGCATCTGTTTGAATTTTTATAACATTGGCCGCGGAGGAAGCGGTAACCCTGTATTAACTTTCTTTATATTGTTGTAATGAGTTCTCATGACAATTGAGAGTAAGAAAACTATATGCAGCATAATGAATGTCAATAGTAATATTAATGTCCATGCCCTCTTGCAGGTGTTCCGCGAGTTCTTCATCCACGCGGATGGACCGAAGCGACTCCGCCGCGGTGACTCGTCCATCATACGATACAGGATCTTCAATTATCTGTACCAGCCGCTCAGCGTGAGTATACTACACCAGAAGTCAGGAAATACGTTTTTTTTAAACGCCCCCTAACGTCTATTCCACAACGTCCTGAATACGGCCTCGGAAGGATAGCTGATAAGTTGTGAGCGGACTTTGGCCAGCTCTGCGGCTTCTCAGTGGCCTTGAGATTTCTTGACCTACAGGCTATACCTGTTGCTTTGCAAATCTGACAGTAAGTGTAAAGTGATGATAAAGTTCATGTCATGTGTGACATAATTTACAAAGACATTTGAAGTCGGGATATTATTTATGGTTTTGTTAGACATTTCAAACATTGATGTCAGAATAATTTAAAAGAGAGGATGCTAAGGGCCTTTTGAAGACCTCTGGCTAGTTCTCCTTAGGTTGCGTTACCGACATGACCTACAATGTCAGCAGAGTTTTATTGCCAGGTTCAATCTCACGGTTCTACCTATTGCTTTGCGAATCTGGCAGTTCATGTAAATATAGAAGCAATAATATTTTTATTTTAAGTACTTAATGACGTTTGTAAGAGCCATTTAATGACAAATAAAGAAATCATTATTTCATTATTATAGTCCAGGCTTTCAAAGCACATGTTTCACGCAGTTTGACACTAAATAGACACCTCAGTGCGATTGTTCTAAATATTTGTTCATCTCCAGGTACAAATCCAAGTGCTCCCCGACCCTCACATATCAGTTTCGACGGATACAGAGGAGACAGCTTGTATCGCGGCTCGCTCCTCTATAGCCCGAAGGGTGACCCTCGTGGCTCGCGTGGCCAGCTCTGCGCGACTCAGTCTCCGGGCCAGGACCATTAATGATGGCCATTGTCCCAATGTTACCAATACCGCTTCTGTTAGGTAAGTGCTTCTAGGTTCACTGCAGTTGAATCGTCATCACTTACATGAGGCAAAGAAAGTGCCTGGTCCATTGCCGGGTGACAGAGTATCTAATCATCAAAACTGATAAAATTACGTCCGTTGATGTTTTTTCTGATAAGTGTCTGAATAGGCTTGGGCCTATTGCCGTCTTTAAGAGCCTCGGACGTCAGCAGATGCACTGCGTGTATATTGTAGATGTAATTCAACCCTGAATTACATCTGTAAGGCAATCAGTCAGAACTGCCATTTACTAAATCTAGAAAGATTCGTTTCAGTCTGTTTTTCTTGAGACTCCTAACTAACTAAATAAACAAAAAGTGCCTGATGTGTTAGTAGGGACATGTGGCACTAATAAATTAACCAATGAAATCTATTCGAAATTACAGTGATGAAGTGATCATTAATATGTACATAGAACATGAAGGAGTACCTGTATACGAACAGAAATCTATACTGCTATGTGCTAATGGTAAGATTGTTTGCTTGATTTGTAAAGTAAGACATTATGTTCTTAGTGTCTTATCAAAGAACTATTTAGACTGTAATGCTCTGATCAACTGAACTTCCAAGACTGTCGAAGACCCCAAAAAAAAGCGATCAGTATCTTACTTCTTAGAGCCGTATCTACAGTGATTTTTTGGAATTTTAATGCTCACTTAGTACTGACTATTTCATCTTTCATCTTCCTTAAAAAATAACGTCCTTCTAAGGAGTCCATTTTAAATGTATCGAACCTCTTTTCAGATAGCGCTGACCATAGAGCATATACATCCAACGATATCTACTCTAGTACATCACAGATAGAATGGAGCTGGCCTCGAGTACAAGCCGTGCCTGGGACTGAGACTTTGACTCTATGGACTAGTAGCGACATGACTGGACCTTTGTTAGCTGTAAGTATTGTGCTAAGTGACCCTAAATACCCCAGTTATCCTCGCCTGTAAGGCACTGCACCTTGACAGGACGAGGTTCTTCAAAGTGCCCGGAAACGTCAATAGGTTCACCCTTATTACATGGGACCTATAGTTATTGACGAAAAGAAAATTTAGTAATACAATCATTTTGAGTAGTCCAAGCGTCCAGCAGAGAACATAACTATTTGAAATCACCTACTGACGCCACTGGCAAACAAGCTTCACCTGATTTTACGCACCACTGACAAAAGCAGTTGCGCAAACTGAAGCTGAATAAAATATGCCTTCGGGAATATTTAGCTATATTTTTTTAAATCATTTAAGTATTACTCGGTATTTTAGGATGCAGACTCCCTGGTGACGTTACCTCGTGGTTGCGGCGAACAGAACATGGCGCAGCTCGCCACCAACCTGCTCGCTCTCGAACAGCTAGAACCTTCTGCCATCGCCGCCTTTGTGGCCAAAGAACACGTCACTAGAGGTGAGTGCCATTTTCATCATCTTCATCGCCATTAACATTTGCGTCATTATTACAATCACCCTCATCATTGCTATTTACAACACAATCATATCTAACACCATGATCTTAATCTCTATCATCATTAGCTTCGAGACTTGGGATGCCGCTGGCTTCGCTGGCTTCACCATTGTCATTGCTTTCATTATTATTATTTCCATTACAATTGTTATCGACAACACCAGCAAAGTTTCACTCATAATTGATTATATTAGACCAGTGTCGATAATTTGTGAAACCAAAAAAAACATGGTAGGATGAAACCCATTACAAAAGGACGAGAATATAACAAAAATAAAAGGAAAAATAATTTACAGGTGATCTGAGGTCGGAAAGTGGAAGGGGGTGAGTTTTAAGGGTCAAAAACGGTTTATCTCGATTTCCGGCAAAACTACAAGTCCTATGGAAAAAAGAAAAATTACAAAGTTGTAGGTAATAAAGAGACCTACAACTTTGTCATTTATTTTTTTTCCATAGGACTTGTAGTTTTCGATTTCCGGCAAAACTACAAGTCCTATGAAAAAAAGAAAAATTACAAAGTTGTAGGTAATAAAGAGACCTACAACTTTGTCATTTATTTTTTTTCCATAGGACTTGTAGTTTTCGATTTCCGGCAAAACTACAAGTCCTATGGAAAAAAAAATGAATTACAAAGTTGTAAGTAATAAAGAGACCTACAACTTTGTCATTTAATTTTTTTACCGTTTTTTACCCTTAAAAACGGAAGTGGAAGGGGGTGGCCCCTTCCACTTCCCGACCTCAGATCACCCGTAAATTATTTTTCCTTTCATTTTTGTTATATTCTCGTTCTTTTGTAACGGGTTTCATCCTCCTATTATTTTTTTTTCAGTTTTTACCATTTTCAAAGGCTTCAGCCCTAGTCTAATAAATAGGCCCTAATTGAGATATAAACCTTACTGCTGCCAAACAATTAGGTTAGACTGCACTAGCCGTGGTCACAGGTGGACACAATATCACACTATAGTCTTAGGCGTCACCGGTTAACTCTTTTATTTAACCCAAATATTACCATAATCATCTTCATCGATATGCTTATCTCCATTACCATTCTCATCAGATTTTGGCCAATTGGCCTTCTTATAATATAATTCTGTTCAATACCCCAGGGTTCACTCGCCAGCTGCAGTACGTGCATCCTTCCGGAGGGTTCAGTGCGTTTGGCGCGTCGGATGTGACGTCATCAACATGGCTTACCGCATTTGCTGTCAAACATTTAAGGAAGGCACACCAGGTATAGTTACCTTTTTTACAATTATACTTTATCTACTGAAATCCGCGGCTTCGCCCCCTTATAATCCGGACACTAATAATAATCTGCTCCCGAGTCTCACTCGAATCATCACCTCATTAACATTAGTTCAGTTATTTAGCGTGATGGGCGAATACTGGCCCGAATAACCGAAATCATGGTTTCGGACTTAAAATCATTTTCTTCATCGCCCTGAGTTATCTGCGGATCAATCAACGGCCATAAACTCTTGAGCATAAATTAATCTTGCTAAATTCCCTGACACGACAATCCTGATCGCCCATTATGTCGTGATATCAAAATAATTCGGGTGTCAGTGGCGTAACTATACCATATGGGGCCCGTGGCAAATTCTTTGATGGGGCCCTATCAGTAAATATCGTCACGTTGTACTCAGTTTAATTTTAATAAACTTCGAGATTTCCCTCCGTGGGACCTGGAAGCGAGAGCCCTTGCGTCATTGTTTCAATGGCACAAGGAGGCGCTGGAGAGGGACCACAGGCCTATGACTCGAGAAATCGAGGAACACCGGTCCCAACTCCGCCAGGAACTCATGGAGACTTGGAGAGTGCGACTTGAGCAACCAAAGTGGGGAACTACCGTCATCGCGGCGGTGAGACCGATCATGGACGAGTGGCTGCAGAGGCGGCATGGTGACCTCACGTATCGTGGATGCTCCGGTAGCTATCTGTTTCGCATCCATCGTGAGGTCATACCCGGTGTATACACTGCGGGTTTCCGATGACGACACCGCACTCCACGCGTTGGTGGAGTGCTCAGCGTGGGCGAGTCAGCGCCGGGACCTTGTAGTGGGTCCTCTCGCTGGAAACCATGCTCCAAGCCATGGTCTCCAGCGCGAGTAAGTGGAACGTGGCCGTGTCCTTCTGCGAGCAAGTCATGCTCGCGAAGGAGGCGGCCGAGAGGGAGAGGGAGCGTACCCTCCCCGCTGAGTTTCGCAGTCAGCGGCCAGGGCGTCGCAGACTCATCTACGCCCAGGACCATCGACATCCATTATCGGGGCCTGAGGACGGCGGGATAGCCACCCGTTGTCCTTACAGAAGCAGGCTAGAAGGGTTACGTGCTGCGAGGCCTTTGCCCCACAGCAAGAAACCAGATTCACTCACCGACGCGGGATAAAACCCAACCCTAACGACGCGGGATTTTCGTTCCGTCCAAACCCCCGAAGAGGCCACACAGCTGGCCAAAGTTCGCCGGGCGCCACTGGAAATACCTTCTGGGGTCTAGAGACGCTCGCAGCAATGGACATGGGAGCGGCCGCGGTCTCGCGTAGTTAAAAAAAAAACTTCGAGATTTTCAGCGAACTCAATTACACGTTGTATACTACTCTGTCAAAGTAAGTCCCACTTGCTCTCTTGCCCACTGTGCCCTTCCACCTGCACTGTCGAGGACTTATATGGAGCAACGGACAACGCCGTGGCCGTGGCCAACTATTGGGCTGGGAAGGTCTAGCAGAAACGAGATACTGTAGCCATTGACTCGAAGAAGAAGACCACTTCGTGGCACCGGTTTTCAGTCGGTAGAAGACATAAAGGAGCATTCGCGGCGAGAACTGAACTCTATTCCGGAAACAGAGTTCAAAAAAAAGTTTTGATTATTGGATTATTCGTTGGCGTAAGTGTATCGTTTCTGAAGAGCATACTTTGAAAGTGATACAATAAATTTGGATGAATAACAAAAATTTTGTGTACGAGTATTATTGATTTTTTCCCGGTACTTTCTTGACAGAATGTATGTCCCACTAATGGTCATAGGCCACCTCTCTTAGGCGAGAGGGCATGGTCTGTAGTCCCCTCGCCCACGCTAGGCCAATGAAATACGTAAAATTTCTCGTCACGGGTAACGTGTCCATCTCTAAGAATGAATCAACATCTTTTTGTTTAGGTTGGTTGAAATGCTCAACGATTAACTCGTAGAGTCACAGATGTCAGTCTGCCAGCATTCCTGTCGTCGGTCCATAGCACCGAAGAATTAGTCAGGAAAATTTTGTCAAATACACTGATTGATTCCGAGGTGCGATGCAAGACCGATGCCATAAATGCTTGGAGGATGTCTTGCCCCGACACTGACACCCGACACATCCGGACTATCTATGGAATGGGGTCTCGGGAGTCATTAAGAGATAAGTTTAAGCATATTAACATCCTTACAGTGTATTCACAGTATATTTATGAAATTTTATTGTATACCCACAAGAACAAAAGTAAATTTGTGAAAAATAGTGATAATCATAATCTAAACTTAAGAAATAAGGATAAACTGGCTGTTCCTAAATTTAGGCTTCATAAAGTGAGTAATTCTTTTGCGGGGAACTTTATTCGAATGTATAATACATTGCCAACCGAAATAGCAAATTTATCTGTCAATAAATTTAAAAAACTAATAAAAAGTAAATTGTGCCATAAAGCTTATTATAGTATTAATGATTTCTTAGATGACAAGGCGGCCTGGTTGTAACACGAATTGCTCCTTTCTAAATAACTCTGTATTAGATTTAAGATGAAATATTTTGGAAAAAAGCCGAACTGAGTTTCTTGAGGGCTCTTCTCAGTCTCGTTGCATTTTGGAACCCTCGGTAGAGTCACACCAACTTCTGACGAATCTAAATAATTTTCTGAAAATTTCAAAGATAATAAACGTTATTTTATTTTATTTTATTTTATTTTATTTTATTTACTGACCTGCCCTCACGCCT
Organism: Nudaria mundana; assembly: GCA_963556515.1. NCBI lineage: Eukaryota > Metazoa > Arthropoda > Insecta > Lepidoptera > Erebidae > Nudaria > Nudaria mundana. The sequence continues at coordinate 1,679,810 of OY748301.1, read as the reverse complement.
AGGCTCACAGCGACTGTGGGATTCACCGCTCTGTAAATTGAGAATTAATACACTAATTGACACTTCTGTCAATATTTCAGAGCGTGCACGCCTACTAGCTGTTGGAGAATGGGAGTCAGGGTTATGGATCCAGGCGTTCCCATCGCCCAACATCGGTACAATGTTGGACGACACTACCTTCCGCATTGCCACTTGCCTTCGGCTGGGTACACCTTGTGTATCCCCGCATCATTGCACCTGTGGAGTAGCCGTCGATAATCTGGGACACCATGGCCTTTCTTGTAGCAGAAGCGCAGGTCGTATACCTCGGCACGCTATTCTAAACGACATAATTCGTAGGGCTCTTTCCACCGCAGGTCTTCCGGCCGTACGTGAACCAGATGGTTTAGCACGAAGCGATGGAAAGAGACCGGACGGTATGTCGTTGCTACCGTGGAAGATGGGAAGGCCTTTGGTGTGGGACGCTACATGCGTTGACACCTTAGCACCTTCACACCTTCCAAGCACATCCGGATGTGCCGCCGCTGCTGCTGCATCGGCTGAAGACCTTAAACGGCGTAAATATGCTGACCTAGCAGGTTATTACATATTTGAGCCGTTTGGGGTTGAGACACTGGGGTCATGGGGTCCGAGTGCTCGCCGCCTTTATAGAGACATTGCTAAACGCCTAATCGATGCTTCTCAGGACCAGAAGGCTGGCTATTTTCTGGCCCAAAGAATAAGTATCGCCATCCAACGTGGCAACACAGCCAGCATTCTGGGAACCTTCCCAGTCGGCAATGACGCGGAGGATATTTTAAACGATATTTTGTAATGTAAATATTTTTAGTCTATAATTATGTATAACTTGAAATTGTATTACGATCTAGAATAGAAATCGTTTATTCATGAAAAAAAAATACACACAGTACAATTTATCTTTACCTCCGACAAACTGCATAGCAGTTTGTTGGCAGATGCAACTCCCGTTATATAATATTATAAAATTTTACAGTTAGATACCATTACTTAACAATAATATAGTCACAGTAGCAAAGATATAAATATACCCATGCTAAGACACATTCAGAAACCGAACAGAACTCTTTGTTTCACTTTGGATTTTAAGCAGAACTTATAAAAATATACTTTTCAAATAAAATAAAATACTCGGGTACAATGTAAAAAAATATTTTTGAACTTCGCGGCCTCTTGGACCGGGGCCCTCTTGGGTCGGGGGCCCGTGGCATTTTGCCAGCCCTGCCACCCTATACGCCACTGTCGGGTGTACATGATATATCTATCGTAAAAGATTATAAAACGAAAATCTGTTTATTTTGTAGTTGCTATGGCCAAACCTGCAAGCTCCGCCAGCCCTGATCCGCGCAGAACGATGGCTGCTCAACCAACAGATGGAGAACGGATGCTTCAGGAACGAAGGACAAGTATTTCACAGAGAACTCAGGGTAATTTCTTATATTCCTTAACACTCACATAGATCCTCCACCATCTTAGAAGCTTGCAGGTGCCTCCTAAAATGTCGTAATTGTAGCATATTTTGTTCTTAGATGAATACAATATTTTTTTGTTGCATTTACACGCTTATTGATTTTGACACGACACCAATGTACATTCGTCCACATTTAATCTTAACAAAATGTGTAAATGTGTCAATTATTGAAAAAGAGTGACCGAGAGTTTTATTGCCAGGTTATTTCTCTCGGTTCTACTTATTGCTTTGCGAATCTGGCAGTACATGTAAATATAGAAGCAATCCTAAAGTTTTATACTATCTCAGTTTAGATTTTATCAAAATTGGTACCTCTACCTAAAAAAGACAAAGCATATGCTATGGATCCGAATACAGTATCTCAAACTCATTCACAAATCTTTAAAATAACATATTTTTGTATTTTAACGCAATGAGTTTGCTTAAACTATTCTTAAAATATTAAGAAATAAATTATAAATAGATCACAAAAACTGATGTCATCGGCGGGACTCGAACCCACGGCCTTTAATATATAATATTTTCTCAGGGTGGTCTTTCCGAAGAAGGTGAAATAGCCAGCGTGGCTCTAACCGCTTACGTCATCACCTCTCTACTCGACAACACTCCTCAGATCTCTTACCGAGTCCTCAGAAACACTCTCTTATGTCTGAGAGCCCTTCCAAAATCTCATTCTCCTACCAGAGTATATGCTCATGCGTTATTGGCGTATGCTTATATGAAAATTGAGAAGTATGAGAATGACTTGAGAAGGACTAATACTGTCAGTATATTGGAGAAAGTAGAAGATGATGCGGTTAAACAAGTCCTGGAACTGTTGAAGGTGGCTAAGAGAAGTGGTGGATACGTTTGGTGGGAAGCTAGTGAGTGTAGCCTTGTTTTTTTTTTTAATTTGTCAAAAGTTTGCGAAAAAATGTGATCACATTTTTTTATCTCAGGGAAATGGTCCGAATTTGAAAATTCTTCAATATATATAATAGCTTATTTATCGAAGAAGGCTACAGACATTATAATCATCAGGCTATTGTCAATTAGAGCGGGGCAGCAGTAAAATGTTGTGGTATTGTTGAAAATGTTTTATAAATAAAGATTTTTTTTTGGATATTCCCACACAACGTCCTCTATTATAAACCTTGTGCAATGGACTCTAGACAACTTATAAACTTACTTAAGTATATATTTGTAAATACATAGGAATAGGCAGGTACATATTATACAAAGAAAACACCCAAACTCCGAAACAAACATCTGATTCGACCGGAAATCAAACCGGAGACTACGTTTGAGGCAGAACTTCCTTTGCGCAGTACAATATTATAGTCATGCAGAAACTCTACCAACCCACAGGCAGCTTGTCCACCTCCATAGAAGCGACGTCGTACGCCCTCCTGGCGCTACACGCGGCTCCTCCACAGCTGCAGGCTGGGGGGGTCGGCAGTGACGTCAGAGGTGCCCTGCTCTGGTTAGGGTCTCATCGCTCAGCTACGGGCGGGTTTGTCTCCACGCAGGTATGTATCTTTCTGGTGGTGGATGATGGTTTTATTTATATTTTATTATTACCCTTGACTCATCATTCATCATTCACCGAGCCTTTTCCCAATTCAGTTGGGGTCGGCTTTCCAGTCTAACTGCGATTCGGCTGAACTTCGATATTTTCCGTGAAGCGACTGCCATCTGACCTTCACAACCCATGGGCGATATCGAAGTTCTGTAGTTAGACCGCGAGGATTTTTGATTTAGGGTTTCAACTACCCCTAACGACTGCCATGGATGTTCGTATGACAACCGGGACCGACGCGACAACGTGCTCTCCGACGCACCGAGGGGTTTCAGTGTCTTAAGAAATGGTCACCCATCCTAAGACTGCTACCACTAGACCACGAGCCCCCCCCCATACCCTTGACTATTGCCCGAATTACTTGCACTCGGTGAATGATGAAATACAAGAATTTCATCATTCACCGAGCCTTTTCTCAACGCAGTTAGGTTCAGCTTTCCAGTCTAACTGCGATTCGGCTGAACTTTGTTATTTTCCGTGAAGCGTTCGTATGACAACCGAGGCACGAAGGTGTCTCAGTGTCTTAAGCAATGGTCACCCATCCCAAGACTGGCCTGACTAGATTGTTGCTTAACCTTTGCAATGTGTTTGTCGGTTACCACTAGACGACGAGCCTACGAGGTTTGGATGTGTGGTAGGTAACAGAATGGGCGGATTTCTTGACATTCCATTACTGTTAAATAACTGCAACTGAAAATAAAAATATTTTGACATTGACTTTAACCCTATATTATAGCTAGGATAATTCACTTGCCCTCAAGTAAAACCGAGAGCAATAGTCTTCACAACTTTGCTGTCATAATACAAAATGCTAGGCAGGATAAGTTCGGACAGATTCAGGTACTTTCAAAATTTGGGCCAAAAATGTATGAAACGTGGACGATGTCTTTTATCGTATTAATAGTATCAGGCAACTTATCCAAAGAAGCCTGTTTATAATTCATTTGCATTAAGATGGTAGAAAAACCTTCGAACCATAACCATCTTTGTTAACAATTCTAGGACACCCTAGTAGGTCTAGAAGCCCTAACCGCGTGGTCTTCAACCACCACACCGTTCACGCACTTGAACGTGACAAGTCGGTCCAACGGACGGGACCAGACTGTCGCGTTGGTCCCAGGGAACAAAATCCCAGAGGTGATAAGCCTCATTCCTGCAGAACGATTACGGGTTAAAGTTCAAGGTTGGTAGAATAACAACATATCCTACTAATATTATAAACGCGAAAGTTTGTGAGTTTGTAAGTATGTATGTATGTATGTATGGATGTTTGTTACTCTTTCACGTTGTTTAATGAAACTTTACAATAATATAGCTAACACATAGGCTACAATTTAATAAAGATATTGTGTGAATTATTCAAAATATGACCACTAGTTATCTTATATGAAATTCCTTTTGGAACAGATTCCCGGGGTAAAAATACCTTACAGCATCCGTCAGTGAAGACCTGCTAAAATCGGTCCAGAGATTAGCCGGAATAAACAAACAGACAGACAACAAACTAAATTAAAAAAAAAAGTTAAAGGGGAAGTATAAGTACCTTCTATATGTACTTTCATATCGACGGTGGAAAGGAGAAACTAATGAAACGCCATTTGGCCAATTGTTCAGCAGAGCTGTTTAAAGTTTAAATTTTAACAAAAATGATAACTTCTTTGTTTATTAATGGATTTTTTTCAAATTGTGTCAGTAGATTCAGTTTTTTGTGTTGTACATTTTGTATTTAATATTAATTAATTAAAGTCAATCAATTAAGAAAAACGTGGCGTTTCATGTATATGACATTTTGAGTAAGCAGGGAAAAACACTTCATAGGCCTTCAAGAAAAGAAACTTGAAAAGACAAATTAATTCATTCACCATATCTCCGTAAAAATAGGAGGGAAAAATTATTTTAGATACCAAACCAATTTAAAAACGTAGAAGGATAAATGCTTCAATTCACTTCGATGAAAAATAAACAATATGAAAGATACTTTTATGTACGATGTCTGTCGCTATAATAAAATATTGATCTTATGCGATTATGAAGTTTAAATGTTGCGCAAATTAAAGGGAAAGGGATTTAGGTAATTGATCTAGTTTATTTCGATAGATATCTCCTTCATGAAATTGTTGAAGATTTGTTGAAGATTGTGTCAGTGTACATAATTATTTTTTTTGATGATAAAGGACTTATAGCCTTATTTATTACACATTAAATGATTACTCAATTAATTAACATTCTTATTAAAAAGTAGGAAGGGAATAACAACTGAAACGCCATGACTGGTAGATACTTTACTTTCGAGGAACAATACGTGTTACGACACGTTAAGACATAACTTATCGGGGAAAAAGCATTGAAAGACCAAATAAAAAATTAATTTGGAAGGGTAAATTGCATGATGTGGGATCTTTGTAGAAAAATAGATTCGGTCATTAACTTAAAAGTCACAAATTAATTTATTGACATTGTTAAAAAAAAAATATCATTAAACGGTCGTTTAAAGGGAGGGTATTTTTAAAATACCCTCCTTTTGTACTTTAAATGAACCGCCAAAAAGTGCTTCCGATTGACTTCTAACCTAGACAGATCGATAGAGAATTCAAAACTCTATCTAACTGTATATAAAACTCATTTTCGACCAAAGTGGCGTTTCATTTGTTTTGCCTTTCCACCGTCGATATAAAGCTGTGTGAACAAACAGACACCTCAATTTTATTAATCTGTATGGATTTGAATTGAACAACAGTTTACTTAATTTGTATGCCACCCAGGTAACGGGTGTGCCGTAGTGCAGGCAACACGCTCCTACCACACTGTGGCCCCTCAGGGGGGTCGCGACGAGAAGCTGCTGTCCGTACAAGTGGCGGTCCACACTGATGGACCCTTCGACTGTGACAGCAATGGGACCAACTGCTACTGTGCCGCTGTCATTGAGGTATGTCATGGAATTTGTGGAACTCGTGGAAGAACAGGGATATGAACTGCTTCGGCTTCTGATTAGACTCGCTTTCTATTACGTGGGACCAAAAGCTGCTATATCTGGGCGTAATAAATCTAAATTTGAAACTTCAATGAAAAATGTGTGTTGATTTTTAAATGAAGTAATAGCTACTTCCAGTTGGTTGTGTTATAGAAACTGTATCCAACATTTATTCTTTTCATCACTTCTATTCAACAAGTGACGATTTGTTCCTACATAAAGTGTTCTTAAAGTAACTCTTTTTGTTCAGAGAGTTCTTTTTAGCGGGAATATTGAGATTTGAATTTGGAACAAGAATCTTTTATAGCAATTCAACCGGAAAAAAAAACAAAACCCGCGATTTTTGTTCATTGCTAATAACTACATTTCTTTTTTGGAGTTTACTCCTTAAGAATCGATTTTCATATATAAGGCGCCCGGTATGAGAAAAATCCGAGGGGTAAAACCTACGCCGGGCGCCACTGGACATACCCTCTGCTAGTAACCAGAGACGCCCGGCAACGGACGTTAGAGCGGCCGCGACCTTGGGCCGCGGAATTAAAAAAAAAAAAAAAGGGGTAAAACCTACTAACAAGTAACGAAAATCGTGTCACGTTTTTGGTGCGCACCTCTAGTGCGCAACTTTCTAATTTGTTATGGTTAGATACTCGTACTTAAGGAGTAAACTCCAGTCGTGCGTCGGAGCTGACACACACACTTTTTTTTTCATAGAAGACGATGAGAAGTAATGTTTTGAAGCCTCGAGAGTAAAATTATTTTTTCTCGGGCGACGTACTTTGAATCGCTACGCTTAGGATTCTACTTTAGAAATCCTCGCTACGCTCGGGATTTTACTCTAGTAGATTCAAAATAGCGCCTTCGACTACAATATATATAATTTTACTCCCATGTCATATAATCTACTAGTTATTTCTATAAGACTCCAATTTAACGTCTAATGTCACCGTAAAATTGTAAATACCGTATAGTGTCAAAAGTTCTAACAAAAGCAGACTTCAAATTACAGGAACGCGACCAAATTAAAACGGGATCACTGGCTGCCTCCCCAGTTTAATTCCATTCTAATTAAGTCCCATTAATTTTCCATTCTAATAATATCTCATTTTAATTTAGTCCCATATCTTTTAATAAAAACATCAAAATCGATTCACCCAGTCGAAAGATATGAGACAACAAACATACTAAAACATACACTCGAATTGAGAACCTCTACCTTTTAGGAAGTCGATTATAAAGAGCAGTACCTACATGTTGCCAAGTATAAATTGGCGTTCCATGTGGAGGCGCCAAATTACATTGAAAAATTTATATTTGTGCCATTTTTTGCCACACGCACGCACTTCTTTTTCTTTTTTTAAAACGTTGCTACATCGGTCATCGATGATTTTCGCCAATGTCAAGGTAATGCTTGATTTTTCCCGCACAGAAGAACTAGTTACTCTGAACTAGTTCGCGGTGCGGGACAAGGAAACGTTGTTCGGTATTGTGATTGAGCGTTTGGGCCTGGCCGCAAAAATCCAAGTCCACTTGCCAACTTATACTTGGAGAGCCTAGGCTGACGTGCCTGTGCTGTTGTCAGACGTGCGTGGCGTGGAGTGCGGCGCGCTTCCCCGAGATGGCGCTGCTGGAGGCGCGCCTGCCCGCCGCCTACGGAGCCGACGCGACCTTGCTGTACCGACAACTGGACAACACCCACACACGTAACTATTTCGTTATTAATTCGTTAACTTTAGTAATTAGATTTTTATTTTTGTCTAGTTATAATTATTTGTATGGCACTGGTATTTTTGATTTCAGTCTAGACTATTAATTTCTTACATTGGGCATGTTGAGTACACATCATGTTTAGGAACTCAATTTAGAACTGAACCTTAAATATATTAGAACCTTATTGGTATTTTATGGATGTTTGTATTGTTTTCTGTTATGTGTTAATAAAAAAAAAATTATCTTCTCACTATAAGCGCTCGGACTGCAAAGATTCTATAAAGTTCTACAACGGTCTTGACTGTTGGACTTTTGGTTGGAATTACAAAGTGGTTAAATTTTTATAGAGGCGTAACGAAAATAGGCTTCCGTCGTATTACGTGGGACCAAAAAATACAGGCAAAGTATGAATAATGCTCTTCTGCCTACTCCTTCGGAGATATAGGTGTGATATGTGTCTGTCTATAATCGCATACAAAAGAATATTATAGGTAGAGATTGGTGCCCCATCCAATGCCAATGCCCATTTGATTTGTATATTATGCCGAGTAATAGCTCTATGTATAGTATTCTGTAATTTCCTGTTGCTTTACGAATCTGGCAGTAAATAGACATGAAACATCATAATGAACTTGCATTAAATGCATCCTTGTGGCTTAAATTAATAAATACTTATTTTGATTTTGACCTTACGATTTTCAAAATATTGTTATGTCATAGCAAAGGACGCCCTATTATGTAAAATGTGATCGTAATAAATAATAAAATTAATAAATATTTTGGACATTCTCACACAACGTCATCTAGCCCAAATTAAGCTAATATAAGCTTGTGTTATGGGATCTAGACGACTGATAAACATACTTATATATTTCTAAATACATACATATTATACATAGAAAACATCCAAACTCCGAAACAAACATTTGTGGATCACACAAATATTTGATTCAACCCGGGGGGATCGAACCCGAGACTCCGGAGTCGAAAGACGCCCACACCACCGGAGCAGTAAATGCCCCGAGGATTAAGACGTGATCTTTTATTTATTTCAAATGGTTTCTACTGAGTCCAAAAGTTATCCAACTTATAATAATCATAGACCAATAATTCCCCACTTCAGTACTCCGGCGCATAGAACTATCTCCGAGCAGCAACCGCGTGACGTTCTACCTGAGTGCTAAGGGTGGGGGCCCAGTGCCGGGCGCGGGGGGACACGAGTGCTTCACGGTGCACGCAGTGGGACCCCGCACTAGTACTAGACCGGCGTACGTCCGGCTCCTGGACTATTATGTACCAGAACATAACGATACACAGGTAAGTTGTTGAGTGACGACATTCATGGGACAGCGAGCGTTGGGTGGAGAGAGGAAAGGGTTGATTGTTTGGTGACTACCCACTTTCACATCTTATTTCTAACCATTTATGTCCATCCAAAGGTTGCCTGTAAGAGATCGCTTTTAGTGAACATTTTCATACGATGTTTCTCGTATTTATTTGTATTGGTAAAGTTTATTCTATTCTATTGGTTGCCTTGAATTGACACCAAAACTATTAGATCAATTTGAAAAATTCTTTCACCATTAACTTAACTGTAACTAAAGTTAACTTAATTGTTAGCAGGTAACTTAGCGAAAACCACGTTACCATAGCAAAATGTAGTGTGTCATTTTCGTCTGCCTACCCCCGTTTTTTTTTAATTCCGCGGTCACTCTCACATTACCGGGCGTCTCTGGTACGCACGTAGAAAGTATTTCCAGCGGCGCCCAGCTACCCCCTCGAGAATATAGCCATGATTATTTTGTATTTGTAGTATATGTAAAATCTAAATACTTTTTCTATGACCCAGTTGTTCACCATACCAGAAGATTGCCCACCTCGCGTCACCCACGACACTCCCCAACACGCAGTCTCAGATAACCTCTTCGACAAAGCCAGATCTCTGGAGGGTGATGAAATAATTATCACCAATGAATTTAACTTCGAAGATATCCCAGAAGGCATCCCTCTTGAAGACCCTTTATATGATAATCTGACTAAAAGAGAAAAATATTATAATAATAACGGAGCAATTGATACTGAAAATGCAACTGGAAATAAATTTAATGAAGATATTAATACAAATATTGAAAATGTTAAACAAAAAACAGAAGACATTGATAAATATGTTGAAAATACATCTAAAGCTATAACTGATAAAACTGATATAAATATTGAAAGTATCGATCGTAATGCAAATATACATCACACACAAAATGTAGCTCTTGATACTTTTACTTTAGACAATATTAACGGTATAAACATTACTAACACAAGTATCAAAAACAGTTCACTTGAACAAACTGCGCCTTTACAAAACGCAAACAGTAAAGAAAATAATCCAATTGAAATTTTTAGTAATACACATCATAATGCAAGAATTATGGAAAACATTAAAACTGCAACAACTTCAAATTCTAAATCTCAAAAACTGTCTCAAAATAGACCCATAGACAATCCAAATTTAGCAGATTTCCATGTCATAGACACTGATAAAGATTTAGAAGTACCAGGTGGCGTCGAAGGACCAGTTCCATCAGTGGTATTACCACCAAAAAACTTCGTACCACCAAGAGAACTTAAAACATTAAAAACTGCTCACACATCTCGCGGGATATATTTATTTTTTGAACCAGAGACGTATGAACAGAGGTACTTTTCACCGAAAATGGGCTTTAATAATGACGATAGGCACTTTAAAATTAGAAAGAATCTTAGGTAAATTATCTAACGGTATTACAAATATTATAAAAAGGTTTTGTTAGTAAAATGCATCAAGGGAACTACTGAATCAATGCAGAAATTCTTTCACTGTTATGTAGCTATATATTTCCTGAGTGCTAGGCTATTTTAAATGGACAAAACGAGAAAACTCTATCAACCAAAGGTTAAAACGGCTGGTTAAATAAATAGAGAAAGTAAAGATTCTGATAAAACCGCGACGCTTCGGGAATCAATAAGATATTTTGTACCTTTAATAATAATATTTTAGATGTACCTACCTATGCAACAGTTAACTTATTTTTATTTGCAATAAAAATAAATACCCTATGCATTTAACAATATTGTTTTAGACTGACTTAATTTATTTATCCCAATGGGTGTTTTCACATTGCACGATATCGTGCATTTTGATTCTTACCTTAAAGTTACTACATACTGCTAGTTACGATATCGTCACGATAAGTGTCGTGAATCTAACCTAATATACTGATTTCGAAACCTGACAGCGTTTTTTATCACACTTTGGATCTAGCATCACGAAATGCAGTTCGCGTTGTCCCCAGGCAGATCTCGATCAGCCCAGTTTAACAATTGGCCCACGACATAATACTTATCTTATGTAATTTAGTTAGGTATTAATTTATTACATTTCAATTCAATAAATCTCCATACGAATGTTATTTAGGCTGTGAATAAAGGGAAATTAAATAATTAAATCCAATCTTGTTTTATTTCTTCAATTACCTTAATGTTGATTTGTTTTTTAAACAGTTATTCTGCAATAATATACGTACTAGTCATTATCCACCGAGCCTTTTTCCAACTCAGTTGGGGTCGGCTTTCCAGTCTAACTGCGATTCGGCTGAACTTCAATATGTTCGAAGATTTTTGATTTAGGGCTCCAACTACCCCTAACGAATGCCATAGATGTTCGTATGACAACCGGGGACCGACGCGACAACGTGCTCTCCGACGCACGCAGGGGGTCTCAATGTCTTAAGAAATGGTCACCCATCCCAAGACTGGCCTGACTAGATGTTGCTTAACCTTTGCAATGTGTTAACATTGTCGGTTACCGCTAGACCACGCAATTATACGTACTTGTGGTTTCCTACAACTACGTAGTAGGTCATATTCCCTATTCTGTGCTAAGTACTACGTTACATATTATGGCCATAATAAATGCTTAAATTGAAATTCACACGAACTGCAGAGATTACAACATCTGTCCTGTCTTTGAAATAGTTTTATTCACAGAGTAGTTGTAGATTTTCTTATAGTAATAATAATAAGCATTTATTGACACAATTTGTAACATAGTATACAGTATTCAAGTTATAATACTTAGTTACAAAGTTTACACGAATATTGAACTCTGCCTCGTAAACTAGGTGAGATACCTGTATCTTAGGAGGCAGTGTTCAACTTTACAGGTAGTAATTTAATAAGTACTAATTTAGTGGAGTACGTAGTGTCGTGATTGTTTGTACAAATTACCTATTACAACATTTACTTACATAGGAAATTAAGATGTCGGAGTGTGATTATGTATGTATGTATGTGTGTGTGTGTGTGTGTGTGTGTATGTGTGGAACTGACGTGAGTGCATAGTCTATGCGAGTATGACTACAGACAGAGGACTGAGAATGAGAAACTGTTGCTCCTGATCTGCTCCTCTGTGAATAATTCCGTTCTGAATCCTCTGTGGTATAATCACGAAGGTGTGTTATACCTACCTACCATACTATGTTAGCATGAGATGATAATAAATATCTTCATATTATTATATCATCCGAACAACAATCTGACAATGATTTGAAGTCTAGTCTCTATAATATCACAGAGCCTAGTAACGTCATATTACTCGTATTATCACCACTCACCACTCTACGTCCGATATGCAATCTATGAATGGGTGCAAGTACAGATTTGTTGTTAAAAACAGTAGGTATAAAGTACTTGCATACATATTATCTTCGCCGGTCGCTCAAAGAGGTAAGCAGAGGTCTATTGTACACCCACATTTTACCATATTGTTGATTCCATGCACTAGGAATCCAGTCTATTGCAACTCTGCCAGCCTCGTCCATTGACCAGCTCGTGCACTACTTGCAGGTAAGTTTGGTTTGGAAGATCTTATTTATCTTGATAGAAATTAAAAACACGAAGATCAAAAATACCTAAGAATCTAATACGATGCGGTAGATTTGTAGGATAGCCGCGCTTAACGGTAACAAAAGCAGGACATAGTTTTCCAAATATGCAGTGCTTAAGTATATATTATTGTAATTAAACATGTAAAAATTATTAAGAAACAGTAGTCGGTGAACAGGGTTATTTGAATTATTTTTGAGAAAGCCAGCTTGCAATTGATGTAACTTGTGACCAAAGCATTTGTCACCGGTGAGGCGATCCCAATACAGTGACTCATTCTAAAGTTATTGATTTAAACTATTCTGTGGTATGACACAGAAACTATATACTCAAAATACCTACTTAAACCTCTGAACTACATTAGAATTAACAAAATTAATAGGTAATCGTGTTACAAATAACTTTGTAACTAACAGAAGGAATTAGCTAGACTTATCATGTTACTGCAGAAGCAACAGGCTTATCATGTCATAGCAGGAAGTTCCTATACAATCATGACTACTGCCATTCCATACAGTCACGCTTAGTCTTTCCTGTTGGTTAGGCAGAGACTATTGATCTCCACTTTGTTTAAGATATAGGTATCTGATGTGATATCGTATCTTTAAAACTTCTGAAATGTAGCTATTTAAAGTCTTCTGTGCTACGGCAATCACATTATTCTCTATATAGTCAAAACATCCATTTTCTACATAGGTAGCTAGGTTTTCTATATTATATCCCCCAAGGGGTATCATATCAACCACACTTGGCTAGTCATTTTGTTAGACGTATTACATATTATTATAGTTCATCGAAGCCTAGGATAGCTAAAATAGCAACTTTTGTTTGAAATTTACTGTGTAAAATTCACATATCACGCCTATATCCCCGAAGAGGTAGATAGAGGCGTGTTACACACCCACAACTTGCCAGTATTTTTAGTCCCTCGTAATTGCCGTCACGTTACTCTAGAAAGTGGGTTGCATCCAAAATGGCAAAATTATTTTAATAAAATAAGCATATGTATTATTATAATTTACAAAAATAAATTTGAAATCTGTTGCCTTTTGACAAAATGTTGATGAAAGGCAACAAAGTCCTACGTGCCAGCCGCTGTGGCACAGTCAATTAAAGTATTGGTCATCTAGGACTCGATTGTCTTGAATTTTACAAATGAAAGAAAACAGTTGTTAGCAACATTTTAATATATATTTTTATTGAAATGAATCCAATCATACATTATCTTGGATTTTTAATGTACGTTCTTTATTAAAATAATTATAATAATTACAAAATAATCCTTATTGGCGTTACAATTATTACACATTAAATAAAAAAAGAATTACGCATCATTCGCACTCTCAAATTCCATAATATGGACAAATAGTTTTATTTCTTTAGTGAATTTGTTTGAGCAACTTTCCAAATTTTACTGTAAATTGAGAATAATATGGATAGAAGGTTCTGTTTTACACAGAATATGCTGTTTTAAAGCTATGCGGACATTTCGTTAAATTAACTACAATTAAATGCACCATTTGAAACATACTATATAATACTTTTCCTGACCATCGTATAATTCTTACTATGTTCAATGTGCAAGCAATATCAAATCTGTTCATAGAAATTATTAACCAAATGGATGGATTTTACATGTATATTTTACATCCATAATTTTTTAGTAATTTTATAATAATAATCTTATTGTAATTGACATGCATTTAATAATCACATGAAGCTAAATTAATGTTTGAACAGTTATCATATTGCATACACAATCACCTGCCAACGCTTGAAGAACACCATCCAGGATCAATCTTGAAATCCAGCCAAAAGTTCTACAGATCCAGTGCAAACTTTGTCCACACAAGTACAGTATGGCATGAGCTCTAAGTACAGTAATTATTCAGTATAATCTCATTTCTGCTAATGAAAGTGGACACAAAGTTGTCTCGGTAGATCTCCTACCAACATGTACGTACTGTCCAAACTAAGCCACATTCAGACTCTCTCTGTTTATCAATAACCATTCTGTACAGAGTGTAACAAAATGCAATAAAATTTAACAGTTACGATAGCGATTTCTTTACACAATGTTACTGGTAACTTGATATTAACTGTGCAACACGCTATTGGTCATATTATATTATAAGATAAAAATTATTTAATGTTGAACCCCTGGCATGTATTACCAGGCTTATGTCAAGTTCCCAGTAACCCTGAATATTCATAGATAAATACGCGCCGGGGCGGGCCGCCGCGCCTCCCAGGCGCCCGTAAACATTTGAACAAGATCGACTCTTACGCGAATATGTACAGGCGTGGAGGTGGAGCGGCCGCTGCGGCTCACGGCGCAGCGGCGGGACATCATTGGCTCTTGAGCTCCTTACCGATGGAGTAGGACACAAGCCTCGCCCAGTCCACCTTGGTGCGCATGACGGGCAGCTGCCGCCGCAGCGCCTTGAACGTCGTGTCGCTCATCGTCTTATAGTTGTCCGAAATGGCGCTCTGATAGGCGTTTTCTGCGTCGCACACCACTCGCACAAACTCCTTGGCCGTGGCGGCCTCCCCACTCACAGCCACGGGTGCCCGCACCTCCTTGGAGCTCACCAGCTGAACGTTGCCATCCTCGTAGTAATGCACTTGCACCCGCAACATACCGCGGAGCTCAGCCGCACCAGCACCCACTGTCATAGACCAGACCGAGCGCCATCGCCCGTTCCAGTAGTTCTTCGGCTGAAACTGGTGGTCTTCAATACATGCTACTAGTTGGACTACGCCTGCGTCGAGAGTGCGACCTACAACGAGACTGGCACCGTGCTTGAAGTGAGCAGCCACGTACGCCGTCAGCTCCTCGTCAAGAGCGGCCCGCCAGGGCTCTGCCCCTCGATCTGGCTCGAAGGGTTCGTACTCGGATGCCTCTTTACGTAAATGGTCAAACTTAAAGGAACGTTTAGACCTAGGGTCGAAGAATCTCCCACCACCGAGTTCATTGTGATCCGTGATGAGAGTGTAGAGTTCCGAGCCTTCGAGGCGCACGGGCGTTAGTTGATCCTTATTGTATTGTGAAAATGCGCCGCTGGCACCTTCTTTCAATAGGGTGTCATTGTTTAGAAGAACCCTTACATCATTGAACACCTCATTAAATTCACCTGGTGGAGAATGTAATATGAAATCTGAAACGATTCTAACTTTTTCTTGATCACTAATCACTTCGTCACCGTCCGCCGCCATTTTTGATAATACTTTTGACACTATGACACTAATGACAGAATGTCGGATATGTGAAATAACAACTTCAACTAACTGCAATCATCGCGTTCACCACGAACGTAGAGGCGTTCACAATAATATAGAAAATTATGAAAGTATTGCTAATATTTATGCAATGTAAACTGACAAGTAGGTATTCACAATTTGACAATAAACATTGCTTTTATGAAGTGTAGGTAATACAAAGGCTAAACAAATATATTGTATTGTAACAGAGAAAATGATTAAAGTTTCAAGCTTCATTTACACTTCCCGTGGTGCGTTCCCTTTCTACTATATTTGGGCTAGCAATAATCTATCTATACAGATATGACGATAGACGAGAATTTTAATCTTAATGTTTTCTAAATCATAAAATATAGATAAATATCTTTTTATTCTCGTTGTGGTCTTGTCATATCTGTCGGTATCGGCAATAGGGTTGCCGCCTATTACGTGGGACCAACGAAATTGGCAAAGTGTGTGTAATGCGCCTCTGCTTACCCCTTCAGCTATGGCGTGATCTAATCCGTGGGCGTGCGGCGTGATAGACTGATGTGTGTCTGTCAGTTATTTTGATAGATTTGATTGACAAACACTGACAAACAAAAAGTTTGACTTTGACATCTTTGACAAGACGAAGACGATCACCTCCTCTAATTGACCGTGTTGTGGTGTTGTGTAACTCCTAAAAACTTATTTATATTAAAAAATGAACAACCTTATAAACTACAAATATACTGATACACCTGATGGTCAGGATATTTTCATGAAGGCCTTGGTCACATCCAAATATGTTGGAGCTGCGGGTGCGATCATGGGTACCTTTGATATTCTCATGTTTTCAAAACCCAAGGGTGCCGCTGCTACCTTTGGTAGGTTCGCCTGGTTCGTTGGCCCTATGGTTGGAATGGCTTCCGCATTTACCATAACTTCTAATATGGCAAGGAATTTTAGAAACAAAGATGACAAATTTAATTATTTCTTGGGTGGTGCTGTTACTGGCAGCATTATGAGCGCTTGGCTGCGGACGCCAGTGATCGCGTTCCCTGCAGCCGCCATATTAGGATTCATAGGTATAGTAAGCAAGACTGCGATGCAAGAGAATTGGATTATACTCCCTGAATTAAATCAAGCAACCAAAACCGCTACATCAGTCAGAAATGATTGGACTCTTGCTAAAGATCCTGAACATTTGAAAGGCTGGACAAACGGTATGTGTTCCACTTATTAATATAAAAATGACTTGAGGTTACTTTACCCTTCTAATTCTTTTTGTAATAATATGTTGTCATTAGCTTTAGCTTAGTCAAATAGGTCAAATTAGAACAAACAACAATAAAACAGTAGAAATCATTTGTTTGTACATTTAATAATATTAACAAAAAAATGTGTGTGCATGATAAAAAAATACTAATAAAACATATCCGGGATGCACAAAGCTCAACTCGGGGTAAAATACCCATAGGTGTTATGCCATGAAAATAGGATAAAAAAAAAGTTATCATCATATTCCACACAGTCAAAGCTGCGGTCATCAGTTAGTAGCTGATTCTGGCTATAGAGTATTTTTATATACTCTGGTGACGTCGTAAGTCACGATATTAACACAATATGATCACAATATTAGAAGTCTTGGGCTAGTGGGGTCTTAGTTGGTAAACGCTCTTCCATTGTGATTCATTTTCTAAAATTATATCAAATAAAGACTTATCAATTTGTTTCAGGTAACTAATCAGAATCAAGAAGCATAAATGTAGAATGTACATACTATCAAAACTTTCTTTAAGCATTAAAATAAATTATAATTGAGTTCTTAAACCTGCCTTGTTATTTTAAGTGCCCTAAGTGCCTCTAGGCCTATAGGGATTACTGGCACTCTTTGGAGGAGGCCTTCACCCATAGAGGGATCCATTTATAATTAGTGGAAACTCTAAGTCATCCTGATCTCAAAAATTACTAATTTACTAGTGGTAATTACAATCATTTTATGGGATATAAGCTGATGTATTAAATCAAGGAATACTTGTGCCAAGTGAAGATCGGATAAAAACTGTGGCCCACAACACATACAGACCTGACGGACAAAAGCAAAATTGTCCAATCTCGAAATAAAGACGCTTCACTCGCTCGGTCAAAAAAAATTCTCACAGAATGCCGTATTCGGTAGTATTATTGTTCTCTATGATGTTAAATTATGCACAAGTAACTACAGCTAATTTGTCAAGTCAAAACCGGAACTTTCAAAGTTTGCCAGACCTTGTCTGTAGGTCGGCGGTTACAACACTTGTAGGTGAAGTTGGCGTGGGTCTCAAATATATGTGGGACAGAATGCACCCTTTATATTACTACAAAAAAATTGTCATACGTGTGAAGCCGGGATAAACCGCTAGTATAACAAAGACAGTCATATTGTCATTGTCAAATTATTACCCAGTGGGTCCATTGGAAAACAGCGAATTCAACCACTGTTTCAAATCTGATTTTATACTGACTGAAATTTTATCTAAAGGACCCCACAATATTGCTTCTTGTGGAACACCACAAAAACTTAAAGTTAACGCATTCAAAACCTTTTTAAAATGTAGTTTTATAAAATGAAATATAAAAATCATAATTTAAGAATCGTTCCGGCCTCATCTCTCCTACCGTCTTAACTGTCCTTCCTCTCAAATCCGACATCTTTTCCTACTCTTTTACCGTGCATGCCGTCAGACTGTGAAATCCTCTTCCAACCGACATAAATTACTGCAGAACTATGTCTAGCTTCAAGAAGACAGTGAAGGAACACTATCTCTCTTCTTCTCCTTAATTGAGCTGAGTTTACGAAGCTTTCTTAAGCGACTCGTGTATTTCGTTTGGGATCGAACTCCTCCTAAACGACTGGACCGATCTTTTTGAAATTTGGCACAGTCATAGTGACCATCACCGTGAGTGCATATATCTGAATTCATGAAGATCGGTCCAGTCGTTTAGAAGTTCGACCCGGATCGACAAACTCGCTCAATTATTGCAACAGCAGAATGCATTGCATACCTAGTTATTGTATGGTTATATAACTTGTTATGTATGTATTTATGTGGTTAGTGTTTAGAGGAGATCATGATTGCAAACAGGTGCTGCTGTTTACAATCATGATCTCTCTTAGGCCCATTGGAAGAGATCTCTTTTGAGATAAGTGGCTCCTTTGTATACATGTTTAGTTTGTATACATTTACTGTTCTTATTTACTGTGTGTGTACAAGAATAAATAAATAAAAATACTATGACCATATTTGAGGGACTCCCTCAACTAGGTAGGCCAGGAGGCACGCCTTCAGGCTTAGGGAGGGGGCAAAATTAAACTATAAAATTATTTATAAATTAATTTTGTTATTTCCTTACAATTATAAAACAGAAGCATAAACAAAATGCTACAATAAATTATAAACTTATTAAATAAACAACTTACAGACACTTTTTTGTCAATATCAAGATGATGATCAAACAATATTCCAACAACAGTAGAATTATGGTAGCGTAACAATAGTCGATTTATTTTTCAAGGTAGTCGATCTCAGCAGATTTTCCGAGAACAAGAAAAATTATTCCATGTAATCTCATTCTAAAAACTACATGAAGTAACATTAAATACCAAAGTTACGTAGGTAGGTACTTATTACGGCCATAACACACTAACTTTTAGCAGCTGCAATAGGCGATTTTGCGCCATTTGTAAAATTAAAAGCGCACTTATCGATGCTGCATCGCGATTAAGTGAACCCATCGTGCGTTTTAGCCGCTGTTCCGATGATTGATGTAGGCTGTAATGTTGTATTCGATAATCGATACTTAGTTTCAAAATGATGAATTTCAAATTGATTGTTTTATCCTACTAATATTATAAATGCGAAAGTTTGTAAGTATGGATGTTTGTTATTCTTTCACGTAAAAACTACTGAACGGATTTTGATGAAACTTTACAATAATATAGCTTATACATCAGAATAACACAGGCTACAATTTATAAAGATACCGCGACGGGAACAATAATCACTCGGACGAAGTCGCGGGCGTCCACTAGTAAATAATAAATAAATAAATATTTTTGGACATTGTCACACAATGTCATCTAGCCCAAATTAAGCTAATATAACTTTGTGTTATGGCATCTAGACGACTGATAAACATACTTGTATATTTCTAAATACATAATATATTATACATAGAAAACACACATACTCCGAAACAAAAATTTGTGGATCACACAAATAATTTGATTCGACTCGGAATCGAACCTGGGACCGCAGTCGCATACTCATACCACTGCGCGACAGAGGCAGTCAAAACTAATTTTGTGTTACTAACAATAAATAATATAATTATTTTGACTTATGTAAATAAATAATTTCACGCAGATAGACCAATCGATACGAACAAAATCCAAATCTATCGAGTTTCCAAAAAGTGACTTAATCGCCGCGTTTGGTCGCTACTTAGTTAAAAGTATGCGTTGTGGAATGTTTAGACGTGACATTTGGCTTCTGAAAAGCGGCTAGATAGCTTATCACCGCAGCTAAAAGTAATGGCTTTTAAAACTTCGAAGTTAAAAAAAAAGTTAACATCGACGTGGATCGCTATCTCCGAAGTTAGACTTCACAAAACAGTACCTACCTACCTCAAGTGATAAAATAATTTCCAAAGGGAAAGAATAACTCAATATACAATAAAACAGAATGTAACAACAAAAATAACCTTAAATGCAAATGTTATAGTATATCTATATTAAACCCACACTTGCAAAATGTTACGTTGTGTTCTAAATTAGATTACTCCCATATAATTGAGAAAGAAATATACAAAAAGGTTCGAGAGACAGTCATAAAAATGACAATAAACAATAACCCCCTTATTCATAATTCTTCTCTTCTCTTCTCGAGTGTTTGAAGAAGGTTTAAATACCATTAAAATCCTCAGGGCAACTATACGATAACTGGTCTGAACCACTAACAAACACTGAAACACTACACGTCAGAAGTCAAACAGTCGAGGGTGACGTAATTTCACCACAGCTTCCCAGTTTAAATTGTCGTGTGGCAAAAAATAAAACTAATTATTGTTTGCAGTTGTTCCGAGATCTTGACGTGTTTCGATGTAACGTGGCGCCACTAGCGCAATACAAACATATACTGGGCAACCTATATCAGTGCAGCTTAGTAGTCGCCACGAAGAAAACGGGTGACACTCGCCTTCTATCTATAGATGGTTGATCTGAGGTTAAAATCGGTATTATTCATAATGAATTATCAGAGATTTAAAACTATACCGATTGTCATAAAAGAAACGGTGTTCTATTGTACACCTGACAAACACAGAAGATACTCTTGAGATCTTTTGGATCTCAACAGATGAATAAAGGTTTTTGAACTAATAAGGTTTTCAGCCAATAATATCGTTTCATTATGAATAAGGGGTATTAGTTTTGGACATAATATGCAATTCAATTAGTCAGAAAAGTGCTGCTCCAAAAATTTTAAATAAATTCGGTATCATACAATTTCACTTTTCGTTGTCTGAATGAATAAAAATCTGGTTAATTAAAGTTAAGTAGCTATTATAACCTTTTTAACTAACACATTAATACTGAAATGTGCATTTTGAGCTTAAATTACGTTAATTTATTAATAAATAATATAATAAATGTCATTTCGGTAAAATTTGGCCCAATCACAACTTCAAATAGTAAAATTATTGTATAGTATAATAATGTATTAAAATTAGCTAAAAGCCTGAAGTAATATTTGGCACAAACAATCGAACACTCACTAAGTACTTGAAATTCGTATATTTTATCATCAATGCAAGCAAGGTTGGATATGGTAGGCGTGTATGTATGTCAATTTTATATATAGGACCCAATATTGGTCCTTGTGGAACACCACACAAAACTACTAGTAAAATTATGGTCAACATATTCAAAAGCTTCTTAAAATGCAGTTTTATAATATTGTCATACACTGTATTTTAATAAGCAGAATCTTCTTTTTATTAATCTGAATCTTGATTTTCTCAATTACTAACTACCCTCAGCTATTAGCGATAGGGCAACCGTTTGGTACAATAATTTATATGATTAATCTTTACTATTTACTGATTGTGTACAATAAACAGTATTTATCTTGCCCCAGTCAGATTTTGGTACACCTGCTGTTTAACGATAAAAGGAGGTTTGAGACTATATGTATGCACTAAATAATTGGTTAAATTTGCCCGTATATTATACTTCTGCTTCCTTATTGAGAAAAACAGGTAAAATTGTATGTATTTTATCTCAAATTATAATTTCATACAATATCCAACCATACTTTAAACAAAACTATTCACACCAACAGCTTTGAAAACGTCAAAAGCAGAAACTACTTATAGGATAAAATTTACACCTTCAAACAAGAGAATTACAAGAGAAGCGAAAATTATAATAAATAATATGATATTAATTGCAGTTACACATATCAATAATATTTATATTTGTAACTCCTTAGATCAAATATACGACTATATGCATAGTCTCGGACAAAACCAGAAACCAAATATTTATTATTTTTATAATTCCATCTTTTTTAAATTTGGGGAATACTAAAAAATAAGATAATAATATTATTAAAAATATAAATTACATTAATGTTTCAAAACAAATAAATGACGACTCCACCTTTCGGTGTGCTATTCGGCCAACTGTGCACTCTTTGATAGGGACCGAGTTGAAGAAGTGGTGGCATTTTTAAAGCCGCAATCTTGCATCTAAAGTAAGACCACCGAGACCAGAGAAAAAATGTAAGAAAACAAAGCTTCGGAGAATCATTTTTACTTGTTTAATTCTCTATTCTAATCGCTGTCGTCTGTAGTAGACATGGATGATTCGTTGGAAGACTCTGGAAGAATCAGACGTATTTATGACAGAACTATCAATTCTATCATGTTGACAAATGGTTGACGACTACGGTACTAAATGTTGACCTGTACCATGCAACACACAACGACAGCTCTCGTCGACCAACTTACGTCATTACTGGGTACGAGTGATAAGGACAGATAATAATCGCTCGCTATCGCAATATAACTCGGTAACAGTCCGTTTTTTGACGAAAATTCTCTCGTTACGTTGGCCTTACTTTAGGTATATTTGATGTAAGTGTAACATTATGAAATGTACCATTGTAGTTAGTTCCTTAACTACTGGTAGATGGCTCTGAATAAAACGTCAATTTCAAGAGTTACAAATCTACCCCAATATCATTACCCACTATCAGTACGTTTACTCTGTCTTCTTAATCTGCCCCTCCAATATCTTCTCTGGCACTTCAACTTCTTCCTCCTCCTCTTCCTCAACCTCCTCCTCTATTTCTTCAATCTCTATCTCTTCTTCGATTTCTTCTTCTGAATCTTCTCCTTCTTTCTGGAATTGTGAAAATAATATTAGTAAAGACAGCCGTTCTTCCTGCTGAGGTCCTATTTAGTGATATGTATCAACTGTTCTGGCTTTTTGAATTTTGGTATGAAATACAGGTTATGGTTTTTCTATAGTACCCGCTAACGGCGAGAGGCTTGCCTCCTATTACGTGGAACCTACGAAATGTACCTCCGCCTTCCCCTTTGGGGATGTAGGTGTGATGAATGTATTCTAAGAGAGCTCACTATCGTGGTGTTCGATTAATAAAATTCTGTAAATTTTAGGTTACACCTAGCTAGCTTAGAAAACGAGGTGTAGCCGGTCTTCAGGTTTTAGACGTATCATATAGATAAAGGTATAAAGTACAAAGCTTTACAAATTCTCGTTCCCAGTTCCCATGGGAACACATTACCAGGATAAAATGTAGCCTATATCACTCAGGGATAATGTAGCTACATATTAGTGAACGAATTTTCAAAATCGGTTGAGCAGTTTCGGCGCTTATTCAATGCAAACAATCATTTTCTGTTTATAATTGACTGAGGGACCGAAGTCTCCGTTTCAACTTGCAGACTGGGGAGAATTTCTTTCGTCTGTACCTCTACATCTCTACATCTACGGGTTCTGTCAGATCATGTTTGAGGCCGTATTTATCGACCGATTTTCATGAAACTTTACACACACACTCCTTGCTTACAATGAATAACATTTGAATTATATTTTTTGGATTGGATGACAAATGAAAGAGTAATAAAGAAAATTGAAGAATAAATTTTCTAAACAAAGCCGCTCCCGAAGTCTACGGTTCACAGAACCACTAGTTAATATTAGTAAACAATAATTTACCTCGGCAGCATTCTGTGTAATAGCGCTGGCTGTCGTGAAATCGTCAACTGTCGACTCTAAAAACATATTTAATATTATTTAGAAAGTTATTGGCGTTTTAACCATTCTTTCTCTCATTTTTGTTTTTTTTCTCCTCACTTTTCTTTTATCTATTACTTAAGTTATTTATTGTACACTACCCACATTATATCGTATATATCTCTCCATCCAAAGGTTGCCTGAAAGAGATCGCTTATTAGCGATAAGACCGCCGTTTGTACATTAGTTTTAAGGCATGTATGTTATACGTTAATATTTATTGCTTGTGTACGATGTACAATAAAGAGTATTTATCTCATCTTATCTTAAGTTACCTCTGGCGCTCGGCAAAAATCGAGGTCCAGACGCTCATTTGCAATACCGAACATTTCATATATTGTCACACACCAGGAACTACTTCGGAGTAAATAGTTCTTCTGTGCCGGGAACTATCATTGGCAAAATCATCGATGAACGATGGAGCCACGCCCTTAGCAGAAGAATTATGGTTCTGTACGTACCTTGGTCCCGTTCAGGAGTCTCCCGAGGTGAGTCTTGAATCAAGGACAGTGTCATCTTGCCGCTGACCACCATCTGAACCGAAAATGTTGCTTTAGATTATAATTGTATAGGGTGCCTTTCGACCAGAGATGTGTTATGCTACATTGCGTTTGAAATTCATCAATCATTTTTATTGGTCCACAAGCACATCCACGCAGCATAGCTACATAGCACATTTCTGTTGGAAAAGCACCCTTAGAGTCTTTACGGAGAGCGTATTCAATACGCGCCATTTTGACAATTTTGGTCCTTCGAGCCGGATTTTATACATTTAGAAATGATCACATAACATGGGTTTAAGGTAAAGTTTACAGACCGGCGAGTGTCTAGTGGGCTGCGGTTTGTCTGAAAGGTCCTCGGCGAACTCGGCGACCAACACACGCGACTGTTGGGGAATATCTGTCTCTAGATATATCGACTGTACGCTTTCTGCCTCGTGCTGGAATTGTAACAACATAATTATACTTACAGCCTCCGATACTCAGTGATTTATCAGTGCAAAATATTCTTTCATACATTTTTTATGAACGCGTCCCCACATGTCAGTGTCAAACACGAATGTCAGTTATCTCTGACACTGGCATATTCATATAAAATTTGTGAAATAATATTTTGCACTGATATTGAACTGTGCCGGTAGTTTGGAACCTTGGTATTCAAGGTTCCAAACTTAGCCTAAAGGTTGTATTTTTTATGGATGTATTTTATATAAATAAATAAATAGAATACTAGCGATTCGACAAAGGTTTGTCTAATAATAAACATAGCATATGTTACTCAGGTTCAATGTAGCATTCTATAAGAAAAGAATTAATGAAACCGGTTCAGTAATTTTTAAGTTTATTCGTTACAAACATACAAAAATACAAATCTTTCCGATTCATATTAGTCTAGATATAATGAATGGTAGACATGGCGTTTGCTCGCGGCGTCGCTTCTATGTTGTAAGTATACGTAAAACAGGGATGCGAAGTCTTATCTCAGATCAAAATCTGACCAGCCTGATGAAAATACACATATAATTATACTATTCTCTGTAAAAAGATATACATACATACATACATACAGTCACGCCTCTCTCCCGTTGGGATAGGCAGAAACTATGGAATTCCTTTTGCAACAATCATAGCATACTTCTTTCACTTTTTCAACTTTTATAAGTATGTTCATGCCTTCGACGAGTAGAGCACTTTTCCTGTCAAGCGTTTCCCCACCCACAATGCGTATCGATTTTAATGTCAAATTACATACAATAATGAAATGCGTTTCATGTCGCGCGGGCCACCCACACGTAGGTTGCTATGGAAACGAGGGTAGTCGCAGACATCAACACGCATTGCGGGCCAGCTTCGCACGCTGCTGAAAAAGCTCGTGATAGGAAAAGTGCCCTTACAGGTACTACTTCTGTTATTTTATCTAGACATCTCCGATTTGATCGACGTGAATGTACCTGTATGTCTGCCCTTACTAACCTGTCCATCCACACTCGCCTTATTTATCTGTTTCATCAATCTCCTTTCATAATTAACATGTAGGTACAGTTAGGTTCAAAAAATGCATTAACTTGGCTGTATACTGATGCTTAGACTGCAGTGATATTATTCAGTGGTATGTATGTCTGTGCCAGGGAAAATACAATCTCTCCTATCCATAAATTTGTCCCACCAGAGAACTATTAAACAAAGTCATTGCTATAGAAGATAGAATACACGTCATGCATTCAAACATACAAAATAAACTGTTAGAGTATAGACATATTAAAATAAAACTGCTTTCATTAATATACAAAATATAATTTATTTCTGAAAATCAACAATGAAAAAATAAAAATGTAATGTAAAAATGCAAGCAGTTTCATTATGTAAATATTGTTTTGTGTGTAATAGCAAATGAAATGTATTTTTTTTTTCATACATCGCCATCTTGTCGAACTAGGAGTACAGGCAATGGTATCAGTTACCGCCGGGCGCCACTGGAAATAGTTCTGCTTGTAACCAGAGACGCCCGGCAACGGACGTTAGAGCGGCCGCAGCCTTGGGCCGCGGAACTCAAAAAAAATGGTATCAGTTAACTATTAATACAGGCGCTCACATCCTATGAAAGTAGTCTTTGCCATAACATTTTTATCAGGCGTTTCACTTCTGCAACTTACTTCAAAAGAACACTTTGCCTTACCTTTTTTACCAGGCGTTTATCTAAAATATTATGGGTGTGGTAAATACTAAACTAATAAAATGGCTACATATAGGTTTGTATATAATTAATATAGTATTTTCTGACATCATATACGCATTTGAAAAGGCTTTGTTCGTAAATAACAGTCCCATTTCTTTGTATGAGATGTATATACTTTTATCTGTGCTAGTACACACAAAACAGTTCAATAAAATTTGTACCAAAACGGCAGTCGAGCAAGTTTCTAAGAAAGCAATGCAGTTGGAATGTTAAGCAACATAAAAATATGTAAGTACTATTAAAACTAAAGTATTGTAAATGTCCAACACAAAGTATTTTTACATATGTAATTGAAATATATAAATTAAATAAAGAATTCCAACAGTGGTTCGAATATTATACTCTATATTGTATTTATTTTGAATCATCAATATAATCCCTAATAGTTACAATATTTTTAGCTTAGTTGGATGGGTTGCAGTATTATTAAAGATTAAAAATATATCAATACTATTCTATTGGTTTGGACATTCACTGTTCTAGATTTTAATATATTTTAATACCACTAAAATGTAATAGTGTAACGTGCGGTTCACAACATTCAATAAATAATATTGAGACTACAGTAATAAATAAATCTTATAATTAAACTGTTAAAAGAGGAATATGACATAAATAAAGATTCGAGTGACCACACAGGAGTTTTTTTTTACTCTATTTTTCTAATAAATTAAATGAAAAATTTAAACGAAAATTGTATAAACAAAAACAAAAAAAAATATTGAGTCATAACTGAATTTAATAATGTTTATTCCTAATAAGCCTGTATTATTACAGTGCTGGACGAAAAACGAAACGTTAATTATTAAAAAAAAAAATTGATGCAAAAAAAAAAACTCGTATCTAATCACAATCGTATATAGTTTGTACGATATGTACAGTGCAGTGAGGCCTCACCGCGCGCGGCGTCGGGCTCGGTGCGTGCGAGAGCGAGCTCGCGGACAGAGCGGCCCGGCACGCGCTCCCGTCCGCCACGTGCGCCGTCACTTCCATGCCTATCACCTAAGTACAAGCGAACGCTCAAGCTATTGCATTTAGATATACAGCGAGTTTGTTTACCTTTTTTTTAATAAAGTTTTTTTAAATGGTTTTCAGTCAAACGGTAAATATTTAAATTAGAATTTACATATTATTTTATTTATTTATGTATGCTTTATTGTACGCCAATACAGTATTAATTTATACAGAGCTTACTATGTCTAAGAGCGCCTTATCCTGGGCGGCCTTATCGCTTAAAGCGATTTCTGCCAGGCAACCTTTGGATGGATAGATATTTTCTTCTACTATTTCTACTTTTAATTGTTTAAATATCTAACTGTAGTAAAGTCAATAAAATAGTGGACTAAGTACAAGGGAATTTTGGTATTTTATATAAATCCTGTAATTTTTAAGTAATTTATGTAATGCCAAAACCGCTGTATCTCTAAATATTAAAAAAAAATAGACACGTGTTTAGATACAATTCAAAAAATATAAGGTGTGAAGCTTATGCGGGATACTATCTTCTAGGCTAGCTAAAATAATGCAAAAAGATCAAAATTCAAATTTGAGAGCTTTGCAGCGCAGTGAGTTATCGAGTTAGGTGTCGGAATTGCATACAAAAACACTTCGAATGCTAAAGTGACCCGTAATACATTATTTTTTTATATCTGGAAAGGGGTTAACCGAAATGCCAGTAAATGCTAGAATTCTTTAAAGAGAGACAAGTCTGATTCTACATTGTTGACAAGTTTTAAGCTATAAAGGTGCTCGCTCACTGGGACCATTCGCATGTAATGTTAACATTACATCACTGAAGGAGGACAACCTAGAGAACTGAACATTACAGTGTACTTGTAATGAAACAATCGCCAATATTTTATTCTATTCGCCTTCTCACATTACTAAATCGTCTAAACTAAATACTCCAAATCCGAAATGTTACATTACAGATGAATGCTTCCGCCGGGCGCCACTGGAAATACCTCCTGGTGCGTACCAGAGACGCCCGGCAATGGACGCAGAAGCGGTAGTGACCTTGGGCCACAGACTTACTTATGAATTGGATGTATATTAATAAATCAATACTCACTTTCACACTGGATTTTTCATTTTCATCTAAATCGTCATCATCTCTGATAGCTTCTTCTAATAATTCCGGAGTTGACTGCTTTTCTTCTGTCTCACTAATAAGAGCATTTGTTTCTTCTTTCAAAAACTCGCTTGTTTTAATTGTATCGTCGTTCTTTTGCACTTTCACATCACTTGCCGGCTTTATTAGTTCTGAGTTGCTCGGTTCTAATTCTTCTATATATTCATCTTCTACTTCAACTTCTTCTTCCTCTTCTTCTACTTCTTCATCTTCTAATTCGGTAGTATTTTCTTGTTTTTTATATTGGGATGTTAGTTCTTTTACATCTCTTTGCAGTTCGGGTGTTGGTTCTTTGACTTCTCTTTCCAACTCACTGGGAAGTTCTTTGATATCTGTATCTATTTCAGGTGTAGACTCTTTTACTAGTTCCTCCAGTTCAGGAGTGAGTTTTTTAATATCTGAACACTGTTTTTTTTCATCTATAGTTTCTGCAACGGACTCAATTGATTCTTCAGCCTTATCTTCCTTTTCTACTTTCGTTACTTCGTGTTCTGCCTTTTCAGGTTCTGCTGTAGTTTTAGGTTCTAAAGGTACTTCTTTCTCTGTTTGTGGTTCAGGGCTCTTCTCTTTAGACTGCTCACGATATTCAGTGGCAACTATGTGTACGGGGCCAGTACTATGTAAGATTGTACCGTTAGTATATGGGCGAGTGTGGTTATCCTGCTGCACATCCTGTAAACGTATACTAAAACTAGTGTTATTGCTAAAACAAAGTTTCTATTGCAATGGTAAATATGATGTTAAAACTTTTTGAATTCATCATTTCATTCATGTCGACGTTGTAATGTCTTCTATTTTAGTGAAATAATGCTATGAATTTAAAAGTTTTAACATCATATTTACCATTGCTTTGTCATGGACTCGCCAGGTAACGCCTGATTCCATCCAATATTTGACAGTTTATATTTATGAACTTTCTAGAAAGTCGCATGCTTCTATAGAACCTGTCGAATTTGGTGTTTTCTCCAACTAGGTGTTAAGAAGGTATTTTTATTCTGAAATGTAGGTAAGTACACAAAGCTATTATACGAGGGTGGATTGAAAAGTAGTCGGCCTAACACCGATCCATTTAGTTCTAAAAATCAAATCTACCCACATTATTTAGTTCAGTTCAGACCTGTTAATTGTGTGAAGTTTGTAACGTGTGCGATAATTAGTTTTAATTTTATAAATTTATTAACAAAGCAATCTGACATCATTGCCGCAAATGGAGCAAATCGAGCAGCGTGCCGTCATTAAGTACCTCCATAAGAAGGGGCTGTCATCAAAAGCCATCCATGATGATATGGTCAGTACATTAGGGGACTGCGCTCTTTCATATTCATCCGTCAAAAAATGGATAGCAGAATTCAAGCTTGGTAGAGAGTGTGAAAGACGAACCCCGCTCTGGAAGGCCTTCGACGTCCACTACTGACGAAAACGTTAAAAAAATACTCGACTTCATTATGGGAGACCGCAGATAGAAAATTAGAGAGATAGCCGAGATTATAGGCATCTCTTATGAACGTACTCAAAACATAATAGTCAACGTGTTGGGTTTCCACAAGGTGTCTACGAGGTGGGTTCCGCTACTGTTTTCAGTTGAGCAAAGAAGGATGCGATTGACTATTGCACGCGACTGTTTGGAGTTATTTGAAGCTGATGAATGTGATTTTTTGAATCGTTTTGTTACTATGGACGAAACATGGGTTCATTACTGTACACCGGAAACAAAACAACAATCAAA
Organism: Nudaria mundana; assembly: GCA_963556515.1. Taxonomy (NCBI): domain Eukaryota; kingdom Metazoa; phylum Arthropoda; class Insecta; order Lepidoptera; family Erebidae; genus Nudaria; species Nudaria mundana. The sequence continues at coordinate 1,648,988 of OY748301.1, read as the reverse complement.
ACAGTGGAAAAGATCTGGTTCACCACCCCCAAAAAGGCTAATTCGATTTTGTCAGCAAGTAAGGTGATGGCTTCAATATTCTGGGACTCGAAGGGTGTGATTATGGTTGATTATCTTGAAAGGGGTCAGACTATAAACTCTGATTATTACTGCACCTTACTACGTCGTTTACGAGAGGAAATAAAAGAAAAACGTCCAGGAATGATCAGAAGAAAAGTCCTGTTTCATCAAGATAACGCTCGTGTACACACGTCTGTCCAATCAATGGCAGAAATTCACAACTGTTGCTTTGAACTGTTACCGCATCTACCTTATTCACCTGATCTGGCACCGTCAGACTTTTTTCTGTTCCCTAACCTAAAAAAGCACTTGGGAGGTCAAAGATTTTTGACTAATGACGAGGTCAAAGCAGCAGTAGACGCATATTTTGACTCTAAGGAAGAATCTTTTTTTTTTTCAACGGGCTAAATGCTTGGAAGGGAAGATGGCAAAAGTGCATTGAACTTGATGGTGATTACGTTGAAAAATAAAAATATATTTCATTTATTATGTATTTATTTTCTTGGTTAGGCCGATTACTTTTCAATCCACCCTCGTAGTACTCATTACTATCTTAACACCCAGATTAAAGCGTATATGTAAGCAATTAGAATTAACATCAATAACACCTATATTCTACGCAAAATAAGTATCAATAGCACACTCAAAAACAAAATCTGTAATAAACCACACATTTGAGAAAAAAAAATCAAACACAAAAGGCTTATTCTTCTACGTGCAACTAGAGTTCACATTATGAAGGTACATATTAATATTATATGTTTATAGTCGGAGAGCCCAGCGATTCCACAACATACTGATTATCGAAACTGACCACACCATTTCAACTAAAATGATATACAAAGCTCAGTTCATGGGCTCTACATAGTAAAAATATACCTCGCATACCCTTACAACGGACAAAAATAATTAACTACGATTGAAAAATTATCAATGTTTCTCAACGGGTGACTCAAATTACGATTTATGTTAAATTGTTTCTCGGCGAATACTCAGCCGATTTCGGATTTTCTTGCACTCATCAAAAGCTTACAGAATTACCCAGGTTCTTACGAAGCCAGAATTTTGAATTTCGATCAAATAAAAAAAAATTAATTGATGGTAAAAATTCGCTTTGAATCAAAACTCGCTTCGCTCAAATATATGCTGCAGCGTAACGGTACGTTTCGCGACTGCGGCGACCTAGTTATTTGTAGGTAGGTACACCGCTGTAATACTGTTATAATTATGTTGTGAATAATATACAATCATAATAAAAAGTATGTACATGACAGAGTAAATAACTGATAAATAAATGAGATTTAGACTCATGATAATATTTAACAAATACATTATCCTTTTCCTCAACATTTATTTTAGAAACTTGTTTTGTTACATATACGTATGTAACAAGTTCCACCAAGTGCCATCAATCGACAGTATTATAAATACCATGATAATATCAAACGGATTTCGATGGATTGTTAAAAGCTTAGAAAAACCATAAACAATGATCATATAGAAACGTCGAGAGAGAGATAATAGAGTAAGAGCCCAAGACGTTATTTTATAAATGCTGTCGTTAAAATAAATATCACTAGTTATCACGGCGAACTTTGTATCGCCTCAAATATAAAAATAATATATATATTTAAAATATATAAAAAAAATGTATGTAAATTGAAAAACGTGACGGACGGACAGACAGACAGACAGACAAATTGTCGTTTTAAATATATAGATAAGAGACATTCGTCATTTTATATTTGCTTTATAAAATGACATATGTCTGGTCGTCGTTGGCTCTTGGTATATAAGGTATCGCATCTTTGATATTATCACAATTAATATTATTATAACCAAGTAGGTCGTGAATCTTTATAATATTTCAGCAGTATACTATCTATCTACATGTGTTGCTTAAGCAAAATGGCACTAATTATTTTTTAATTATTTTATTCATTTTATTATGCTTTTTTTTATTTATCTCGTTAGTTTAGCGTCAAGTAACTCAGGTGCAGGCAGACATAGGCAGTAATAGCGATATATGTACAATAAAAATTATCAGATTGACATGCGTTTTTGTACGGAAAAGATGAAATTACTCTATGATTAGTGCTCAAACGATTGAAATTATAATATATAGTATAGTATATGGATTAAAAAAAAGAAGTTCGATCTCTTAAATTCTGGATATTTCTAAAAACTTCTGCACGACAATATATTTTGTCTGTGTTACCAAGATTTATTATTCTTCTCTAAACTCATATTTAGAAAAACCTTAACATTTCATTTTAAATTTTTGGACTCCCAGAAGTTTTCCCAGAATTTTCTTTATAACAAAATGCCACAACCATCGAACCAAATATTAGAAGCTTTTATCTGTTTTATTCTAATAACAATTTAAAATTAATTCAGTAGTAAGTGCCTACCTACAGTATTGACTAAATGCATGAATACTACACATATACCAAATTATGAGCAATGCAGTGTTAAAACAACTCAATCATTAAAACTAAAACAGGCAAAAAAACGCAGTCGAGTTAAAATTCTAGTAAAAGGACTTTCGTCTTGCGTAGCTAGACAAGATTTCTGGCGAAACTAAGTTTGTTTTTATAATTCCAACAAATTGTTTTTTTTTTTATATAAAAGTTGACCAGAGTTACCCACAGATGTAGCTAGTACCAAAATGTTTGTATGTGCTGAGAGCCGCAAAAATCTCTTTAATTTTTCGGTATAATACCACATTGTCTACGGTACCTATACAAAAATCTATTGTAATAAAATATAAAAAAAATTGATATCGTTTTGAGCGATAGAACTGATGGTTGTCATTTTGCAATCGAATATTTTTCAAATAACGAATTTTCGAACGAAATATTTATCAAAATTCGATTCGGACATCAGAAAAATCTCGCCCAGTCACGCAATATTATAGGAAGCCTAGGGAAATGGTGGTATTTTAGGGTATTCAGCGGTGTGTCACATGCATTGACCTGTCGTTGCTGATTCTGCGCGTAGCTCGCCTCCATCTGCTGCTGCACCTCAGCTACCAGCCCTGATATGGCGGTAACAACTGTGCCCGACAATATTCAACATTAGTTATCTATGTCATATTTATGTACAAAACTCCGTTAATTTAAGTTTATTTGAGTAATTTATCAATTAATTCATGAGTATTTTAACACAATGTTGCGACTATTGATATTCCAGAAATAAAGGTAATCGTATGAAATCGGTCAATAGTAAAACGTGATTGAAAAAACGGTATTTACCCATCTGTATTTCACAGAAAATATGCGTTCAAAAATAAGTTTTATATTCATGAATGAACCTCAAAACCGAATTAAAGATTAAAACAGAGTATAAATAGACATAAGAACAAATAACGAAGGACGCTGATAAAAATAGACGGGATGCATCAGACGATTGGGGCATGCTCGTGGACGCTGGACGTCCGCCAACTCACAACCAACGCTATCTTGGATGAATTTATAAAGTGAATTTTTTACGAAGATTTTAACAAACTTTTGTAAGACTAGTTGTCATAAGATCGAAAAATATTTGACCGAATTTAATTTCACACATCAGTTGACCTGTTATCAATTCGATTATTTTTCGTGACTTCGACGTTTAATTTTTTCGAAAAAGCGACATGGGTTCTGACCAACAACAGGAATTTAAAAGCTTGAAAAAATTACAAACAAAGGATACACAAGATTGAAATAAGTAAAAGGGGTACAAAATACAAATGAAACCTTTGAATACTCCAAAGCATACACAAATACAAATAAAAATATTATCACTATTTTCCAAAAATCCACTCTATAAAGTTAAAATCAACTCAACTATTACAAAACAGGGTTCACAATCGTATGTATGCACCGTCGTTTCAAGTTAGGATACAATCCTACCAACTACAAAAGGGCAAACCGTCACCATGCCGCAAGCCGCTAGAAAATACATTCTAAATTATACAGATTATAAATATGGCAGATTATAATGAACTGGACTGTGAAAATAATATCGTTATTGTGATCGATTGGGAGATTTAAAAGAACTTTTTACATTTTTTATTCTAATGAGTCTTATATCCTTTTATACATGGAAAGTGGATATGGGTATTGGGAAATTAGTGCATGAAATTCACAGTTCAACGATAAAAAAATTAAGAGATCTTAAATCTGATCTGACCTATAGTTGCCGAGAATAACAATAGAGTAGATGACTGTCAAATTAAATCACCTTCTTTCTATCAAAGTTTAAAAACTACTTCTACCTACAAAAGTAAAATTAGGTTTTTTTTGCTTGCTCCGCAAAATCAAAGCCCAGTTCATCAAAATCCCCAATATACCCCATCGCGTTGTGCCAGTTGGCTGACGATCCGTTGCATGGCACGTTCCGTTTCCGCCAGCCGCGCTCTCAGAGCCTCCAATTCCAAGTCCCCTGAGCACCATGGTCATTTATTTATTTGTAATATCGAGAGTCTTACTACTGGACTAGCTGGCTTCGGCACTGTTGCAAAGCCATGATCACGGAGGACCTAGAGTTCATAATCATGGCGCTTGCCACAGTGCCAAAATATAGGAAAATCAACCAATTTTACATGGTAAATCCCAATAATTATTATACGAACAGTATCACTACTTTGTTCGAAAAATATATTCTCGAAAACTTTTTAATTTTATCGTATCGTTAGTGGATGGGAACTGCTTTTAACGTCCCTCTGGAACACGGTGAAGCTCAGATGATACTCTGTCTGGTTTGCCGCAGTTGTGGAGGTCAGATGGCAATCGCCATTTTCCTTTTCCCAACATTTCACGGAATATTTTCCGTGAAGTGTTGGGAAAAAGGCTCGGTGGATGATAAATCTATTACAATAAAATAATAGAATTCTGTGTGTGTGTTAATACATAAATGTGGATAATACAGTAACATAACAACATTAATAAAGCACAGAAATATACCAATAGAATTGAGAACCTCCTCATCCTTTTAGAAATCGGCTACAACGCCATTTTATTTTAATTTTGTATATCTGTTGTTTGTCATCTCCGAAGCTACTGAATGTATTTTTTTTTTAAATAAATATAATTTTTTTGCTTGCCCAAGTTATTGCTTGAAACCAAGCAATATCTTGCACCAAGCTCATGGTGCCAGATATTGCTTGGTTTCATTAAATCAAATGGCAAGAAAAAGCTGTCGGCTGTTATTGTATAGGTTTCCCTATAGCCTGGTCTAAGCTGGACATGAGCAGAGCCACAGGTACCAGCTAGTTTATAAAATATGATTAGTAAATATCACATTTATTCGCGTGAGCTAATTCTGTAGTGCATCTGTGCCAATACATTTCATCTAAATAATATGTTGTAGTAACTTGCAGTAATAGTGAAACCTACTAAATGGCTGGCACTGCGTGTGTGTATTATACACCTGTAATGCATTTTGGGTTCGATACCCGGGTCGCAATAAAAATATTTGTTTCAGCTATTCAGTTTTTATAGCAAAAGGTTTACTTTGTTGGAGGCTAGAGGACGCTAGTAAACGTTTATTTTTCATTCTGACAAGTTTTTTTTCTAAATATAAAAAATCATGTCACCTTGTTTGCTATCGACCTCCGAGATGGCTAGACCAATTTTGATGATTTTTACGTACATATTTCGGAAATTGACGCCAGAGTGCACTAAATAGTTTTTATGTAACAGTCAATCAATACATTTTATATCTAATACTTTCCTGTTTACGTCAATTTGTGAAACGTCAACTATAATTAGTTACTCACTTGTGTCCCGCTCTTTTGGTCCTGCATGCACAAGAGCAGATTATATTGTAAAGCATATTACTACCCATAGACAGATAAAAAAATATTGTTGTGCGTAAATACCTTGACGATAATCTCTAGACATACAGGTTTTTTTAAATCATCCATTACCAGACGCCAAAAGCCGGGTACGCACGCGGACACACAACATGATACGAACATCGAACACTCTATTCGTCAAACATGTCCGCGGCGACCCTTTATTATGTTCTGTTTGACGGTACTTGACAACAAAATTAAATGTTACGTAACAAAACTGTACAAAGGTTGGCGTACCTACTCAGTAAAATGGCAGTGTCTGTAAAGTCTGGAAACCTGTCTTCAGGCGAATTTAGACCGTATTGCATTTAGGTTGATTGGCAAAATGAGCTTATAGTGGGTCATGAATCAATTGGTTCAACTGTACGTAAGACGAGTTTAGGAGTAAGGCTGTGTACTCAAACTAGATCCGAGCTATGATCGCGATCGTGCGTTCGTATGTGCCGTCCATACAAAATGTCGTAATATTCATGTTTGGGGGCCGTGTTCGCTATTACGTAAATTGCAGTACCTGGTCACCTAATGAGACATGATAGGTACCGGATCTTACAGGGCAACATCCGGGTAGAAGACGCACATCGTGGATGAAGAACTTGAGGGAGTGGTTCGGTATCAACACTCGTTCCCTGTTACGAGCTGCTGCCTCAAAAGTGCAAATAGCCATGATGATTGCCAAACCTCCAATGAGGAGACGGCACCCCAAGAAGAAAAAGTTAGCTATGTTCGCGTTCGCACGTGCGTACACGGCTTTAGATACGCCCTCGGAAGGATATCCCCAGCCCTATTAGTTTAGCAGCGTCGATAACCAACGATATCGCCAAAAATGTCGTTCACGTCACCCAATTAACACATTTTATATTTAAATGTCCTGGTCATTGGTTATCAACATACTCTTCCTAACGCTTTGAAGAATAAGGGAGGGTACATACAGGGGTAGGAAAATAACGTTACCGTGTTCAATACATACCCAGTTTGTCTGGTGAGGTCCTGGAGTCGTCGCGGAACACTCGCCTTCTGAACTGCGGATCTGACGGAAGGCTCTCGTAAGGCGTTGTGCCCGTACGCTTGAATAGTATCTGTGTGGTAACATTAGGAACTAATTAGATGTAAATACTTTAGTGTAAGTTCTGAAAAAGTAACCTTAATGGGCGTGAGTTTTTATTGACAGGTTCTTTTCTCACAGGCTCTACATGAGAATTACGAATTTTTAACTTTTTTGGCAGACAGAGCTAATTTCTAGACGTACTCTGTAATTGTGACAGTAACGAATAGTTTTAGGACTAAATCTAATCTAACTAATTTTATGTTTTGGGAAACTGAAAAATGCCAATTTTTCTCTGTTCAATAGTTTAAATTTATTGCGACTCGTTTTACTACATCTATTTATGCAATCACAACGGTTTCCCAAAATTGGTAGCAGACAGTGTATTAGGCGTGAGCATTGCTACTAACCAGACATTTTTTACACCACTTGCAGGGTTTTGGCTTGGGTTCCTATAACCCTGCCAGCTATGCACAACATATTTATAACGTATCTTTAATATTACCTTGCTAAGTGTGTACACGAAGAACACAATGATGCATATAGTGTAGATCGGCATCACGAAGCCCATAGACGACTTGGGGGCTGGTACTGGACCGCCGGGGGAGCCCAGCGGGGGACGCATGCCGGGGATCGGTGGTGGCTAGAATATCAGAAGATTAACATACATTGACTGCTTACGTGACGAGGTCGATCCTTAATACGATACCCAGTTCGAACTAGAGGCATTTCGGAGTCTAGGATGTTTATCTGTGTATTAAGAACTCAATAGAATAATAGGACTCAATACGATAATAGAACTCAATACGATAATAGAACTCAATAGCATATTAGTAATAAACAGGGTAATAGAACTCAACCAAATCCAATACAAATGCAAACTTCGGAGTTAATCTCGATACCTAAGCCGACCTTTAAAACATTAAACTGATTAAATATTAAAGACCCCGGAATCACCCAATGTCGTCTAGAACAAAATTCTTTTCACACATCGGGTAAGAAATATGCCGCATGTAAATCAAGTCTGATTAAAACCCTGATGTTTTTTGTGTGATATAATAACAAACATCTTTATAATATTTGTGGGCTCTCATCACGAAAATTTGAGCATAATAAGAGCCTTCAAAATGTATAGCTAACTGCTACTAGTGCAGCTAGTAGTGTACATATAGCGTTAATCTTTTCAATGAATTCAATGACAGAGTCCCATTCTAAGTTGATTTATTTCAGTCTGCCAATCAGATTATCGCCCACCTGTCGGACATGACTGACATAATAATATTATAGTCGGAGCTTAAATAATTTCTTTATAGTGAGACGCCTCCATCATTGTTAAACTTCAGATTTTCATATAGATATAAGCCGCGCACGATGTGAAGGGGATAGAATCTTGCCACAGTAACCGCTCCGTGACGTCATCCATCGCTGAAAAATACGGATATCAAAACAGTATTGTAAGTTAATCTACGTCACTATGACATCACCAACATGGCCGCCAATCCCATTTGTCATCTTGCGCGGCTTATAGTTTGCATGCAGATTTATTAGTCCGTGTTCGTATCTAAACTCTGCATTAGTACGCGACATATATTTTTCTCCTGACACGAAGCCAACTGGCGACAAATCAATTCATATTTTATAACTTCATTAAAATTATCGATAAACGCATCAGTTTTTATATTTTTGTACCTATCGTAAAGCCAACCGTTCATTCAGTCTACAGGGTCGCTTCAAGACTTACACTTGTGTTAATAGCTAACTCGAATAGCTGATTTATCAATGATTATTAAATCATTAGGCGCTTACATTATACGTACAGAGACACATTAGAAGACATACTGTTTTTAACCTATCAACCATTAACGGTCCACTTAGACCCACTGTTATAAAGACTCAGGACATATAGATCATCCTGGTATCGCCTATGCTTATTCTACAGCAACTACAAATGTTATAAACTTATTTTAAATACCTTCTTGCCAAAAGAACCATCCATGGTAAACTTAGATCCTTAGCCTCATTTAGCAGCACTAAATTTAAAAAAAGTAAAATTATTTGATTTTGGAACAGAGCCGTCAGTATATGACACGCGCGCGACTTTCCAGCGACTGGACTCCCGAACTGTTTCTGTACGCAGTATATTCATTTATGATCTGTCTTAATGGTTTCCTGTATTTACGCGATTCGCACTGTCTTGTGGATTGATCGGAGCGCATGCGATTTTTTAAACACGAAAATATTACGATGTAGAATGATTTTTTGAAACTGCCGCCTTAACGTTTAAATTGCCGGACGGCCCGGGGCGGGTTCGCCATCGGAAGGAAAACCCATGGATATAGATATAGATAGAAAACCAGGGGCAAAATATTTAACGAAAGTTTTTACTTCCCCTGTGGACAGGTAAAATAATACCTTACAAGATAGATTAACGGTCTTTTGGATTTGCATTTATGTACATCAATCAGTGCTCTGAGACGACTGCTAAATATTTGTGAATCATATACGCTGTGACCCATGGGCTCAGATATAATCCAACTAAAAGTGAATTCATGGTATTCAAGGCAGGCAATAAATGTTATGATGATGTGCCGGATATTCACCTGTCTGGTGCTTTAATTAATAGAACGAAAAAGTTTAAATATTTGGGCCATTGGGTCACAGACGATTTGCGAGATGACATGGACATCGAAAGGGAGCGCAGGTCGTTGGCTGTTCGGTGCAATATGTTGGCACGTAGATTTGCACGGTGTAGTGATCAAGTTAAAATGACACTTTTCAAAGCATACTGCCAGTCTTTCTACACGTGCAGTTTATGGGTCAACTATACGCGGCGGACGTACAGCGATCTGCGAGTCCAATATAACAATGCGTACAGGGTGCTGATGGGACCACCACGGTTCTGCAGTGCATCAGGTATGTTTGCAGAGGCAAGTATTGATGGTTTTGCCGCAATAATGCGAAAGCGTGCTGCCTCCATGCTTGAACGGCTGCGATCCAGTGCCAACAGCATCTTGTGTGTATTGGCTGACCAGTGGGACTCACCGATGCTCAATCATTGGGTGGAACTACACGCAGTGAGGTGAGCGTCGGAGAGTGTCAGTCGGATTAAGATGGATAAATAGGTATGTACTAGGATTAAGATTAACTAACAATAGCTCTTAAGGTTCATGTTACTAACACAAATGGATCTCTGGTCTAAAATAAAGTTTTTATTATTTTATTTTACTATTATTATTGAGGTACCTACCTACTTCATTATTTGGCAGACATAATTTACTGCAGCATTTTGATTCCGATGGGATCCCAGTGTCATGAGTTCATGACTCATGAGCATGACCTATAAAGAGAAATTTCGCTGCCAAGTTTTGTTACCCGTTTCCTATCATTGCACATTACAAGCCGGCAAACATAAAAGTTAATTTTACGTATAGACTAACCCTTTAAAAGACGTCACGAACATTCTTGCTTTAGAAAGTAAAGAATACCAGAGACATTACACATAATAATACCAGACAATGGACCCTAAGCGTTAGTTTAGTCTGTACCAGTACAAAATCAGTTGAATGTACGTTCGTCATTAGCATTCTGTATAGCAATAACTATATGTAGATGAACTTTGAAAGGGAAAACGTCCTACATGCGATGGTGCGACCTCTACAAAACCTAGTTCAAGTCGAAGATTAAGTTAACAGACAGCTTAATACTTATTTCGATTAAAAAAAATATTTTGGACAACTGAGCTTAATTTTTGAGATTGAACCGCTTGAATTAGTTGCGGAATTTTAGCTGCATTCGGTTTCATACTAAAGTTCTGTTTGCACCACACGAGGACGCAAAGTTTGTCATTTTGCGTCGTTGTGTGGTTGAAATGGACTTTAAGTAGGTATCTATGGTCATTTCGTCTCAGTATTTGTTTGGTGAGACTGTAATATCATGACTTGATTATCTAATAATTGTATTTCTAGTTATAAACGCGTTTGTGATAAATAATGTAATCTTTTTCTTCTTCTACTCTAGGTCTGCTGGAACAGAAGTCATTATTGACTTCAGTACGACCGAGATATCTATTTGCTCTAAGGTACAATAAAGTTCACATAACGAAAATATTAATTTTAGTAACATGTTAATATTATTAACCGTTTTAAGAACGCATATTGCAACGATTTATGCTCGTAATTTAGTACAAAGCATTATAGAGGTGATCATAAAAGCTTATAAAATCTTCAAAACGGCGATCATATGACTAAATTGTGTACCGTCTGCTCTGCTTAATCTATGATCAGATTCAGGCAGTAAGTAGGCGGTTTCATACACAGCCACATCTGTGGGGACATCCAACCCAATATTTAGTTCTCGATATCGCCATTTACGAAGAACTATAATTGAATTAAGATGAATATATTGTAATTTTATTATGCTTACAATATTTAAACAAACATCCACGTTTGTCCATCGTACTCTTGAAATATTATGTTCGTCAGCTGAAAATATCCTCGTCAAGCCTTTAAGCCGGGTAGATTTTTTCTATTCTGTTTCAATTTGTAGACTCCTCTTGTCATTCTGATTATTCGCTATCCTACGCTACTATTTGTATTAATCTTTAATGTCTCTTATTTCCATGTTCTAACATATTGAATACAATGAAACAAGTGTATGCTCTCATAATCCTCTCTATCAATATATCATGTAGGTGAAAAGTCTCTAGTCTTGCAGGCCTACCAAAGCAACATCGCCTTCAGTCGATCAACATAATCCAACCAATGACATCGCAGAAAACTTAGTCACGTGACTAAAGTTTTTCACTTATTTAGCCTACTGTGACTTCTATTAGTGTATATCGTTGAAAACTCACCTTATTGTTGTATAGTAATAAACCATCCACCAAGAAAATGACACAAAGATCTATGTTTTGCAAGCATAACATGTGTTAAAGGTTTATTACTTATTTTGTACTGAAACAGCTTTCACAAGAAGCTGTAATGCATTTGTATTGAGATTTTAAAGCCCTATAACTTGTACACAGAAATTTGAAGAGAACACAACGGTTTAACCGTTCCAAACTCTTTTGAAACTTCAATTTCTTTAGACGAATGCAAATGAAAACAAATTAAACTTAGTATTGTTTAGAAGTTACGAATGCTGGATAGGATGTCTTTAATGTTTAAATAAAACTAAATTTACTAATATATTATAAAGTTGGTGCATCAGCAAACAGAAAACAATAATTATACAGATAAAACTGCAAAATGCTGGTGTGTGATGCACCTCAGCCTACGCCCTCGGGAATATTGGCGTAATTATAATATGTATGCATCTATGTACCTATGTAAATACAGGCAAATCGATAAAGTAGCTCTATAGTAGTCTATAGGTGTTAACACTCTTCGTGCGGACGGTAATATTCGGTAATCCGCAATTATCCGATGCAAAAACTTTGTCTGGAATCTAGAAATATTATTCATTGTAAGTTCGTCTGAAAATATGTCTAGGCAAATAGTAAGTAGGTAGTTACGCTAATAACCTATCAGCATTCTAGGAACCTTTTCAGTCAACGATGACGCGAAGTAATTTTCCACGAATCTTTGTAAATATTGTAAGTCATTTTTTTTGTTTCTGTTAACATACATTATAAGGAAATTGAACAGTCCTTATACATGGCGGGGATTCATTTAGAATGAACCGTTATTATTTCCAAAATATTGACACAAAAGTGTACTCCCCGACCATAGGTTTCTAGATTGACATTTATATTTTTGACACTAGTTGTTCGACTCTTGTTTTTTGTACCAATTTCACACCTATTTTTTATTTATTCACTAGATGTAAATTATTGTAATTTTTTTCCCACTACTTGCTGTTTCTAGCCCAAATCTGGTGCATTGAATTAGTAAATTCCAAAATGTTTTTGACACATCTACATTTGTATCATCCATGAGCTATACACCATATAGAGCACGAAGTGTGAACGACCTTAGACAACGAGATTATTGTCTTTACGTAAAGCTTGCATAGTGACCATTGGCAAACTGTTTGCTCTTCGCGTAACTGACCCGTTTAGTGAGTAAACTTCAACTTCCATTGCGTCAAGCATTACACAGTTGACAAACATCACAGAACACATCTTTATTATCCCTGCAGGGGTAGCCAGAAGCGTTCATTTTGCCATTCACTTTTAGTCCCATCTAATAGGGGCGAGCTTATTGTCATTTCCAGGCACTGCGGGTATTTTTGCCAGCACTTCTGCGGTGTATTGGTAGGTGTAGGTACCGCGTAAAGGGCCCTTTTATATACCTTTACACAGTTCAGATTTTGAATAGGTATAAAAGATTAATCGAGCGAGTCCGAGACGCCCAGGACTTAAATTGGCTGTGCTACAGCGGCTGCCACGTAAGATTTAGTTGCCTTTTATCACCATTTCATCGCAAGGCAACGGATTTCCATTTTTTTTTCAAAATTACTTTATAGGTGCTACTTTTTGTTAAATTCATTTGGCCATTTTGGACATAATCCAGTATATGTGTGCCCGGTGACGGCAATAGGCTTGCCCCTCATTACGTGGGACCAAAAATACTGGAAAATAGTGGGTTTGTAATGCAACTCTACCTAACCCTTCGGGGATATAGGTGTGATGTGTCTGATGTATCATAAAAGATTAATGTAAGAATTATAAACCCTCGATATGTCAAACCCCTTCATCACCTAGGAAGTGACCTGATGATCTTCAAAATGTATAGCTAAGAATAATCTAGGATCGGCTTTAGGACAAAAACCATCCGATTTTCCGACTGAACCAGACGACAACATATACAAAGGCTTATTTTCTGTTGGGAGTTCAAAAATGATGTAAATTAGAGAAAATCCCAAATAATATACGTCAATAACTATTTTTTGTTTGTCACGTGTTGCAAGGATCTCCCCCTTAAACCAAGAATCGCTGAAAGTAGTTAGGCTCATTAGTTATTGCAGTAGTTATGTTCATGGAAAAGGATTACTCTTTTATTATTCAATGTCGAAATACTGGGTTTCGTTTTGCCAAAATAAGGGCTTCTTGCATCCTGCTTCTATTTTCTGTCATGCACTCCGTCCACGACAGCAGTTGCAAAATATTAGGAATAAGAGCAAATAAAAAAAAAGGAAAGTTAATAAATCAAGTCGCCGCAGTGTACATTATCGCGGCACGAGACATCGCGTCACGATGCGCAGGAGTGTCACTGCTAGCTATTTCTGTGCATCGTGTCTAGGCCGCGAATCAATGCCAACGGCTGTTTGTATACCTACCAGTTTAGTTGCTAGATGTTTGCCTTTACTAAACTAGATAAATAAGCATTGAGATTTAACTAGATTACTAGATTAATGTGTTTCATACATACCTACTTCGGTAAATGGCAAAGAGTTTGCCCACAAGACGTTATGTCATGTTTTGGACGTGGGTTTCAATGGTTTAGCGGTTAAAACATTTCCATCCGATATAAAAGACGCAGGTTGAGAATTCTTTCTACGATTATAACATTCTAAAAACAAAATGTTAGCATAATAAATGCTTTCAAATACCACGTTCAAATTCAACTGGTCGCCGACGTACATTGTTCATTATTATAATAGATATCGCCATCACACCTCATGTCGTATGTTGAACCAAATAAAAGGACAAATAGTCTTCAAATTTCGTCTCACTGTCATGCAAAATAGATGTATTTTACACATATTTGTGTTGTTTTAGTTAACTGTACAGTAAGAACAGTTGGTCTGTAACTAGCTTAAGTAAAATATTGAGTTGACAGATTTGGTTTCGGTTTATGAATAAGAAATTTACATAATACAGTCATATATAAATTTATTATCGACTAGCTGTTGCCCGCAGCTCCGCCTGCGTGTTACTTTAGATCTACATAACTTTTTTATTTATGAAACGATTGAAAACCAAACCGCAAATTCAAATCAAAAATGGAAATCGGTTAAGCCGTTTCTGAGATTAGCGTGTTCAAACATTCAGACAAACAGACAAAAGTTCTAAAAACCATTGTTTTGGATTTTATTGCGTTCATAAAGCCCCCCTACAACAGTTTCTCCATTATATCTTCTATTATATTCTCTATAGCAGTTGCCCGCAGCTCCGCCTGCGTGTTACTTTAGATCTATATAACTTTTTTATTTATGAAGCGATTGAAAACCAAACCGCAAGTTCAAATCAAAAAATCATTTCTGAGATTAGCGTGTTCAAACATTCAGACAAACAGACAAAAGTTCTAAAAACCATTAATAGTGAACTCCACTGCGGGTGACGTAACCTGTTCTGAAGAGCTCTTCAATCTGATCCCACCCTCTTCCTTCCGATCCCGAACAACGCGTGTCGGGCAGAGATGCCACTCCCACACAGTGGATAGCATGTTATCGAGAACCGAACGTTTTAACCGTTCGTTTCTCTGCCGAACGATAGTGGCCTGGAACGCCCTGCCTGTGCACGTGTTTCCTCCCACATATAACCCTGGGTTCTTTAAACGGAGCGTGAAGAGGCACATCAGTAGGTCGTCAAGTTGAGGGCCACTCTCTATCGTATGTGCTGTGAGAGTGGCCCACAATCGCTAGACGTGCGTCGTCACGACTTACCACCAGGCGGGCGGTGTCAATTTGGCGAACCGAATATAAAAAATTAAAAAAACCTACGACAAACTTATTATTTGCGGTTGGTATAGTACTCGGGTCAAGGGATCGAACCGCAAAATTAAGTTTGTTTTTTATTGTATATACTTTTCCGGGATAAAAGTACCCAGTGTGGTGCCCAAGATATTAAAGAATAATTATACCAAGTTTCATCGTAATCGAACCAGTAGTTTTTGCGTGATGCCTCAACAGACAGACAGACAGACAGACAAAATTTTTTTTTTTAATTTTTTTGGGTTCAGTGTCAGTCTAGTAACACCCCCTGCCATTCATTTTTTTGATATCTTCAATGTACAGAATTTTCACTTCTACAGATTTATTATAAGTATAGATAGTAATTTTCTATCTATAGCAACATACGGATTTAATTTGTAAACTAATTACCTAGCAGTTACGTAGGTAGTGAAATGGCGAAAAGCGACGTGACCAGACAATGGCATTCAGAATGGAAATCATATACGTAGATGATTGCCTGGCAGTCTTGCGTAACAAAGCCCAAGTGCGAACGTTTGTGGGCAGGCAGGGGAAATTCTGTAGCGGTCTATTGAAAAAGTGATTGCGAATATGTACCTACATTATTGGGGTCCTATACCCTTTTTTTAAGTTCTAAGGTATATTTTACTCTGAGGAACAAAAGGAGATGTTTTGACAAAAGGCCAGGTCAAGAGTACCCATAACCGAAGAGCGTACATGAAGATATCAATGAAAGTGGTAGAATCGAAAGAAGTATGCCAGGATCGTAGCAAGTGAAATTCCATAGTTTCTGTCTTCCTCAATGGGAAAGAAGCGTGACAGTATGTATGTATGTTGGAAGTAAAGGAAGCACGTTGACGAAATTCGAATACATATCACAATTTCGATATTACAACAAAAAAGAGCACTTGTACTCTACTCTTTAAACGAAATGTGTACAACAAGAATGAATGCAGAAATAGTACCAGTACATACCGTTTCTATTTTTATAGACGCCTAAGGTAATCGCGGGCCAAAGACGAAGATAACTGAGATTCCGGAACATAATATAGGTATTTGTATAATTAATATAATTATGCAATGATGAACCCTTTTTTTCTTTATTTCTTTCTTCTTAAGTTTTATTATTGTGATATTATTGCAATGCAACTGGATTGCATCCAGGAGTCCTCTGCAATCACCCGGGGGATTGAAAATCAGCACCAACACGTGTGGTGTAATGCTGAACATGTCTTGAAGTATAATAATTCAAGAAGATTCACATGCTGCCCATTAAGCAAGAATAAGTATTGGACATTCTACATTAATATGAGAAATGATGCTACCGTCAAACAAACCGGAAGACGAGATAACTGACTTTAGTCCGCAAATAAATTTCAGTGATCGAACAAAATTCTATCCTATTTCCAAGTAGCTAACCAAGGTCGATTATAAATATATGTCTTGCATCAGTGGCTCTGTTGCTGTACTAATCTATGATAAGCGCTACAAAGCTCACATATTGTTATCTCAGCCTTATTCCACCACTTACCTTAGAATTAGCGAGGTTATGTTGACCAAAAGGCGAAGCGGGCTTCTTCTAAATATTATTAAAAAAATCTTTTCCTGGTGATTTCAAACTGTGTTAATAAAATCTTTTTTTTGGGGGAATCATTTGGAGATATTGCTCTACGTGATGTTTCTGGATCTGATCTGGATGAATATTTTGGGAAGATGGTATAATTTTTGAGGGTATTTGTAACGTGAAGGACCACAAGTAATTTTGACTTAAGCACTCATTTGTATATTTTGTTAATAATAAGCTAATAAACAAATTTCAAGTTGAATCGTTTATTTTGACAACCTCATCTCATTAATTTGGGTCCACTGATCAATTATTCTCGGAACTTTGACAATGCTTGCCCACAAACTTAGTCCTAATACCATTTTGAGGGTATTCATAGATGCATAGAAAACTTAAACTTCAGTCAAATCACCAGGAAAAACTCCACCTACCTTAAGCGTCGCTCAAGCCTCACTCAGCACACCTTCAACTAACCTTAATGTCCAGATCAAAGTAGACCGATAGAGGGGAGGATCGTACCCTGACGTGGGGAGGCATCGTCACCGTCCGTTGTGCTTTGGCTGGTGGTGAGGGATCTCCAGCTGGTATCGCTCGACCTTTCTCGCGGAGAGCAGGGTGAGTACCGACGCCTCGCATCGCTGATGGCCGTTCTTGTTTTACCGCTGTTTGAAGAAAACCGAAACAAATTAGTATGTCAAATATTGGATAGAAACAGGCGTTACCTGGCGAAAATCCATGACAAAGCAGTGGTAAGTAAGTTTAAAACCTTTTTTTTATAAATTGTAATAGCATTATTTTTTCGCAGAGTTAAAAAGACAACCAAACGTCGACAATTGTTTCGCCTCTAAACGAGGCATTATCAAGACTGTCTCAAAGAGAACAGCAAAATTTGTAGCTAGAACATTTTTGCTTATAAGTAAGAGCGTGCAAATGTTATTAGCGCGATGTAGGATTTATCACAATAACCACAATAACTAACGCGGGTAATTAGTATGTTTCGGCGTCTCAATGCGCGTAGAAGTTAATTTTGTAGTAGAACATCAAAAACAAGTCACATTAGTAGAAAATATTAACATAACAAAAAACGTAAACAGAAAAACAAAGGTTTAGTTTCAAAGCTTCCATATATACAGGTGAATTTTTGAAAAGGGCTTGGATGGTCAAATCCAAAACTATAAGGAATAGCGAAAAATGCTCAAAGGAGTCAAGAGCTCGATTTTGATGAAACTTAAAACCTCATCCGTTCAACTCACGTATAGGGGGCGAGCTTATCGCCGCTAAAAGAGCACTTTTAAGTATGTTACTGGTCAAAACTGGGCGTATGACATGCATCTCCCTAGAAGATAAAGGCGCCTATAATCATGAACGTGTGACTGATAAGAATGATAGGTTTTAAAAATAAAACAATTACAATAATACTAGACATTTGGCGAACTGACAAAGTCCTTCTTGCGAAATAATTCAAAATATTCCCACAACAGTAATAGTTAAACTATTTGTTATAAATATAACAACAAAGTACATATGCGCGTACGCACATGTACCAATTTGACCCGCTCCGTCAATTGGCGTATTACCTAATTTGTTTAAAAATATAACATATGGGCCGCCAAGGTCCCGCCGCTACTGCTAACAAGTACGCCATGATGACATAGACACGAATCTTGTAAACTTGTGCAAACATGCTGTCGTAGATATTATTTAGTTATTTGACATTTTGATATTATTCAAAAGCGTCCTACCCTTTGGTACGGGTGCCAATTCTGCTTACAACCAAAAGTCCAATCGAATCTCAATTGGATCTCGATAGCATTTTAAAACTTTTATGATATTCTGCTATTTGTTTAAGGTTTTCTATTGATAATCCATGAATGAATCGACAAATCGATGATTTGCTAGTCTGATCTTCTACCGAACACGATTGAAGACCAGACCACATAAAAGGGCGGATAAGTTATAATGTAAAACGTATGTTTGACATCTGTAATAATCTCATTAAATGATATCTATATATATAATACGCCAGTGAAGCCGCTTCTCCTCCTAAACTAAGAGTCGCACAGTCAAGCGTGGCACACCGTTGGAAAGGTCGTGGTCTCAAGTGGTGCGACAAGATTAGAAATTTGACAAAAAGTAAAAAAAAAAATTATTACTTGCGCAGTTTGCGCTAAAGGTTGCTAGTTTTTAATAATTGTTCTGTAATTTATGACATTCTAAAATATATGTATGACGTTTTTATTTATTTGTTATCAGCATATACTTATATATATTATTATTTGTATGACATTCAGTATATTATTTATTAGTGACATTTTAATTGTAATCCGTAGGTGTTTTTGTGACATTTATTTTTTATTTATAAAATTAAAAACAATAGTTTTTCTGCGATTAATATAGTCATGTAACTGAACTGAATTGAATGTGATGTAAATGATTAATTTTGTTATGGGTAAATTACCTGAAATAAATGATGATTTATTTATTAATTTGGAACCAACCTTGACTATTTAGAATAATTGAAGTAATTAATGTTAATACTAGCACAGAATAAAGAATAATACCAACCTAATACTAGGCACTTATGCAAAGAATTATGGGGAGTGGAGTAGGACTGGATTTAAAATAAGATTATCTACGCAGATAGATAATAGTATAAACAGGCAATACTAGGTATATCGCTTGGAAAAATACTCTTGGAAGTTGGCATCTGATGGAATTCCGGTTAAGGAATTTAATTATTTATTTCTTGTAATATAAAGTAGAAAATTTTGCGTCAAAACTGGCTTCGGTAATTTAGACGTAGTGTTTGATCCTAAACTTTTGATTTTCTTTACGTTGCTAGATTGAAATCGTCTCGCCGTCATTTGATATCTAAAAACCGATCGACACAAATACCTAATTAACTAAATAACTCACGAACTATCTAATTTGTAAAGCAACGAGTGTTCGGTTTAGCCGACCTTCTATGCGACAATATGGTATTCTTCACACATATTGCAAGTACCTACCGACTAAACGAGTATTACTTGAATTGACGACACTACGTCGTGAAAGTTATGACATAGGTAGTGTGTTTACATACGTGAAATCATTGTTGAAATATTACATGACATACCAACAGTACAGAAAGTAGACTGAGGGTTTTGTGGTTTTCTGAATACAAGTACATCTTCATAGACTTAGAATAATCAAATGGACTCCGGAGGCCCGAGTTTCGGATGTTGAGTTTCCATATGAAGTCCTGATAAGCCGGTCAAAATGCATTTTTCTGCAAATAAATAAGGTTTAGAATGGAATTCTATACAAGATAAGATGAGACCTGTTCACTTGGCTACTAACGTAGAGTGCGTTAGATTTTAGAATGAGTTTTTCGAAATGTTTTCCAGATCCCAATTCCGACAGGAACACACAATAAAAAGCATTACCGTGATAACAAGTACCTTGTCAATTAAGGATGGAACTAGTCTAGGTGTTAAACTGGAGTCCCTCAGCCTGATAGTGACACCTTCATCAGGGCTATGACCAGTCTGGGAATCCTTTTTATCTATTTTATGGTCCAGCAGTTCATAGCCGGGCTTCCAGGGCATGTTCTCGTTAAGGATAACCCCAGGCAGCGACTTAAAGTCGATGCAGGGATGTTTAACGCAGTGTTAGTATTTGAATTAAAACTTCAATAGGTGTCTAAACGCTTCGGAATTTAAATACATTGTGAAGTAGGGATGTTGTCGGTAGTGGTCATCGTAGCTCAGTTGGCAGAGCAGTCCCCCTGTTAGGGAAAGGCCGTGGGTTCGAATCCCGCCGATGACATCAGTTTTTGTGATCTATTTATAATTTCTTTCTTAATATTTTAAGAATAGTTTAAGCAAACTCATTGCTTTGAAATACAAAAATATATGACGTCAAATGCTGAAAGCGGTTCAACCACATGCGACTGGTAATCACCACAAACTTCCGCTGCTTGAAGATACGATGTTTACATAATGCAGTATTAACGAGTAGATGTGGTTGCGTTTGCGTCCGAGTGAAATAGTTTCCAGATTCCCACGGGAACACATTCCCAACCCATAAAATAGTCTATCAATCAATGTGCTATTCTTATCTGTTCACAGGTTTATGCGTGAGTAACAATCAAACATCTTCATGAAGTCAATATCTATATACTAGCGGACACTCAAGGCTTCACCCGTGACAAATTATATACTAAAGCCTTCCTCGAGAACCACTCTACCCATTAGTGAACGCAGCATGTAAATCGGTGCTGTAGTTTTTGAGTTTGTCGCGAACAGACAGACGCTGCGGATGACTTTGTTTTATAATAGGTATGATGTAATGATTTTTCTACTAAGCAATGAAGGTTGTTACAGTTTAGCATAGTTGTTAGTTCAAATCTGGCCAAAGACTAAAAAAAATATATACGAATGATTTATAAATCTGTAAGTTGAATTTGCCTAGACATTTTCAAACATTACAAATCAGAAAATGCGTAGGTATTCGTGAACGTGTACGTGAATATATACGTTTGTGCCACCTTTATGCATATAATCTTTCTATTATATCCATAAAAGCGATTGTTAAATACAATCGCTTTTATGGATCTTAGTGAAAATTTATATTTGTTTGTACATTATATTAGTGACATTTACACAAATCCCATGCTTATTAGTCATATACACTGAACTCCCACACAGTTATCTCTGGTTACCTGTTCAGGTGAGAACCACTTCAAACCAAGCCATAAAAATAACGAGAACCACTTCAAATTGCGATCTGGCTAGCACAACCAGTGTCTACTTAAGTGGATAGCCAACCAATGATTCACAGAAAATTTCATAAATGTCTTTATCGAATATGTGATCATGAATCTGCTATACCATTGGTTCACACATACATATTGATTAAGTATACGCATGGCTGCGTAGACAAGCTGTTAGGGTTGGTAGTATTTTTTTTATAAACCGGTCATGATGACAGTGGGATGGAACCTTGTCACAATAACCGCTTCGTGACGTCATCAATAGCTAAAAAGTACAAATCACAAAAACATTATCCGTACGTTTTAACGATTGATGACGTCACTAAGTGGTTATTGTGATAAAGTTCCACCCCACTGTCATTGTGCGAGGCTTATACAGCACACAAAGGTTAATATTAATCCAGATTAAAAATACAGAAACATTTCAAGACTAACTGTCCAATTGAGTCCAAGAGTTCTGTATAATATGAGGACCGAGATTCCAGATGGGTACACCAAAATGTTCCTTCAAACAGGAACTGTTGCTGTTCTTCATGGTCTCTACCAACAGTTTTGAAGATTTCCCAAAGTTATCAGTACGTTTCAGGAACGCTGCTATGTCAACACCGCAGGTCGCGTTGACAGCTTTTCGACATTCAGCCACAGAGTATGGTGAGAGCTTTTCCGCATGAGTTACCGAGCTGCATATTTCGTTCATTAGTTGTAAGGCGGCCATGTCAGTTTCAAATATTACTTCGCAGCATCCTGTTGGGATATTATTATGGGATACAGAATCCATTTAATTTGGTAATTAAACAATAGATTGAGAAAAATTTTGTCAAAATAAATGATATTTTGTTTATTGTATTATAACTCTTTAGCAATCAACTTCCTCCTTTATTTAAAAAAAAAAGCCTCTTTTATTTTCATCGATAATATTTCAACAATATTTAATCGTTTATATTAACATACTTTTTGGTAGTTTCATAGACTCTATGGTTATAATTATGGTGTTAAGGCTGCTACACACAGTGCCGCCGGCCATGCCACCGCTAACACGGCGGCTTACAAAGCCGCCGGCTTGCCGCACAAAGAAACCGCCGGCTCGGCCGCCGGGCTGTGCCGCCGGGTTGCGCGGGGTGCCGGCGTCAGTTCATACATACATGACTGTCAACCGGAATGATGCTTGGCGGCAATGCACGGCCTAAGCCGGCGGCTTGTATTGCCGGCGGCAGTGCCGCTCGGCATAAACCCGGCGGCACTGCCGCCGGCACTGTGTGTAGCAGCTTTTAGGCTCATAGGTCCTCATAGATTTCAATAATACACTTAGACTCTTATAATAAAACTAACTCTATAATTTAATTGTGACTATTGATTTTACATGTATTTTTTTGTTATTAATACATGTATTTTTTTGTTATCAGTTAAATTTAACTAGAACTCATGTTTGGTATTTTATGTTATTTCATGATAACTAAACCCTTTCTTATCACTTTACTGTTATTAATTAATGTGATCGAGTTTTCCTCAGATCCGATCTGAGTGTAAAAAACTGTTATTATTATTATAGAGCATAAAAAATTACAATGGCCTAGAGTCCATTCCTAAATTTATCCTATGATGAACAGTTTCATTGTAATTAACTACACAAATACAAGTATAATCCTAATTATACAGAAGCCAAAGAAAAATAACATCTAGAGTTAAATACATATGACAGACTGATATAGTTTAAACTTGTTTAAAAACAAGAGAATTAAATTAAAAATTAAAAAAACCCCCGACTCACATAATTCATTATTTAATATAAACATACGTATAGTCTATCAACAATTATTCAGAGCTAATGCGAATTGCGCGGAGTGTGGTTACAGAATTAGAAATACATTCCACTCCTTATATCTTTCGAATGGCTAAACCGATTTTCATAAAACTTGCGGTATCGTGATGTATAAGTTATGACCTATCATTTGATACCCAACACGGGTATATTTGAACACATTAAATTTTTCATCACCACTTTCACCCCTCATATCTTTGAAATGGCTAAACTGATTTTTATAAAACATAGCTAAGAACACTCTCCCCTAACCCATCTTTCAAACAAAATCTAAATCGGTTCAAACATCCGTTTGGGAGCTACGATGCCACAGACAGACTTACAAACAAACACACACACACACATCAAACTTATAACACCCCGTTCGGGTTTCCGTCGGGGGTTAAAAAAGAAAGGAATTTGTATTAATAAATTATCTCAAAGTAAAACTTGATACTTGATAGTGTTGTATCTAAGATTAACTTGTGTATTACTAGGGGAAGCCCTTGGCACCCATGACAACTTTATATACTTAAAGCCTATTCTAGAACCACTCTATCCAGTAGTGAAAGCACCATGAAAATCTGTGCAGAACTTTTTTAAGTTTATCTTTGTTTTATAATATGTATGATGTACACATGTAGGTCGGCAAACATAGCTTTCCAAATTCTCATTAGCAAGAGATGTTACATATGTCTGTCCTGGAGTTGAGCATTCCAAGTGAGAGCAAGAGATGTTACATTCATCTGTCCTGGAGTTATGCTCTTAGTTTTTGTTTTATATTTCGATCTTCTAATAACAAACTTTGTAAAGAATTATATAGGCACTAAGTTTTTGAAGTTCGAATTTTTTTTTTTTATTACAGCAAAATATGTTTTTTTTAAGTAAAACTTAAGGATTAAAATTATAACAAATTGTGATATTACGAGGTAAGGAGTAGAATATTATGTTGATACTAGAAAAAATACATTTTATATTGAGGTATAGTCATAATGAATATGTACTAGGTTTTTTGATTGAAATATTAAAACATTACAAGTATGACTTGATTTTTAGTAGCTTTTTCTTCAGTAAGGTACATAGTTGTGGTGAATTAAAATTTAATCATTCTTCTTCAATTTCAATTTTCAATTCTTCAAATTATAAAAGTCATAGTTTGAAGTTTCACTGCTATGATATTCCAATCAGATCTTTGGTAAATATTATATGGGCGCAGAGTCAACAGCTGGACTGCGATGTTTGTTCAGATAAATCTAATGATTGCCAACAGCAAATAGCTACATGATTACCACTGGATTTCACAAATTTGTGTATACAGCATACATTATAAGTAGCCTAGTGACATCAGCTGCAGTAAATCGTGTCACATAATACACATAGTACACATAACATGCAGCCGTAACCGACGCATAATCAGAATATATTCATCTAAGTGTACGCGATAACGCTCACTTTCGTCACAGTCCGTCCAGCGATATTGACATTGAGCTTGTGATAAAAATACCGACATTACCTGCATCCCGGTCGAACTTGTTCGGCTTCAGCTGCTCTTGACTGGGGCCCACTAATAGCGGCGACAGGATCCTAGGCCACAACACAGCGAAACACCCAACAACAATCACAAGAATAAACAACGTTTGCCGCGGACCCAACACATCCTCGTTCGCCATTCTGTCGTCGTGTTTTCGTATCGTTTCGTCACGCACGTACACAGCCGGTCACACTCTACGGGAACATCGTCGTGTGTGATAAAAATAAAGATTTTCGTCCAAACCCCCACATCCGCCCGTGAAAGAAAACTCGCGATGACAGCTGTCAGGTGCGCCCTCTCCCGGCGAAAGAAAACTGTGGTTACGGGAGCGATCCAAATTTTCTTCATTAACGGAAGCGTCCTTAATTTTCAGATTTCCTTGTAGAAAGCCGGTTGATTGAGCTGGCTCGAAGTGACACAGCCGTATATCAATGTCAAACAGCTATGCCGACTTCTTGCCTTCCCAGCCACCGGCCTAGTTTCTTCGGACGCCAAAGTTATCGCACAATAAATAGTAGGTAATTCAAATATTGACAGAGAAAATTTAACGCTTGCCGGGCGAGCGCGGCGCTCGGTGGGCAGAACTCGGAACAATATGCCTGGGCGCGGAGGCGGCACCGGCTAATAACCCGTCCCCACCGCGATGAGGACTACACGCGCCCAGATGAATACTAATTAGATACTTTGTGAAGGTACCTACCTACTTACCTGAGGCTACTTGTCATTTAGACGAGTAAAATCTTAGGAAACTCTCTGATTGAAGGGTTTTCTTACTTTTTGTACGTTGTATGTAGTGCATTGATACAAATATTTTATGATCTCACCGTCTTCTTGGTCTTT
This sequence comes from Nudaria mundana, assembly GCA_963556515.1. NCBI lineage: Eukaryota > Metazoa > Arthropoda > Insecta > Lepidoptera > Erebidae > Nudaria > Nudaria mundana. The sequence goes on along the minus strand of OY748301.1, from coordinate 1,622,927 downwards.
ACTTATCCTATGGGCCGTATGGCGTACCTACACATAACTTCCACTTTACAAGTACCTAGTTCCTACATCTAGGTATCAAAATAGATATTAGATATCTACCTACCTAACTAATATATAATTCAAGCTGTGCGACTGTGGAATGATCTGCCGGTGACCATCAGACGAGCCCCAACATTGGCTACCTTCTAGCGAAAGGTAAAAGCTCATTACCTCGGCTCCTAACCTCTTTCATCTATTTAATGTTTTTTCCCCTTTAGACGTCTTATACATACTTTTATTCCTATTATAATGATATTTATTTATCTCTGTTCAATAGTATTTATGTTTATTTTACCTAGGTATATCTTTATATTTCTCCATACTCAGTTCATTTCTGTACCTTTCCTTTCATAACTCTCTGTATCTTTTGTTAATCATACGCCAATAACTATCCACTTTTTATTTCACTTCTGTCTACTTATGTCCATCCTAAGGTTGTACATACTAAATTGATAACAAGTTTCTGTATATTTATTGTATTGTATTGGTGTACAATAAAGCATATTCTATTCTATTCTATTCTATTCTATAATAGGTAGTAGTACCTATTATAGAATAGTAACATGCACTGTACTTTACCTTATTCTGTGACTTTACTAATCAACGGGCAGAGGTCTACTAACGATAACGAGTACCTACCTACACTGTATATTTTACACATCAACAATAGGCTACCTACCGATTCAAAGCCATACGAGTAGTAATAGGTATAATCTAACTACCTACAGATTATTTCGCGGTTTCGGGAAGGGAAAGTGATTAAACGAAGGAGATTAAGTATACAACCAAGATTTATTTATTTAACCCTACATAAATTGAAATAAGATACCTACCTATATTTTATTAAATTATGTAAGTAAGTAATATACCGATCGAATTGAGAATCTTCTTCTGGAGTGTTTAAAAGCGATTTTTACCTATATGAGTATTACATACAATAGGTAGATAGGTACACCTCACTTGCGGAAGGAAGATTATCGCTTCAAGTGACACCTAAAAAGTCACTCACGCGCCGAATGCGCGTCGAGTAATAATAACCAAGAAACGGAAACCATGACGGATATCCTTTTCATATATGGTGTGCTGTCTCCATAGGATCCAGATAAACTTATAACGCCTTCCCTGACTCTAAACACGAGTGTGGCCATTTTGTATAACATGCGCGTACGACGCTTCCTGCGTCGAAATGGTACGCTACCTACCCATTGTTCGGTGGGAGGGGATGTGTGTGACTGGCATATAAGTATTATATTTAAATAGTTTAACTGTCAAATAAAAAAATTAACTGTTTAATAAAAAAAGCACTGTAGGCCCTACATAACTAAAAAGGTTGTTATTGAGGATTTTTAATGTGTACTTTGGTAAACTGAACACTGTGTCTATACAGCCGAAATTTATAGTTGTTTTCAATGAATGTCACGAATATTAATTATTTATTGAGGTAGCATTGATCCCATAATAAATTTGGCTGCATGTATACTCCTACTTATTTACCTATATATAGAAATGGGGAATGTCCGCCTTAGCTCTCGAGAACTGCTTATGCTCCAATGATGGTTGACCCCTTATGGATAGACCTCAATCTGGAGGCAAAAAATCGAAAATTTGACCTAGCTCTAAGGGGTCAAAAGTTATAGGCCAAAACCTATGGCGTGGTGCGACACCGTACTAGTATTATATGGAAATGGGGAATGTCCGCGTTAGCTCTCGAGAACTGCTTATGCTCCAATGATGGTTGACCCCTCTATGGATAGACCTCAATCTGGAGGCAAGCCAAAAGCTGGCTTGGTGCGGCGCGAAGCACCGCGCAAGACACCGTACTAGTCTACCATAAATAGGTACCTAAGTAGGTACCGACATGTTTGTAGAAGTTAATTTTTTAAGAATTAGCTGATTCCCCAGGGGCAGGCCTATGTCATTCGCCTAACAACCGCAAAAAATAAGTGACGTCAGCGACAACTTGAAGTTGTAAATCAGTAACGGTTGTCTCTTGTTTGTGACACGACATTCATCATAGAGTTGATATTGAGGCATTAACGTCATAATTATTGGTCAAATTATGCTGATATATATTTTACTTTACAGGACAACCCTAACCTTCGAATGATGTTCTCTGTAAATAAAATAATGTACTTTAATTAACGTCAGAGCGCAAGTTCTGTATGTAAGTAATATTCCCTATTATGTGCCAGGGGCTTTGCTTATGTAAGTAGAATTGTTCCCAGGGTAAAACACCTTCTCGGGATAAAAAGTAGCCTACTAATAAAATTACTTGTTATAGGTAAACATAAGCCATCTGTCTGTGAAAGTCCCGTAAATCGAGCCATTTCAGAGATTAGTCGGAACTAACATATAGGTAGCTTCTTACAGAAAGACAACAATTTTAATATTTAATTTTTTAAGATGATGAAGTATGAACGTAGTTGCTTACCAACTAATACTTATTTTCATATGCATTTAGTGAAAAGCTGTTACTTTGCAATTATAAACATACACTTCAATTTTATTTATATTTAGGTACTTACCTACCTACTTATGGCACAGAATAGGAAATAGTACTTACATACTTATAGGTACTTAGGTGTTTTACAAAGCCTAACTCATAACCTAATCCTACAGGTCGTTTATTAGAAGCCTCCTTCTTCTATTTTATGGTACCTAAGCTTAGATCGAATATATTTGATCTAAGTACCTAAGGTATGGTACGCAGGACGCCCGGGGTAAAAGTAAGGTCTTAAATATCATTTAAAAGAAATAAGATAGCGTTATCCGTTGTACCTTCGAAGATTAGCGTGGTAGGTAACGTGTAGGACTTAGGTAATTAAGTACCTACAGATTATAATGTTTTTCTAACTTCCATACATACAATTTTTTTTTTGTCTTAAGTTTCTAACTTCCATACTATGTCAGAGCAATAAAAATACCTCATACCAAACAAATTGTAATAGTTTAGAGGGCGTAATTATGTGATTAGTGAGTGAGTCATGACTAGTTACATCATGAGGTATTCATTATCCAGCTACGTGGGTTGGTTGCTTTCTAGTGGGTTCATGTCATGGCGAATGGAGGTCATGGTTTTGATTTTGTTAGGTTGGTACTTTCGGCCCACGTAGGAGACGTCTACATGTTTTTGCAAAAGTATAAATAAATAAGTAGCTTGGTGTTTAATTTAGGACATCTTTTACACCGCGCTATCTAGGCAAAGTAAGCTTTTAATTATAAGCTTGTATTATATTAGTAGCCTGTATTATATTAACACTAAATGGATTGTACTTACTATCATATTATAATCTGATAGGTAGCTACTCGTAATAATACAATCTTATAATTATAAGTTTGTATTATTAGCTGCTTGTATTATATTAACATTAAATAGGTTGTACTTTCTATCTGCCCGAATTAAATAATGGAATCTTAGATTACTTACGAACATAGGGTGTTCCAGCTACTTACTTATCCCTAAGTACAAGCACTATAGGCCACTATAGCGCCGCGTGTTATGCAGAGCTACAGGGATTGATCCTAGAGTTCCGAGAAGCCTTGTCCTAGAAGTATATAGAACAAACCATCGTGCTCACCACACAAAGTTTGGTCCTTGGTGGGATTTGGACCTACGCACAATACGTGTATACGTGTAGGCAAGATGGATTCTTGCCAAATCTATTTTTTTTTAATTAATCCCATAGCGCCGCCCGGTGAGGTAGACACTGACTGACACCTAAATCATAGGAGAATAAGAAGAAGAGTAAGGTACTTACTGACATGAAAGGGGGTTGCTATTAGCCAACATGTAGGTATATCTATCAGAATCTGTTTTAGCGGGTTTCAAAGGGAATTAAAAAGTTTACACGCCTTTTTATACTTATGTGTCAACTTTTTCTTATATGGCTTTGATTCTAGATCATTTTAAATTAAAAACGATATTTCGCCACATAAATATTACGTCCTAGCCTGGTGTTCGATGCGTACGCATATTTTCGCGTGCCGTCGCCATTGTGGGGCTACGGACGCGATTTGAATGCTCATAGGTTGTGTATTGAAAGTGTACATACGCAGCAAAATTGTGTACGGGCCTGATGAACTTTACCTATTTTCTTTTTAAAGAACACCACCAAATACACGTTTTCTCGTTTCTCGTACTTTTCATTAAAAACTAAAAGTCCACAGACTTGGACTCGCTCTCTTTTACGTGGGACCATAATGAACGCCCCTGTCTACCCCTTTGTTTGCGTGTGTTGGGAATGGGTTCACTTAAGTAGTTTGGAGGCTGGGGTTCAGTATTATCATCAGTTGTCATCTAGGTACCTACTCAAGACTCAAGTTTTTACCAGGTTACGGAAACTGATAACGAATGAGGTTGAATTTAAATAAAAAAGGACGGATGGATTTCGCACTGTCTCAGATAGCTACGATACCCCAATCAAAACCTGGGTCCTCAAAGATACCACCCAGAGCCAGTCATTATATTGGTCTCATAGAGTTCGAGCCCAGAGTTCAGTTGACCTAGCACCGCTATTGTGTCTTTAGTCGACCGCCGCTATCATGCTGCTGATCAAATCCGCCGGTTGGTAAGCTAGATTGAGATACTGAAAGCTCCGATAAGTACTAGTTGTACTATTATATTTCTGTGCCGATACTTACATAGTGAAAATGGCAGCTCTCAGCTTGACAGCCAACTCCCCCCTTAAAAAACAAAGTCTTACCACAAAAAACTTAAAACACTGTTGAACACATGATTATAAAAATCGTTACCACAAAACTGTGTTAGGCGATGTGTTAGGGATAGACATGGTTTAAAACAGTTCTAACTTTAGACAACCGAGAATGCTTGTTTAGCGAGTGTTTTACGCCAGAATATGGCGGAATCATATTGATCAGCTGTGTTGTTTTATTTGGAGTTTGTTAATTTCCCTCGTTCGGTACAGCTGCTGTTATTTGACCGATACTATGGAATTAGTGGATTTAATTGATATTTTTTTTTTTTTTTTTTTTTTGGATATTCTCACACAACATCATCTAGCCCAAATTAAGCTAATATAAGCTTGTGTTATGGGATCTAGACGACTGATAAACATACTTATATATTTCTAAATACATACATATTATACATAGAAAACACCCAAACTCCGAAACAAACATTTGTGGATCACACAAATAATTCGAATCGACCCGGAATCGAACCTGGGACCTCAGGGGCGGCAGTCGCATACTCATACCACTGAGCCACCGAGGCAGTCAAAAATTGATGAGGAGGACATTGATTATATCGATCTATTTCGAGACAATGATATAGCTCGTGTAAGGTTTAATCCTTACCAACAATATGACGAGATACAATTCAAGAAGAAATATCGGTTCAGCAAGGCATTTGCCAATAAAATATTATACCTCATAAATGACGAGATCCAAAGTGATGCTCGTGGAGGCGGTGTTGAACCAGCCATTCAGGTGGCCTGTGCATTGCGATATTAGGGTCGTCATCAGGTATGTTTGATTAAAATACTTTCATGTAACATGTTGACATTTATTGAAAAACACCCTGACTCCTAATGAAAGCTGTTCAAGCAAATGTTGATTGTAGCGTTTAAGTCTCCTTTCAATACCGCCCGTATGTTTACAGAAATCTACCCCACGCGACACGCGGCTGATTCTTCAGCATTCACGTAAAGGCACTAAACGTACGCTGCTACGAAGCGTTTTGCAATCATCAAACATTTCCATTCATGTTGCGACTGCCGCGACACCTGCAAACAAATGAAAGCTACCCATTTGAGTCACTATAATAATATATATTTATATATATATATATATATATATATATATATATATATATATATATATATATATTAGGTATATATATAGGTATATATATTATAGCAAACGCCTGCGGCTCCGCAGATGTTGGTACCTACTCAGTATAATAGTTTTCTATTATGTCCAAGCCTCAAAGGTATGATATAATGGCACCTAGATCGCAACCTACCCGTGAAGAGAGAACATGGCTTCATTAACTCATTACAGAGTAATACTTACGTATGTCCATTGCCGGCGCCTCATAGGTACCTACACATTCGGAAATTTCCAGTGACGCTGGCGGGAGTACACCTACTTAGATAAAACCAGAAACTTGGGATGGCGCATGGCGCTCGCTTCGCTCCCTAGATAAAACAAAGTCTGATACATTAGGTAGGTACTTACCTATCACATGATTTTACGGATAAACAATAAGAATCGTCAACATGCACTACAGGCACTTTATATAAGTAAATGGTTATTTTATAACAGTAACCTCACAACAGGGTCAGAAAATTTAGCGATAATGTGTCAATAAGACGACGGAATGTTCCGCTAAACGATAAGTCACGAGAAAGGAATATACTTATTGACAAGCATTCGAAGCTTGGTGAATGGCAACTTGCTTTCCATGTCTCTAGTACCTACTCACCGTTTAGGAGGAGACGCGGACAGACATGACGAAACTATAAGGGTTCCGAAACTTGAACTACGGTACCCTAAAAATGTGTTTTTGAGTCATGCGATCGGCATTTTCTGCTTTATTATTGGTTTTCGACAAACTCTTTCGGTGTCATGCTGATCATATATGACGTTAACACAAAATATCTCTACATTTCGTTCTATCGTCTATATTACGACGATTTCGAGACCATGGATAATATTACTTTCGTCTGTGTCTGTATGTGTTTTCCACGGGCACCTTAGGTATCGGATCTCCAGGACACAAGGTACAAAGTATTCCATGATTTAGCACAATTTTTTTTCGTGTGCTTTTGTTTGAATGGGGTAAGAAACCGAAATAATGTTTTTAATGTTCGCAAGGTAGTTATATACTTATCGAAAATTTTGGCGACCCAGTAGCTTATACATTCTGTTTAAGTACTTACCTACCTACCTAAATAAAATACTGCTGGTTTGAAGCTTCGAATCCACGTCTACAGCTTCTAAGCCTAAGCCCACTATAAAAGGCATTGGTATAAAATTTGACGTTTGGCTGAATCTTTAACCTACTGTTTTAATCAATAATAACTTTCAAACGACAATCACGAAACTTCCATTACGTCAAAGAAGGCTTGAAAACAATTTTGTTGTATGAATAGGTATCCGCTCCTATTAAAGGTATCACACAGTGTGTACCGAATTGAAATCACATTGATCATCGCTTGTATATAAGGATACTGAATTTGTTATGAAGGTATTGTGTGTGACCACGGACGGCTGTAGACAATCGACACTCATTTTCCAATAATGGAACATGAAACAACGTCTCTTGGTCATCGTATACCGCCGCCATATTAATATCAATATGCGCGTCGCGTTTCCCGCCAAAGACATTCGTGCCGCGCCCAACTCCTATTGAAGAATCATGATGATGGAATTTATGTACGTTTTGTGTACGCGACTGTAACTATATGATAAACTATGAATAACTAATGAGTGTTTCGAAGTACAGGTACCTACCAAATACCTGATCACGATCAGTTATCTAGAAGAATAAATTTATTATACTACCCAAGCCCTCTGTTTCGATTTGGGGCCAGCTGGCACGTACTCTATTCTGCGGTGATAGCAAAAGCACTAGAGCAAGTATTAATGGTTACGTTTTTAAAACGATAAATAAATAAAATATTTTTGGACATTCTCACACAACGTCCCTGCGCTATGGGATCTAGAGACAACTGATAAAAAAAACTTAAACATTTCTTAATACATACATTATTATAGAAAACACCCATTCTCCGAAACAAACATTTGGGGACCGCACAAATGTTTGATTCGACCCGAGATTCGAACCCAAGACTCCAGCATCAAAAGCCGATGCACTACTCTGACCACGCCACCGAAGGAGTTATGGAAATATATTTTAGAGTAGGTAAATATTACACTTGCATTTGAAAATAGAAATCTTAACAGCCTTATCACCCATATTGGCCGTAAATAGAGTTAGGTTACGTCACTCACTTTGGAATGCCAGTCAAAATGTTAGAGAAAGATTTTGACCGACGCGACGCGACCGAGCGAAGCGTTGGCGCCAAGACGCATTTAGCCAACGTGTGGATCTAGAAAATGTCATTGGTGCCAACGTTGGGCGAGCCTTAGTAGAGTGATTATATACTCTGTGGTCTACAGTGCGAGCACGCCTTGTCGACGTATTGTCAGTCCGCCTGTTTGCACCATTGATATCGCAGAAAATTACAAAAAATATGTCCGTTTAGATTGAGGAGCCACATTTCGTATCTTAATGAAATTTATATAGGTACATATTTAGTAGTAAGTTTAAAAATTTTGTAGCCTCAGTCCTCGATTTTGTAGTATAATACTTCAAAAGTTATAAGAACATAAAGGTGGCTCCTCAATCTAAATGTTTAGATTGAGGAGCCTCGTCATAACTAGGAAAATCATGGATGAATATTTACCAAAATTAGGTATGATTTAGTAGTATTCGAGAGTAGTTAGTAGACAAAATCTGAGTTTTGTAGTATTAAAATTAAAAAAGTTATCATACATTATATGTGGCTCCTCAGACCATTACTTACGAGTCGTCATTTTTCATAGAAGGAGTCGTACAATTAATGCGTAATTTCTTGGTCATTTAGTAGTAGGTAAGTATTTTAGTTTTGTAGGAAAAGATTCAGTAATTAATTATGAGTGGATTAGGAGATATGGCACATTTTAACTGGCTCCTCAATTGAGTCTCTTAAAAAAATATATTTGCCTCTAATCTACTTATACTTGTAACGAAATTTGTAATAAACACATCAATATTTAGTATAAATTTATACTAAATGCCCGTTATAATTCTACCATAAAAAACTACATATTTACGAACTTATTAGCTATTCTATAATTTCCCTACAGATTATTTCGTAGGGTGTCCATGAATATATTAGTCCAGAAATATTATTAATATTTAAATATAAAAAATAAGGCCAAGTGTGAGTCTATTAAAATTTAAACTTTCTAACTATCACGGTTCATGAGATACAGCCCAAGACAGACGGACGGACAGTGAAGTCTCAGTAATAGGGCGTTTGTGTATTAGACGGAATTTTTCGGTAGTATCGGTACGATACTAATAATCAACTCAAACGAGTGAGAAGTTTAACGGAAATAGGCAACTTTTTTATTATTATATTTCTGTATTTGAAAGCAATAAGTTCTTCTACTACTGTTAAGTATTTAGGCAAGTATACTTAAATCACAAAAACTTAAATGTCATCGCCAGGACTCGAACCCGTGGCTTAACAAGGGGAATGCTCTGACCACTTAGCTAAAATGAGCAATACCAACTTCATCAAATCTTTAGATTTCTAGATCGAGCTATTTATTACCAGTACAACAATTTTGACATTAAAAAAGGGTTCCGTAATATTATTCAGAGTAACTCCGATACTGGGTTCAAAACGACCATAAAATCACCGTGTATAAGGAAATATATTGCGACGATTTCAGTTCCTGTGATTAGATTCGATGGGCTTAGATGATATTTTATGATCATCCATACATAAATACAAACATACAAATTTAAAACTGACAGACTACTACGGTGGTGTGGTCGGTAGTGCATCCGCTCTCGACGCCGGAGTCAAGGGTTCGATTCCCGGTCGGGACAAACTTTGTATGATGATACACATTTGTACCGAAGTCTGGGTGTTTCCTATGTATAATAATCGCTTATTTACCACCGTTCACCTCCTATGTATGTATTTACAAAAAAATTGTACACAAGTATTTATATCAGTTTATCTAGTACTCATATCACAAGCTCTGCTTGGTTCGAAGCTAGATGGCGTTGTGTGAATTGTCCTAATATATTTATATTAATAAAAACAACTATTAAAAAGTATCTAATGAAAGCGTATTATTCTAATAAAGATTATATTGATGACAGAGATGCCTGGAAATATATACCTAGGTAATATTCTTCACATCCTGCCTACGCCGGGCGCCACTGGAAATATCTTGTGCGTGTGCACCAGAGACGCTCGGCAACGGACGTAAGAGCGGCCGCGGCCTTGGGCCACGGAATTAAAAATACATGCTGCCTATAAATATATATGTGTGTAATAATTAATAATATAAGTACTACTGTAATGAATTGTTGATTATTTAATATTGTTTAACAAAGTCAGTCAAACTTAGTTGATATTTTTACCCAATAATTATATTCGACGTGGTGTGATTCGATGAATGTATTTGAGTAGGTCATTAATTAGATTCAAAATGTCATTCACTCATGTCACTCACGTCTATGAAGTACGAACAGATTCATTTCGGTCGCGATAGAATGAAATAAATCTATCTATCTATGCATCTTTTCAACCTGAGATTAGATAAAATATATTTCTAAAATCATTCATCCTGTTTTCGTTCATATAACATGGTCACCCTTAATAGCAAATTCTTAAGGAATATCGAAAAGTAATTTGGCTTTTAAATACCAAGTGATACAATGTTGTTGTGTACATGTGTATTTAGTAGACATTTATCCTAAATGTTAGTGTATCTAGTTTTTGATTCTGTTGTGATCTCAGGTAGCTACAGTCTATTATTCATTATGTAGAACGTCTGGATTGAGGAGCCAGTTAAAATGTGCCATATCTCCTAATCCACTCATAATTAATTACTGAATCTTATCCTACAAAACTAAAATACTTACTACTAAATGACCAAGAAATTGCGCATTAATTGTACGACTCCTATAAAAAATGACGACTCGTAAGTAATGGTCTGAGGAGCCACATATAATGTATGATAACTTTTTTAATTTTAATACTACAAAACTCAGATTTTGTCTACTAACTACTCTCGAATACTACTAAATCATACCTAATTTTGGTAAATATTCGTCCATGATTTTTCTAGTTATGACGAGGCTCCTCAATCTAAACATTTAGATTGAGGAGCCACCTTTATTTTCTTATAACTTTTGAAGTATTATACTGCAAAATTGAGGACTGAGGCTACAAAATTTTTAAACTTACTACTAAATATCTATATAAATTTCATTAAGATACGAAATGTGGCTCCTCAATCTAAACGGACATCAAAAAATGTGTTAAGTATTTATTTTCTGCGATATCAATGGTGCAAACGGGTAGACCGACAATATGATCACACGCCGTGCTCGCACTGCTGGTCTCGTCTACTCGTGATAAGCCGGGGCGAATCACTAGTCACTACTAATCACTAATCACTAGATAGTTATATGATACTGAACGAAAAATATAACGTCATAATCGCATGACAATTTTGACATTGACAATGAAAAAAGATAAACTATATGTTCAACTTCGCCTGTCCCTTTGGACAAATTTTAAAACAACTATATGTTCAATGTTGTTGTTTTCATATTGGGTTGGATGTTTAGCATTTTTTGTGTTTTGTTTCCTTTACACTAGTGTAGGTTTTATATATTTTATTCATACATGATGCATAAAATAAGTTCTTAACTGTCATCACTCATCTAGTCATCACTGTCATGTCAGATGTCATGTCAGCCTCCATAATCCATACATAAATAATATAATAAATAAAATATTATTTTCAATAATTTTCATTCATTGTCCTTGTTTATATTTATTTATAATAGTCCATCATATAATACTTAACTTAAGGTCCAAATGAATATCTATTCATTGTATTGTAATTTACATTAGTACCGAATAATCGAAAAAAAGTAATAATCGTTTAACGGGAGCTACCTGTGGTTAATTTTATTTGTTCCCTGAATAAAACTGTTGCCAAAAACTGGAGCTATGCCGAATTTTACCAGTATATTGAACATAATATTTATAATAAGTGGTGGTGTGTTAACATTTGTGATCTTGTTTATCTTCGCAAAAAGACAAATAACAAGGTTCGCTCTTCGATCACGCAGAGGACCACACGCTCCTATTGGCAATGATGCTAAAAAAGTAAGTTGTGTATGTAACGTTCGGAGCTATAAGCTATATCAATATCAATCAATAATTTGTTTTTTTTTTATGGGATAAGGTTTATTTATGTATGCTGCCAGTGAGTCTGTAGTATTTAAATAAAAATTAACATTAAAACATTATAAATGTGTTTGTGTAATGAATTCTAGTGTTTGAAAAGAGAGATAGAACGCCGCATTGAAGCTGTACCACGGATAATGTATGAACCTCGTCTACTAAACACAGAGCCATCTCAGTATATCCTGGAGCCTCAGCAGCCTTACCACTACAGATTTAGAGCCGTTGATGATGTAAAAACACTTGGTAAGACTATTGTAATTTAGCTAACACATGGGTATTGTGTCATTAGTTCCCGTTTCTTAGAACTTGGCTGGACCTGCTAATGCTAACACAGGCAGCCAAATAAAAAGTTTATCCCCACATGCACAGGATTGAGCAAGTATATTCTAATAATAAACATCTGGGGAAATGGACGAAATGGGCCGCAAAAGTCACTGGTGGATCGTCCGTCCAGCTGCCGGTGTCCCTGTTGGAAATAATAATAATAAACATAGCTCATATTATAATATACAATATAATACAGTATACTGTATTCGAGTAATCACATAATAATATGTGTATGCTGAACCTTCAGAGGAAAACAAGCTATAAACTTTAACCCAACTCGGGAATTGCACCCAGGAACTAAAAGGTGAAGGAACTAATGTCGGACCGAATTATATTTCACCAATTTACAAAAAACCTTTTTTGCCAAAGCCTCTTTAGAACTTTTAACATCATCTGTTTTTAACATAACCAAATTTTTCACTCGAACTTTTCGATAATCTAAAAATATGTCAAATAACGCATATACATACATATGTATAGCAAAACAGAGGTCGATCAATATTGGTCGGTAAAATTAAATTTGAGCAAAAACATTTCAATAAAGTGATTGGTTCCTACTATTGTGTTGTACAGAAGACGAAATAGCCCGCCAAGACTCAGGTCTCCGCCGTCACCCACGTGAGTCCCTCCGAGCGTTCCTGCTATCATCACTAGCGGCCCCACTAGACGGTAGGGGACAGAAACTGGTACATCAGTTCTGTGATACGTATGAGTTTGCTAGACACCACCCAGGGGAGTTCGGCGAAGATGAATATACAGCGTATAGTAGGCTGTTGCTGAAATTGTTGGATGCGTAAGTATGTTAGTAATGTATTGAAAAACAATCTAGCTATATTTAATGCTTTGATTTTACACATAATTATCGTTCTCTGTTTATACACCCCGTTTGTGAGCCTATTACAGTTTTTGGACACTTATAATTGGCCAGAGCGTCGTCTGTATATCAGCAGATGCAACAACTTGGGCCACGGAGACAGGGCCCCCTAAGGTTTAATACTTTTATTTATATTACACATTACAATTGTTCTCCAAAGGGGTATGCAGAGGACTAATTGTATGACCACTTCTATGAAACATTCTCTAGTGTCATAGTCTTTTATAGATCTACTCTTTTAGTTATCCCTCGTATTATATAGGGCCCGACTACTACGCAACGTAGGCGTGGTCCGTACAACAGCCGGCAGTAGAGAGGCTCGACGTAGGGCTCCCGGGGGTGGGGCGCTACTGAGGCCGGGCGCCCTTGCGGCTCTGCCTACCCTAGTGCCGAGCCACAAGCTGCCTGCTGCGTTACATCATCACTACACTGCGTTAGAGGTAAGACCAACTATTGTTCCCTTGCCTTATTCAAATTAAAATAATCAAACATAAAAGAAAAATAGTAATAGTATCTTTTATTTTATTTTCTTTGGGGACTAATTTCACAAAGTAGGTCCAAATGTGGTCCGATATATGCCATTATAAGCCTCCACATACAGTGAATATGCGGAGTCAAGATTGTAGTATACACTACCGTGTGCAGAGCTCATCTCTCACTATTCACTACTCTAACTTTAAAGTATGGTTTTTATCATACACAATACACAAATAAAAGCCAGTCCTATTATCCAGGTAAAGCCTAGGTAAGTCCTAAAGCCTCAAAAAACCTGCTTTCCAAATAGTGAAGGTAGGATATCAGGTGTATCTCGTGCTATGACTTTGTTAACCTCCCCACTCCTCTTTTTTACCAGCTATCTTGCTCATTCTTATCAGCCCTATGTATGTAGTCATATGGGCGGCCACTCATTACCAAAAATTTTGCACTTTTTGACTGACAGATGTATGTAATCAAATTTCCAGAACATGCCAATAGATGCGAAGTTGGAAGAGGAAGTGATCCGTGTTCCAGTGCGAAGTCCCACCGAGAGTCAGGTGAAGCCGCCGGCCGACGAGACGGCCGTGTGAGTGCGGGCCCCGCGTCATACGGCGCTCACACTATAGTCACTCGGTACTCACACTAGTCAGTCGGGGCTCACACTATAGTCACTTGGGGTCACAGTATAGGCACTCGGGGCTCCAACTATGTCACTCGGGGCTCACACCACAGTCACTCGGGGCCCACAATATAGTGACTCAGGGTCACAGTATAGTCACTCGGGGCTCGCGTTGTATGTAACCTGGAGTGGACTACGTGAGCCTGGATCTACGCGCGACTAGTGAAGTTTTATAGCAATAGTGGTGTGAAAAAATAATTGACTGAAGAACTTTTGTTGATAACAAGATTTATTGTAAGTGTGAAGTGTAATAAGTGTTAATATACCTCTAAGTATATGTATACTATTGATGGATATGAAGTATAATGTATATAGGTGTAAAGGCATTAAGGCTAACAGTTTGTGGTTATAGAATGAGATAGAAGTGTACAAGTGATACAATTGGATGTAACTTAATTTTAATTAAAATACTAATTATTATATAATACTGCCGTCATAAGAAAGAAGGCCGTAACTACTTCAACGTTGATTCCGAGATAATTGAAGCTTTATCCAAAATGAAGGCCCGCGATTAAGTGATCGATTTTGTTTAGTGGTTCTTGTTTTATAAAATGTAAAAATATAGGCTTTAATATGAACCATAATATATTTAAATTTATACACAGGTATTCATTTTATTTTAATTTTTCCCTTTTGTTTAAGCAAAAAAATACAAATAAATTGTGAAATATTTATCTGAAAAGCCGTAATTGCGTAGAATGTAATTACGACTTTTCATAGCAGGAATTTGATCTTCTTAAGTCCAAATATATATAAATCCATATACATGTAAGGCCTTAAATACGCAATTGCGCCTTTTTTTAAATGAACTAAGTTAGCAATAGTTTGCAAAATAGGCTTAAAAGCCTTTGACAGAATATTTAATATGCGGAAACAAGACATAATTAATAATAAAAGTAAGGTGAACCTAAAGGCCAAAAAGAAATTTACCGCTTAGCGAAAGAAAGAGAAGGTTCTATCTTCTCTTTCTTTCGCTAAGCGGTAAATTGATGCAAAGATGTAAAACATGTGAGATGTATAAAAGATGAAAAGGGTACAGTTTTAGTAAAAGAAGATGAAGTAAGAAATCGATGGAAAGTGTATTTTGAAAAACTTATGAATGAAGAGAATGCGTGGAGTGGAAATTTAAATGAGGGACGAGTAAATGTAGGTTTAGTGAAGGAGATTGCCAAAGATGAAGTAAGAAAGGCGGTACGAAATATGAAGAATGGGAAAGCCCGACGGCATTCCAGTAGAAGTGTTGAAGAAATTGGGAGAAGATGGATGTCTGTGGCTGACTTTATTCTTCAATAAGTTGTTGTATAAGGTGACGATCCCCGATGAATGGTGCAATAGTTCCCTAGTGCCCATTTTTTAAAATAAGGGTGATGTACGAGACTGCGGCAACTATCGAGGAATAAAGCTCATGTCACACAGTATGAAAGTTTGAGAGAAAGTGATAGAGAAACGAATGCTATTTGCCGATGACATTGTTCTTGTCGGTGAAGACGGGCCTGAGGTGCAGAGCAGGCTGGAGAAGTGGCAGTGTAAACTGAAGAGTGTAGGCTTGAAAATCAGCAGAACCAAAACGGAGTACATGTTCTCCAATTCCAGCGGTCTCTCCAGTTTTACACCCATAACGCTAGACCATTGCCAGTCTGCTCCAGCTTCCTATACCTTGGCTCTCTTATCCAGGACGATGGGGAAATCGATCGTACAGTGAAGCACAGAATTGACGCAGGTTTGATGAAATGATGATTGACCTGCCGCAATCAAAAAGCCACTATATGCGACCCCCAATTTCCTCCGAAACTTAAGGGGAAAATTAACAAGACTATCGTCAGACCTGCCGTCCTGTATGAACTTTCATGTTCGGCCGTAAAAGCGACGGATGAAAGAAAACGGCATGTAGCGGAAATGCGAATGTTAAGATGGATGTGTGGTGTAACAAGGATGGATAGAGTAAGGAACGAGTATATTAGAGGAAGTTTGAAAGTTGCCCCAGTAAATGAAAAAGTGAGAAGCGAACGGCTATCATTGTATGGACATGTTATGAGAAGAGAGGAAAGTAACGTGGTAAGAAAGGTGCAAAGTATGAATTTAGATGGCTTGAGAACTAGAGGTAGGCCCAAGAAAATATGGATGGAATGCGTGAAAGAGGATATGAGCAGGAAAGGAGTGACTGAGGAGATGACGTGTGACAGGGATGTATGGAAGATGAAAACATGTTGCGCCGACCCCAAATAATTGGGATAAGGGCAGTCAGATGATTACAATATTATTTCATTAATAAAATGCGGCTGCCGCGGCATCCCGTCACTGCACCTCGCGTGGCCTCTAATTCGAGCCTAGCAATGTTATTAATAAACGACGCGGATTCAAAATACTCTCCCCGCGCCCTCTCCCGCGCGCTCTTCCCTTCAGTAAACTTATAAGAAAAGGCCTTATTGCAAAGTTAGGGCTTTTTATCTTACTATTTTTAAAGATTTTACTTACTTGAAAAGCCCTAATTGGTAATTGCGACCTTCCAGAGTAGCATTTCGGAAATGCTATTTTAAAAGGCCCTTATTGTGTAATTATGGCTTTTTAAAGTCAAAATCCTGAATTTTTGTCGTAGTTAAGGCTAAAATCCTTATGATATCTCTGCTCTCATACAAGTTACAGCTTTGGGAGTAAGAGCATAAGGTAGCATTTTCTTTGCTAATTCCAAATACGTAAATAACTCATTTTTGACAAAAAATTTAGTTACGGCCTTCTTATGACGGCAGAATACATGGGGCACACTAAAAGTTTTGCACTTGTAGCTAATCGGAACTATTTGAATTTCGAATGTTATATTTGTTTAAACGTTGCAACCTTCTTAGTAATAAAAAAAAACAATTGGCGGGAAATCATTTGTCAATTGTTTTTTATCACACAGCAAAGTTCTACGTATGCAACGAAAATAGAATTAAGTCGAAAAGATTTTAGAGCGATGATTTTTTATGATTTTAAAAGTTCTCTCTCTCCGCAAGACTGTGCCGCTCGTCTTCAAAATGCTTTTGGGAGAGAAGCACCGTGAGGCGATGGTTTGCTGAATTTGAGAGAGGTCGAGTTTCTTTACTTGACGAATTTCGTGAAGGGCGGCCTTCAACTGCCGTCAACGAAAATAATGTGACTACTGCTAAGCGGTTAATTGAAGAAAACCGGCGGATTACCTATGAGACAATTCGAGGACTATTAGGGATTTGTATGAGTCAAATCCAGAAAATTTTACACGAAGAATTGAAAGTTCGGAAACTTTGTTGTCGTTGGATCCCTCATGAACTGACAGCGGAGCAGAAGCGGGCTCGCGTGGAATGGTGCTCACAGTTGCTACTGAAGTACGACCACGGACAATCTAATGCTGTTTATGACATTGTCACAGGAGACGAAAGGTGGATTTATTGTTTTGAACCCGAAAGAAACAGCAATCTTGTGAATAGGTGTTTGAAAATGAGAACAAGCCAACAAAAGTGAGGCAGGCGAGAAACGTTGGTAAAAAAATGATCGCGTTTTTTTTCTCAGCTACGGGTCCCATCCGTACAATTCCACTTGAAGATCAAAAGAGTGTTAATGCCGAGTGGTATACTACCATTTGTTTACCCAGGGTGTTAGAAAAAGTTCGCGAAAGACGACTCAAAAGCCGCGTTCTCCTACATCATGACAACGCTTCTTCACACACGGCCAACAAAACAAAGTCATTTTTAGCTTCCGAAAAAGTACAACTCGTCACCCATCCTGCGCATAGCCCCAACATAGCACCCTGTGATTTCTGTATATTGCCCACAATCAAAGATTTGATGAGAGGTTTCTCTTTTACCAACTCCGTAGAGGCAGTGATAGCGTTCAATCAGCACGTAGAAAACATGCCTTCAGATCTGTGGTCCTTCTGTTTTAAAAAATAGTTCGATCGCATGAAAACATGTTTAAAATGTAAAGGAGAGTATTTTGAAAAGCAATAAACATAATATTTTGGTTTTAATATGTTTTTTTAAGTTACGCAAAAGTTATAGTGTGACCTACGTATATGTAATAAATAAAATAATAATATCGCATTGACTGGTATAATTGTTTGTTAACTACGCATCCTTATCCTTCTTATATAAAACTAGGGAACATCCACAGCATCTCCCGTGACAAATTATATGCTCAAACCGTCCTTGAGAACCACTCTATCCATTACTAAAAGCAGCATGAAAATCGGTGCAGTTATTGAGTTTATCGCTAACAGACAGACAGACGGGGGGACATACGGAAGGGGGACTTACAATATACTAGCGAAAACCCGTTGCTTCGCTCGCTTGACAAATTATATGCACAAAAACCTTCCTCGAGAACCTTCCACCCTATACGTTGGTGGAAACCGTTCAGAGGGATTCTGTCCACTTTCCTAACTTGTCTACTTCCTAAGTTGACCACTTTCCTAAATTGTCCACTTCCTAACTCGTTAATTTTCCTAGTTTGTCCATTTCCTAACTCGTCCTCTGCTTCACTCACAGCATAGCATGGGCTCAGAATACAAAACGCACCAGAAGCCGCGCTTATTTGTTTACCTGCCGTTGTCAATGTCTAAACAACAGAGCCTCACTTAGCCCCCTAACCCCCGAATAATAGAAATAATAGTCAGTCAGTCGGCACGGGCTTTAAGTGTGAAATTAAGTGTAATTATAATAAAGTTAACAAATATACCAATAATTATTTATTAAATAAACATTCAAACGAAATATAACTTCAATTTATACTATCCATGTATGAAACGGGTGGGTTGACATGCTATGGGTAAATTACGCATAGGGGCAAATTATATAATAAACTGTTTTCTATGTATTTATGTAAATTTATCTACATACGTCTGTATGTATTGTACACTGTAGCCGCTTACAATATAAAAATGTAGATGACGACGACCATCTACTTTCCTATGTGGAAGTGGACGAGTTAGGAAAGTGGTCAACTTAGGAAGTGGACGAGTTAGGAAAGTGGTCAACTTAGGAAGTGGACGAGTTAAGAAAATGGTCAACATAGGAAGTGGACGAGTTAGGAAAATGGTCAACTTAGGAAGTAGACGAGTTAGGAAAGTGGAAGGAGTCGTTCAGAGGGGTGAAAACCCGCATCAAAATCCGATGCGTAGTTTTAGTGGGGACGCAGCGATTGTTTTATACTATGTTGTGATGTAGTGATGATATTTATAAATAAAACAATAGTCACTCAAATAGTAAGTATAGTTCGCTAAGGATAAGCGGAGCTTAGCATTTGTGTGAGTTACCTCGAAAAGTAGAGTAAAATCTCTTTCTGTACCTGATGTGTGTACAACACATGTGTATAACAGGTCTCATATACGTTCACGTACACTGCACTCACACAAGTGCAAAGCTCCGCTTACGCCTTTTTTACCTATACCTTTATTTACAACACTTATAGTTAATTTTTGGGTACAGTCGTATTCTTAAAACTATAATTGATCACAAATATGGTCTTATATCTACGAGGGTGGATTGAAAAGTAGTCGGCCTAACACTGATCCATTTAGTTCTAAAAATCAAATCTACCCACATTATTTAGTTCAGTTCAGACCTTTTTTAATTTTAATTATATATTAAGTTTATTATGTAAGCAATCTGATATCATTAAGTACCTCCATAAGAAGGGGCTGTCATCAAAAGCCATCCATGATGATATAGTCAGTACATTAGGGGATTGCGCTCTTTCATATTCATCCTTCAAAAAATGGATAGCAGAATTCAAGCGTGGTAGAGAGAGTGTGAAAGACGAACCCCGCTCTGGAAGGCCTTCGACGTCCACTACTGACGAAAATGTTAAAAAAATACTCGACTTAATTATGGAAGACCGCAGATTAAAAATTAGAGAGATAGCCGAGATTATAGGCATCTCTTATGAACGTACTCAAAACATAATAGTCAACGTGTTGGGTTTCTACAAGGTGTCTGCGAGGTGGGTTCCGCGACTGCTTTCAGTTGAGCAAAAAAGGATACGATTGACTATTGCACGCGACTGTTTGGAGTTATTTGAAGCTGATGAATGTGATTTTTTGAATCGTTTTGTTACTATGGACGAAACATGGGTTCATTACTGTACACCGGAAACAAAACAACAATCAAAACAGTGGAAAAGACCTGGTTCACCACACCCCAAAAAGGCTAAGTCGATTTTGTCAGCAAGTAAGGTGATGGCTTCAGTATTCTGGGACTCGAAGGGTGTGATTATGGTTGATTATCTTGAAAGGGGTCAGACTATAAACTCTGATTATTACTGCACCTTACTACGTCGTTTACGAGAGGAAATAAATGAAAAACGTCCATGAATGATCAGAAGAAAAGTCCTGTTTCATCAAGATAACGCTCGTGTTCACACGTCTGTCCAATCAATGGCAGAAATTCACAACTGTGGCTTTGAACTGTTACCGCATCCACCTTATTCACCTGATCTGGCACCGTCAGACTTTTTTCTGTTCCCTAACCTAAAAAAGCACTTGGGAGGTCAAAGTTTTTTGACAAATGACGAGGTCAAAGCAGCAGTAGGCGCATATTTTGATTCTAAGGAAGAATCTTTTTTTTTTCAACGGGCTAAATGCTTGGCAAAATGCATTGAACTTGATGGTGATTACGTTGAAAAATAAAAATATATTTCATTTATTATGTATTTATTTTCTTGGTTAGGCCGATTACTTTTCAATCCACCCTTGTATATATATATATAGAAATGGTGAATGTAATTTTTGTCCCTCCTTAGCTCTCGAGAATTGCTTATGCTACAATGAAGGTTCACCCCTCTATGGATAGCCCTCGATCTGGAGGCAAGCCAAAAAATCGAAAATTTGACCTAGCCCTAAGGGGTCAAAAGTTATAGGCCAAAACCTAGCGTGTGTGGTGCGGCGCGAAGCACAAGCCAGACACCATACTAGTATTATTATGTTTACTGAAATATCCCCAAATGAGACGACAACTTTTCAACCGACTTCCAAAAAAGGAGGAGGTTCTCAATTCGGCTGTATGTTTTTTATTCTATTTTTTACGTTACCTCATGTCTTTGGATTGGGTGAACCGATTTTGAAATATTTTTTAAATTGAAAACTACTACTTTCCAAATGGTTCCATTTCAATTTGGTCCCATTTCGGTAATTTGAAGTCATGGGGCCCGCCTGGGGCCAACCACCCCAGGAGGCTGCCCCACATGTTGCGCATAATCCTGATGTGGGATCGCCGCTCCGGGTGGTAACCGGTGTGGGGTAGCGGCGGCCTTGCATCAGGGGGGTTTGGGAGCCCTTCCGTCCGGCGGGTCGGCTCCGACCTAACCACACGGTTCTAGACAAAGCTAGCCCCTACGCTTTGTCACTTACTGCTGCACCAAATGTCGCCCTGTCTTCACGCTTCTTCTTCAAAATCTACAATGGCAGTGCAACAAAAAAGAAATAAACGTTACACAGCGGCCCTAGGAAACCCCACAACTTCACATTTCGAGGTGGAGTTCACTAACGTCCGTGGACTCCATGCGAACCTCGATACCGTCCACCACCACCTTGAGACGGCACGGCCCGCTGTGATGTTCCTCACGGAGACACAAATACGCCGCCCTGACGACACGTCTTACCTGTGTTACCCCGGCTATGTCATCGAGGAACAATTTCGAGACAAAGCCGGGGTGTGCGTGTTCGTTAGGGCGGATGTTTGCTGCCGCCGGTTGCGCTGCCTAGAGAACCCCTCCAATTCCGTCCTTTGGCTGCACGTAGACCATGGCTCTATGAGCCAGATCTACGTGTGCGTCTACCGATCCCACACAGGGGATTCTGAGACAACAAAGCTCTTCCAGTACCTCAGCGAGACGGCTGATGAAGCGCAGGTGCGGTTCCCGAACGCTGACCTAGTATTTCTGGGGGACTTCAATGGCCATCACATTGAATGGCTGGGGTCCCTCAAGACTGATCATGCGGGTAGAGCCGCCCATGCGTTCGCTCTCTCCCACGGTCTGACCCAGATGGTATGCGGGATCACCCGGATACCAGACAGGTCAGATCACGCGCCCGCTCTGCTGGATCTACTGCTGACGAGTCGCCCAGCCCAGTACAGTGTTTCGGTAGGAGCCCCACTGGGTAGTTCCGACCACTGTGTTGTTCACGCTGGCATGAAGGTGTCACCTCCTGCACGTCCTGTACAAACGTCACGACGACTATGGCACTACTCGTCAGCGGATTGGGACGGTCTACGCGATTATTATGCGTCCGTCCCCTGGAGCCAGCGCTGCTTTGTAGGAAAGGCTCCTTCGGATCGTGCTTCTGCTATTGCTGGCGAGATCAGTTTAGGGATGGATTATTACATCCCTTTCACTGATGTCGCCAGTATCCGCAGAGCCCGTCCCTGGTTCGGGCGAGATTGTGCCAAAGCTGTTCGACAAAAACAGTCGGCATATCGCGCCTGGATCAGGGCCCGGGCTGTGCGCGACCCAAACGTGGGCCACCTCAAAGCAGCGTACAACCGGGCCACAAAGTCGAGTAAGAGGGCCTTTAAGAGAGCGGATGCCCAGCGCGTCGCGCGGCTTGGTCAGGAGCTCACTTCCCATCCCACGGGCAGCCGTGGATTCTGGCAACTGGCCAAAGCCGTGCAATCTAACTTTTGTCAGCCCTCGCTGCCACCGCTGCGTTACCCAGATGGAACACTGGCTCACAAAGCCCAAGAGAAAGCGGATATGCTCGCAGACCTCTTTGCGGCTAATTCCCGGGTCGACGACCGTGGCCTGCAGCCCCCCGCCATCGCCAACTGTGGCCACACAATGCCTGATATAGTTATCAGGCAATACAGGGCGTCCCACGGCAATTCCATATGAAGGGAAACTATCTTAATTATTGTAGATGGGACATTTTACTTTTAAATGCATTCATACATTTTAAATGATTGCCTCGTTGAACCGGGAATCGAACACTGTACACGAGGAAAAAAAATCGGTCTGTAGTTTTATACAACGTGATTTTTTTACAGTTTTGAACGAAACCCTTTTGTGCGTGAGTCCGACTCGCACATGGCCGGTTTTTACGCCAACAACTAGTCATTACTACTTTACACTACTATTATAAAGAGGAAAGATTTGTATGTTTATAATGAATAAACTCAAAAACTACTGTGCCGATTTAAAAATTTCTTTCACCATTGGAAAGCTACATTCACCCTGAGTAACATAGGCTACTTTTTATCCCGGTAATGTGTTCCCACGGGAACCGGGGACGAGTAAACTAAATCACGCGGGCGGAGCTGCGGCGATCAGCTTGTCATCCTAACTTATACTGTAGTAGTTCGTCGTCGATATCTGCTCTATCAAAATGGCTTTCCCTGAAATGAGACACATGCTTATTAAAAACTATAAATATTATGTACAATAGATATGACAGACTATGTCCCCGAAGGGGTAGGCAGAGGAGCTTTACATACCGCCCTTGCTAGTAATTATGTCGGTCCCACGTATTAGGGGGCAAGCCTATTACCTAATAATGCATATGAAAGTAAATTAACTATTTATTTATTTACATAAAAAAAAACGATATCCGTCAGCCTGTTTATTCCCGCTAATCTCTGAAACGGCTGAACCTATTTTATAAACTTACGACAAACGGGTCTTTTACGCGATTATTGAGATATATACATATCTCTTTATTACCCGAGCGACGTTTCGAACGTCGACGACGAACCGTGGTCACGGGTTGACTGGCTTCAGCTCATCACAACAAAAAAAAATTGAACCTATTTTAACGGGTATTTTAATAGTCCGAGACGCCCAGGACTCTAATAGGATGTGCCACAGAGGCTGGCACGTAAGATTTTGTTGCCTTTCATTAACATTTCATCGCAAGGCGGGTTTTATAATTAGTTTTCACTATTAATACGAGTATAACTGCTATTTTTTATTAGATTAATTCGGCCATTCGGACATAATCCATTATAATTGTGCTCGGTGACGGCAAAAGCCTTGCCCCCTATTACGTAGGACTAAAAATACTGACAAATTGTGGATGTGTAATGCGCCTCTGCCTACCCCTACGGGGATATATGCGTGATATGTGTGTGTGTGTGTGTATTTTAACGGGACTATCACTGACAGATAGATAGCTGATGAAATAAGGTATAACTTTCATCGGAAACCATGTACAAATATTATTGAGCGAAGTGAGCGAAGCTCAATCTTAGGCCACTCATGTATGTCGTTTGTCCGCATACTCCTCCTAAACGCCTGAACCGATCACCTTCAAACTTACCGCAGTGATAACGTGTGGAGTGAACCCGGTTTAGAACAAAAATCATCGAGGAATAAGCACCGAAACAAACAATGGTTGTCGTTCGAAAATTTAACAGTTCGCTCAGTTTTTTGCAACAGCATCATACATTGCATACCTAGTACTTACAATTTAGTCCACACACTGTTGGCCAGGAACTGCGGTGTGTGCCTCAGAGCGAGCAGAGCGCGCTGGCAGCTCGCGCACGTGGCACTCGCAGCGGGCGCGCCCACCGACCCCCGCGTGTGACACAGCCATTCTAGCATCTGTGCACACAACATAAGGATACTATTAGATACATACACATGGTCACGCCTCTTTCCCATAGGGGTAGGCAGAGACTATGGACTTCCACTTGCTACGATCCTGGCATACTTCTTTAGCTTCATAACTATCTTCATGCACGTTCTCCGGTTCTGGGTGCTCTTGACCTGACCTTTGGTCAAAACCTCTCCGATTTGGTCGAAGTACGTTCGAAGTCCATTCACGCCCGCCTTATGTATCTGTTTCGTCAATCTTCTTTCATCCATCCTTTCTACGTGCCCGAACCATCTAAGCATCCCTTTTTCTATCTTACTCACTTCACGTCTTCTGATACACCGCTCACGTTCTCGTATCTCGCTGTTCCTCACTTTCTCAACCAATGTCATACTTCACAATTACATACACTAAATAATAAATAAATAAATATTTTTTTATTACACAAAACATCTATATATAGAAATGGGGAATGTAATTTTTGTCCCCCCTTAGCTCTCGAGAACTGCTTATGCTCCAATGATGGTTGACCCCTCTATGGATAGCCCTCGATCTGGAGGCAAACCGAAAAATCGAACATTTGACCTAACCCTAAGGGGTCAAAAGTTATAGGCCAAAACCTATTGCGTGGTGCGGCGCGAACATAGATAACCTCCAAATAGATTCCGCATGCAGGGCAACAAACGCGCGCCACTCATACTTGATTTCGCAAGCATGTAAAGCTATGCCTAAAATCACGACGTCAGTGACAACCAACTTTGCGACCTATGACCACGTGCGATTATATAATTTAAAAAAAATGTTTTTGTGAGCATTTTACTTTTTTAATGGCTTCCTGTTTCGTAAAATGGTGTGGCAAGTCGGCGAAGACGTCAAATTACCAAAAAGATGGCATTACATTTCACCGGTAAGTAAATTAGACATAACTGTAAATATAAATTGACTAGGCACCGGAGTTCAATTTATTCTGGTTGGTAATAGAACATAAACACAAACAATTTCGAACCCGTTGATGTCTTTTTGAAATTACTCTTTCACTCATTAGCCAAATTATAATAGCTATCCTTTTCTAACAATACATTACAATAGCACTTGAATCGATAGTGATGGGATATCGGTATGATATAGTACGTCATCGATATTTTGCAGTATTATTGCTGTAGGTGCTTTAAACAGTAGTACCTATAAATAAGCAACATGTTGTCGCCCGCGACTGCGCCCGCTTAAATTTCGGTAAGCTGCGATTTATTTGCGACCAATTTGTGCGTTGGCATTAATTAATTTTTTTTCGCAGTTAATGTGATTTAGTATTAGCAATGTAACTGAGATATACAATGATTTTAAATACAATGGATTTCGGATCATCGCTCAAAAGTGTCCGAACTAAAAGAGAAACAAAACGCTAAAAGAGAAACAATCGCGCGCCAGTCTTGATTTTGACAACTGAACGACAACACGTTGCACAATGCCGTACTGTATTGTAAAAACGTGTAAAAACTACGAAAAAAAAGCAAATTGAAGACGGTGTATCATATTTTCAGTAAATAAGCTTTTGTTTTATTATTTGCAATTTATTATTTCACTTAAAATACAGTATTTCGTCGATAATAAATTAAAAGACAAAAGTAAATATTGCAATCCAGTCCAATACCGAAGTACCTATCTGTCTCTTTCGAACTCATCCCAAGCTCAGTAAAAAGAAAGAGACCATTTCATTTTCACTGAATAATGTACTAACAAAATGACCATTCAGATTTATTCGGATTACCGATAGCGATAAAACTATTTGGAACAAAGATTATAGTGGAGACGCCTTGGCTCTTTATGATTTTTTTTTCGTTATATGAACCAACATCTATTTCAATTTTCCTCGGGATCCAGTACACTGTGCACAATGGAAAAATATTATTGCCCTAGCACGGCGAGAAGAATATTTTGATCCAAAAAATAACAATCTTGTTTGTTCGGCTCATTTTATGGACATAACAAAAAGAGGTCCGATCTTTATGAAACTTGTACAAGAATCCCTTGATTGAATGGAGGAGATAAGCCCAAAAATGTTTTTAATTTTCACAGGGTATCATTGTTTTGTCATAAATATAATTACACATGTCATTTTATTTCGTGTATGTACTGTTATTTTCTTTTTATTTGGATTCTCGGTAATGTATTCCCACGGGAATCGGGGCCGAGATAACTATGTCTCGCGGGCGGAGTCACGGTGATCAGCTAGTAGCCAATAATTTCGTATCCCAAAAATTAACCATAAGATAAAAATAAATTAATGATGCGCAGTTTTAGCAACTAATTCAGTCACTTGAAACACGGCTATCTTGTAGTAGACGTAGCGACATAGCGTTATGAAAATAGTAATGAAAGCGGAAGAACTTTGACACCCGCAAGAAGTTTGGCATTTATAATATTATAATTAGTTAAATTCATTAATTCCCTTTTTGTTATTCATACACTACAGTTACTTATTATGAAACTGACTCGAAAAAAAAATCTTTGTCAGTCGTTAATTAGTTTTTCAGCTTATTTCGTCTAACACAAACAAGGAATTACAATTTATAAGATTATGGAATTTATTGTAGTCTTACATTAATTATTACGCCTACGTAGGTACATATCATGGAATCCTTAAAAGACTTTAACAAAATAAACCTACTCCATTGTTTCTATGTTCACGTAGTTCAAGTATAAGCTGCATAAGGTGAATTAGTCAGGCGGACAGATAGAAGCTACGTAATGCGATAAATTAGTGCAAACAAAAGTGAACACTATTCCGTTGAATCAAGGTTTAAATTTTAATATGAAATTTGTTTATATCTATGTATGCCTATGTATAATGTATAGGTCGACTCGGGACATTATTTTCTTGCGATTTGTTCTAGATCCTATGTCCGTTGTATTATAAGGTCTTTGGAGATATATATTATTTTATAGGTTTCCTGGATGCCACGAGGAAAAAGAAATGGGTAGATGCAACATCTCGTGGGGAGAGTTGGTTTCCCACCAATAACAACGTAAAATATTAAGAAAGAAATCATAGTCCCGCCGATGACTTGAAAATTAGTCAAATCAATCGTTTCTCCTAAACGGCTGAACCGTATTGAATAAAATTTAAAGTGTGTTCAGGTCGGTTTAAGGAAGGCTAGGTGGCGCTACTGTCCCAGCGAACTTTGTACCAGCGTCATCTGTCGGGTCCAATTTAAAATCGAAACTCCTTTACCGGTGCTGCTCCTAGCGGATAATAAAATTTTACTTTACTGACAACCGTAACGTTCGAGTTATGTTTAAAGAAAACAAAAGAATGTGATTGTGTCAACGTCGGAATGCAAGTTCTGTATGTAAGTACTTACATACTCCCTATTCTGTGGTACAGGGGGGGGGGGCATCTGTGCTAGTACACTGACCTGCAGCGTACAATCCTCCCAGCCGGGCGTGCTGCACAGCGCTGCAGCAGCGGCCGGCAGCAGCTCGTGGCGCAGCGCACGACTGCAGCACAGCAGCTCCACGTCGGGCTCGAGCGCGTGACGTCCGCTGAACACTATGACAGCTAGGGTGAACACGTCGCAGTAGTATAACTTTATTGATAGCTCTTTTGTTCTGAAATAACATACATATTATAAAAAAACTAGCGGACGCCCACTCAACAAATTATATACACAAAAACCTTCCTCGAGAACCACTCTATCCATTGGTGAAAACCGCATCAAAATCCGTTGCGTAGTTTTAAAGATCTTAGCATACATATGGAACACAAGTGACGTTGTTTTAAAGACGTATCGAATCAAAAGTTATACATGATGAACAAACACACTTGTACTATAAACATTTATTCTACTGAATTATTATAGTACTAGTACAGTGTGTTGCGCGGTGCTTCGCGCCGCACCACGTCATAGGTTTTGGCCTATAACTTTTGACCCCTTAGGGCTAGGTCAAATTTTCGATTGTCTGGCTTGCCTCCAGATCGAGGGCTATCCATAGAGGGGTCAACCATCATTGGAGCATAAGCAGTTCTCGAGAGCTAAGGGGGGACAAAAATTACATTCCCCATTTCTATATATAGATCTGTTTGAGAGATATTTAGCTTTGAAGAGCATGTTTTTGCGAAAACAGGGCGTCCCCTCCTCTAAAATCTAAACGGCTGGCGTGAAGAATTCAATAAAATTCATGATGGTAGTTCATATAATGAACTTTAAAGGAAAACTATAACGGATAGTATAACTTTGTTAGTTTAGGAGTTATAGATGCTTTTTTGCCCCCAAAATGAACTTGACCTTTGACCTCTGATCTCAAGGTCAAGGTCAAAACGAGGTGAAATCGAGAACGGTAATAGTTAGAGACACAAGACCAGCTGTAATCAACTCGGCATGGTTAAAGACCTCTAAAATGATGTTGAACTTCATGTCATGTGATATTTTTTGGATTTTATGAAAAAACTTTCGAAAACTCTAAAATATATGGCAAATTTTTGCCATATTTTTAAATTTTTTTATTTATATAGACGAAGATAATAAGTAACTCACTCATTAAATATAAGCTGTGTCCTCCCCATGAGCTGCAACAGCCACTCCTTAGCAGTAGTGGGGCGAGAGGCGGCCGCCAGTGCGGGGAACATGTAGCGCAGGGACGCAGGTTGTGAGCTGCAGACGGGCATACAGCACTATACTGGTATGGTAAGGTTCATAACTGCATTACCATTACTGATTCGATCTCCAAGTCGAATAAAATATGCGTGTGGAATATTTCTAATGTATGTATAGTTAATTAATCATAAATAAATAATTTCAATGTTAATAAATCTAATATAATTAACTAATGTAAATCTTTAAAATTGATAAACAATAATTTTTGAACAAATTATATTACTTAAAAGAGAAATTACTATTGATGTTGTTAGTGACCACTATATGTATATGTTAGTGAGTTATTGCATGGCATAGATAACCTCCTAATAGATTCCGCATTACTGTAATTTTGTTCCTTAACGAGTTCACCTGTTTTGGCGGAATGCGAGGGGCGCGCGGAAACATGTAAGAGCGCTATGATTGGCTGTTTCAAGGTCAATCTTCGAATGCACCGAATACTAGAGATGGGATAGGGATGAAAATGTGTCGATAAAATTTTGATACTCGCAGGTATATTATAGTTATATTTTTATAATTTTATTATATCGTTTATTCCTTAATATTCTTATTATATACATTTTTAAATACATTTATAAAAAACACAAATACATTTAAAAATATAAAAAATATTATTTATTATTATAATTTTTATAGGAATAGGTATCAGGACTTAATCAAGAGGGACAGGTATTATCAACTCTCAGTTCCTACTTACTACCTACCACTAAGCCACGAGCCCCCCATCTCTGATGATGATACATTATAATTTTATATTTTTATTCAATAGATGTAAAGTAATATAATTTATATTAAGAAAGAATTTATAAATAAATATCAAAAACTGATGTCATCGGCGGGACTATAATTTCTTTCTTAATATTTTACGTTGTTATTGGTGGGAAACCAACTCTCCCCACGAGATGTTGCATCTACCCATTTCTTTTTCCTCTCGGGGCATCCAGGAAACCTATAAAATAATATATATCTCAGAAACATTGCTAATACTAAATCACATTAGCTGCGAAAAAAAATTATAATAATGCCAACACACAAATTGGTCGCAAATAATTCGCAGCTTACCGAAATTCAACCGGACGCAGTCGCGGGCGACAACATGTTGCTTATTTATAGGTACTACTTTTTAAAGCACCTACGGCAATAATACTGCAAAATATCGATGACGTACAATATCATACCGATATCCCATCACTATCGATTCAAGTGCTATTGTAATGTATTGTTAGAAAAGGATAGCTTTTAAAATTTGGATAATGAGTGAAAGAGTAATTTCAAAAAGACATCAACGGGCTCTAAATGGTTTGTGTTTATGTTCTATTACCAACCAGAATAAATTGAACTCCGGTGCCTGGTCAATTTTATATTTACATTTATGTCTAATTTACTTACCGGTGAAATGTAATGCCATCTTTTTGGTAATTTGATGTCTTCGCCGACTTGCCATACCATTTCACGAAACAGGAAGCCATTTAAAATGTAAAATGCTCGCAAAAACAATTTTTTTAAATTATAAAATCGCACGTGGTCATAGGTCGCGAAGTTGGTTGTCACTGACGTCGTGATTTTAGGCATAGCTTTACATGCTTGCGAAATCAAGTATGAGTGGCGCGCGTTTGTTGCCCTGCATGCGGAATCTATTAGGTTATCTATGTTGCAGGGTTAAAAATAATATTATTATATGTATGTACGTATATATAATAATAATAATGCATGTGCTTGCTTGTGAATTAAATTAGTTCCTAGTTCACCGAGGCTTCACTGACTGGTATGTGTGTATCGACCTTAACTCAATAATACTCACGCAACATGTCCAGCCTGAGCGTCAATAATCTCATTCAGCCAGTTGAGCGAGTCCTCGCACAGAGCTGAGCGGATGTGGGTAGCTTTACGTAGCAGTGATGACGTCACTTCCCACCAGCTGCTCGGTGACGTCATACGTTCCAGGCAGTCGGTGGACAGCGAGCGACACACGCGGACGTATGTCGGCCACACCTAGGATAGGAATAAAAAGACTTAAGGCTCCAAGCACACGTACAGTGGTACTACAACGTCACGACAACCAGGTCCCACAAATTTTGTATGAAAATCTGTAGTTTAAACACACCCCGTATTGTCAACCGACTTCCAAAAAAGGAGGAGGTTCTTAAATCTGTTCTGTGTTCTGAAGAGCTCTTCAATCTGATCCCACCCTCTTCCTTCCGATCCCGAACGACTCGTGCCGGGCAGAGATGCCACTCCCACACAGTGGATAGCATGTTCGCGAGAACCGAACGTTTTAAACGTTCGTTTCTCTGCCGAACGATAGTGGCCTGGAACGCCCTGCCTGTGCACGTGTTTCCTCCCACATATAATCCTGGGTTCTTTAAGCGGAGCGTGAAGAGGCACATCAGTAGGTCGTCAAGTTGAGGGCCACTCTCAATAGTAATGTGTGCTGTGAGAGTGGCCCACAATCGCTAGACGTCGTCACGACTTACCACCAGGCGGGCGGCGTAAATTTGGCGAACCAAATATAAAAAAAAAAAAAAAAAAAAAAAAAAATCTATTTTTTTTCTTTTTTTTTTGTTTGTTACCTCATATCTTTCGACTAGGACGGTAAGTCCTAATACGGTAGATAATACGATACGATAGACGATACGATAGATACGATAGCCGGTAAGGTAATTTTTTGAAAATAAAAATATGTTTTTAATTTTTTTAATTCCTTGGTTGGTTGTTGTGTCAATTTTTGACGTGTACGTCAACGTCGTTGAACGCAACAATGTATGTGGTTTGGTATCGAGTTATCGTAATTCGTAACCACCATTGACGTCGCGTCGTTATTTGTGGTTACTACCCACAAAACTGCAAAATGTTCTCCTTCTTTTTTTTCAAAACGTGGCTCCATCGATGTTCATCGATGTCAAGGTAATGCTTGATATTCCCCGCACAGAAGAACTAGTTACTCTGAACTAGTTCGCGGTGCGGGACAAGGAAACGTTGTTCAGTATTGCGTATTGCGTTTGGGGCCTAGATTTTTGCCCAGCGCCAGAGGTGACCTAAAAGGCAACCTGCCACAAGCTCCGCAAAAACCCAAGTCCTGCAAAATGTTCACACAAAACACTTTTTGTTGCTAGGATGTAGTGTGGTTATCGTGACGTTGTCATACGTGCTTGGAGCCTTAAATGTAAATAAACAAGTTAATGTGAAGGAACAAAAAAAAAATTTTCGAAAAAAAATAACTTAAAATTGTCGGAATGGGACCAAATCGAAATGAGACATGGGAATAACCAGTTTTCAATTAAAAACAACTCAAAATCGGTTCAACCGGTCGAAAGTTATGAGATACACACACACACATATCACGGCTATATCCCCGAAGGGGTAGGCAGAGGTGCATTACACACTCACAATTTGCCAGTATTTTTAGTCCCACGTAATAGGGGCAAGCCTATTGCCGTCATCGGGCACACATATAATGGGTTATGTCCTAAATGGCCGAATGAATTTAATAAAAATATAATAAAATTAGAAAAAAAAAATATATCAAGAAATAAAATAAAATGCAAAGTAGCAGCTAAGTTTATTGTAATTTTGAAAAAAAATTTGAAACCTGTTGCCCTACGATGAAATGGTGATGAAAGGCAACAAAATCTTACGTGCCAGCCGCTGTGGCACAGACAATTACAGTCCTGGGCGAGAGGACTCGTTATGTTAGAGTTATGAGATAACAAAATAATAAAAAATACAGTCAAATTGAGAACCTAATCCTTTTTTTGAAATCATTTAAAAAGTAAGTAAATATAACGACGCAAGCGAAACTAAAAGCAATTACTTACATCAGTATTTTCATCCAAAACCGGCATGTAGCTCTCAACGATCTGACACAGCATAGTCCTATTAGCTTCTTGTATCTTCTCACACTCCAAACAAACTCTTATCAAGTCTATCTGCTTGATGAACAGTGACTCTTTCTCTTGTTCACCTTCAGAGAGGGCCATAGTTGAGTAGGAGGCAGAGATACACGATTCGATGGGAGATCGGATTATATTAGATGGCATACTTCTACATAGTATTGGAAGGATTTCGAAGATCAGAAGTGTGTCTAATTCCTGAAAAAAAAAACAACATACATACATACATACATTATTAGGATACATACATACTTTAACTGCTTCGGTGGCGTGGTCGGTAGGGTATACCTTTCGTTAACATAATATATGTAATCCTAAAATGTTATGGCACAATGAATTTGGCATACTTTTTTTGGCATAATTATACTTGGTCATAATTGATTTTTAGCAGCATATGTACTGTGGAATAATTATATTTAGGTCTAATATATTTATGCATAGTTATAATTTGCACAATGTTTTTAGGCATAGTGTACAGTCGCCTAATAGTATATATTACTAAAATTGAATAGGTATAAATTAATGAAATGAATGAAAAATAAAAAAGTTACTTTAACCAGTATTTCCTATATTATATAGTGTCAAAGTAGGTTTAGGTGCGGCGGGGGTCGCCCTTGGGCCTCCCCTAAGCCGTCATTTAATTATTTTACATAGTTACTTATTCTGCGTAAGATGATTATGACTATATTCATTATAGTTTGATACGTTTATGCCTTTATAAAGCTATGCTTATAAATTTTATGCTTAAATATGATTATGCTAATTTTATTTATGATTAAGACAAATATGCTAAATTTGTTATGTATAAAAAAATTACGCATAAATATCATTAGTCTAAATTACCATATGCCAAAATATTTTATGGTTATTTGTGTGTGAACCGGTCGGTAGTGCATCGGCTTTCGACTCCGGAGTCTCGGGTTCGATTCCCGGGTCGAATCAAATATTTGTGTGATCCACAAATGTTTGTTTCGGAGTTTGGATGTCTTCTATGTATATTATGTATGTATTTAGATATATATAAGTATGTTTATCAGTTGTCTAGATCCCATAGCACAAGCTTATAGCTTAGTTTGGGCCAGACGAACGTTGTGTGAGAATGTCCAAAAATATTTATTTATACTAATGGACTTTGTCCTTCGGAATAGTTTCTATATAGGAAGAAAATAGCCTAAACCTAATTTAATTATTTTTCCGTCCGTCTTATCTCTGAAACGGCTGGATCGATTTTAACAGGACTTTCACTGGCAGATAGCTGATGTTATGAGGAGTAACTTAGACTACTTTTTATCCCGGGAATGTGTTCCCGTGGGAATTAGGAGTTAGAAAACAATTTCACGCGGGCTTCAGTTAGTTGTACCATGTTTATAACTAAGTAGAGGACAGTCGCGGCTAATATAAAGGCTGATTTACACAGGGTGAGTTACTGACTCTGAATTCGTGACAAGTCAGCGCTGACTCGAGAAAAACCCAATGTAAATTGATTTGAAGTCCGTACAGTGGTGGGAGGTCAGCGCTGACTTGTATATTCACACACGAATATTTTGAAGTCATTCGACGCCCCCCGCAACCCGCGCCCCGTAAAAACCACGTAAGCGGACAATTGACTTCACAAACGTGTGCTCACTGTAAACAGCTTACCACGACTACTGACTCCATATAAACAAATTAAGTCAGTATCAGCGTCTACATTGGCGCTGATACTGACTTGTGCACTGACCCTGTGGAAACCTGCCTTAATAGGTTCAGATCTTTCATTATGCATTTAGTGAAAAGTTGTTAATTTTGAATTACATAGAACATCAGTTTTGTAGTTTATACTTTCGATTGTTGGCTACATGATGAACAAACACACTTCTACACAATTCCACAACTTTGTTTGATACATTTTAACCGACCGGTTTCGCATTTCAGCATTATCAAAGGTGTTTTACTTCACTGTCTAACATATCTGCAAGCCATTTAAAAATAAAAATAAAATTATATTTTTAAATGGATCGAAGATATGTAGGACCTATTGATAATGCTGAAAAGCGAAACCGGTCGGTAAAAATAAAACAAATGGAATAGTGTACGATCACAATTTTATTTATCTGTACTTACTAAATGTAAAACTTTTTTTTTTGTTTCAACAAATTATAGTCACTCTAGATCATCGAGAACCACTGTATCCATTGTTGAAAACCACATCAAAATCCGTTACGTAGTTTTAATGATCTAAGCATACATAGGGCACGGAAGCGAATTTGTTTTATATGTATGAATGTTTTCTATGTTATGAAGAGTAATTGTTTCTGCCCGGACTGCCCGTTTTTCTCCTTGGGAAACTACGTTTGGGGCATGGCGGTAGATTCATAACCTTCTTTCTACAAGTGCCTGTGAGATAAAGAAATAAAGAACGTCTTAATTACCTGGGAATCCCCATCAATTATTTCCTTCAAATAACTCTCGACAATCCTCCTGGCGGACTGCGCGACCTGGGCCTGCCTGGCCGCCAGGGTCATCCCGGGACGTCGCCAGGTCGTCCCGCGGTGTATAACGTCGGGAAGGAAGCACATGTCCGTGGGCGGGAGCGGCCGGGAGTACTCGCCGGAGAGAGTCTCCAGGACTGATAGGAGTACCATGTCGGGGATGGTGTATACTGGTGATGTTGCCTACGAAAAACTTTTTGTTTATTCACGATTATATTAAAACTGCCTTTAAATTACCGAAATGGGAACCAAAATTTGAACCCATTATAAATGTGCCCGGAGACGGAACATATAATAGGCTTGCTCCCTATTACGTGGAATTAAAAATACTGGCAAATTGTGGGTGTGTCCTCTGCCGACCCCTTGAGGGATATAGGCGCGATATGTGTGTGTGTGTGTGAAGTACCTACCTACTTAATTTAGAATTTGTTTATATACAAGCTTCATGCACAAACAAATGTACAAAGGCTGGTTTATCACCACAGGCATTTTCTACCAGTTAACCTTAAGGTGATGCAGAGAATCTAGTGGGTAGGATACCTCGAAGAACTCGGGCCTCGACTGATGGGGCTCTTTAGCGCATGCCTCGAAAGGGGCCAGTTTCCCAAGGTGTGGAGGACGGGGAAACTGGTCCTGATTCGTAAGGCGGGGCGGCCGGTGGACTCACCGTCCGGATACCGGCCGATCGTGTTGCTCGACGAGGTGTGTAAGCTTTTTGAGCGAATTATTGCGGAACGCCTCGTCGAGCATCTCTCGACGGTGGGGCCAGACCTGGCGGACAACCAGTACGGTTTCCGTCGGGGACGCTCCACCGTGAGCGCGATCATGCGCGTCAAGAGCCTGACGGAGGAAGCAGTCTCACAGGGCAAGGTGGTGGTGGCGGTGTCTCTAGACATCGCCAACGCGTTCAACACCTTGCCATGGAGCTGCGTTAGGGAGGCGCTCGTGTATCACGAAACGCCTCTCTACCTCCGTCGTATTGTCGGGGCCTATCTCTCGGAGAGGGCCATAGCTTTCCCCAGCTGGCTCGGGCCAGCTCGGCGAGATGTGTCGTGCGGTGTTCCGCAGGGGTCGGTCCTGGGGCCGCTTCTGTGGAACATCGGCTACGACTGGGTGCTGCGGGGTGCGTTGCCTGAGGGCGTCGGCGTAACGTGCTACGCCGACGATACCCTCGTCACGGCGCGGGGTGCAACGTACCAGGAGGCAGCACTCAAGGTCACGACGGGTGTTGCTCAAGTCGTGGGTCGGATACGGCGGCTGGGACTGGAGGTGGCCTTGCACAAGTCCGAGGTTCTGTGTTTTCACAGACCTCGGAACGGTCCACCTGAAGGTTCCAGCATAAATGTGGGAGGCGTCAGCATCGGCATCAAGCCCTCGA
Organism: Nudaria mundana; assembly: GCA_963556515.1. NCBI lineage: Eukaryota > Metazoa > Arthropoda > Insecta > Lepidoptera > Erebidae > Nudaria > Nudaria mundana. The sequence goes on along the minus strand of OY748301.1, from coordinate 1,585,589 downwards.
TGAAGTATCTAGGGATCGTACTTGATAGCCGATGGAACTTCGGACCACATTTCCGAAGTTTGGTCCCCAAGGTGACACAGGCATCGGTCGCGCTTTCGCGACTGATGCCCAACCTAAAGGGACCCAACGCTTCCTGCAGGAGACTGTACCTGGGGATCGTGCGGAGTATGGCCCTATACGGGGCTCCCGTATGGGCGGCGCGGTTGACGGCCAACAACTCAACGCTCCTTAACAGACCGTTGAGGACCTTGGCCGTCAAAACAATAAGGGGCTACCGCACGATCTCCGGAGAGGCTACATGTCTCCTAGCCGGGACCCCTCCATGGGACCTGGAAGCGAGAGCCCTTGCGTCATTGTTCCAATGGCGCAAGGAGGCGCTGGAGCGGGACCACACGCCTGCGTCTCGAGAAATCGATGACCGGCGGTCCCAACTCCGCCAGGATCTCATGGAGTCATGGAGGGTGCGACTTGAGCAACCCAAGTGGGGTGCCACCATCATCGCGGCGGTGAGACCGATCATGGACGATTGGCTGCAGAGGCAGCATGGTGACCTCACGTATCGTGCGACGCAGATCGTTACCGGGCATGGATGCTTCGGTAGCTATCTGTTTCGCATCCATCGTGAGGTCACACCCCGGTGTCAACACTGCGAGGTTTCCGACGACGACACCGCACTCCACACGTTGGTGGAGTGCTCAGCGTGGGCGAGTCAGCGCCGGGACCTCGTAGTGGGTCTGGGCGTGGATACCCTCTCGCTGGAGACCATGCTTCAAGCCATGGTCTCCAGCGGGAGTAGGTGGAACGCGGCCGTGTCCTTCTGCGAGCAAGTCGTGCTCGCGAAGGAGGCGGCCGAGAGGGAGAGGGAGCGTGCCCTCCCCGCCGAGTTCCGTAGTCAGCGGCGAGGCCGCCGCAGACTCATCTACGCCCAAGACCATCGACCTCCATGATCGGGGCCTGAGGACGGCGGGATCGCCACCCGTCGTCCTTACAGAAGCAGGCTAGAAGGGTTGCGTGCTGCGGGGCCTTTGCCCCATAGCACGCAACCAGATTCACTCATTGACGCGGGATAAAACCCTACCCCAACGACGCGGGATTGTCATCCCGACCCAACCCCCCGCAGAGACCACAGAGGTGGTCAAAGTCCGCCGGGCGCCACTGGAAATACGTTCTGCTTGTAACCAGAGACGCCCGGCAACGGACGTTAAAGCGGCCGCGGCCTTGGTCGCGGAAATAAAAAAAAAAAAAAAAAAAAAAAAAAAAGTGGGTAGGATAAATAAAATAAAATAACGTTTATTATCTTTGAAATTTTTAGAAAATTATTTAGATTCGTCAAAAGTTGGTGTGACTCTACCGAGGGTTCCAAAATGCAACGAGACTGAGAAGAGCCCTCAAGAAACTCAGTTCGGCTTTTTTCCAAAATATTTCATCTTAAATCTAATACAGAGTTATTTAGAAAGGAGCAATTCGTGTTATAACCAGGCAGCCTTGTCATCTAAGAAATCATTAATACTATAATAAGCTTTATGGCACAATTTACGTTTTATTAGTTTTTTAAATTTATTAACAGATAAATTTGCTATTTCGGTTGTCAATGTATTATACATTCGAATAAAGTTCCCCGCAAAAGAATTACTCACTTTATGAAGCCTAAATTTAGGAACAGCCAGTTTATCCTTATTTCTTAAGTTTACATTATGATTATCACTATTTTTCACAAATTTGCTTTTGTTCTAGGTGCATATAAATAGTGTTTTATCTCGTTTGACTTGTGTTATAGATTTAATAAGTACAACATACCTGTTTCCTAAAGAAATCCATAAGTCCTCTGACAACGCTAGTCGCCGGCAACGAGGACAGACTAGTGGGCTCATTCCTAGGGTCGTGCGCGTACACCCCGCTGCGGTAGGCGCGCACCTCCCGCTCTACCAGCCGGGAGGCGAGCCGGGACACGCCGGGGAGGGCGGCGTGGTTCGTGTGTTTGAACACTTCGGGCCATACTTCACCTAAGGCAAGGAACGAGCTCATTTATACCAAAATTCAACGATGGAAGGTTAGACAATCCTTGGCGTTTTTATCGACTGTCATCTATCGTGGGACGCTCATGTAGGGCAGCTGAGTAAGAAAGTTCATTTCACGTTTCACACCCTTAAATGTCTTCAAGACTTCTTACCCTTGGACATCAAGGTGTCCCTTGCGCAGACGTTGATTCAGCCTATTTTAGACTATGCGGATGCCTGCTACCTGGATGCCACCGAGGAGCTTCTAAATAAACTTGAGCGCTTACAAAATCTATGTATTCGTTTCATATTCAACTTGCGTAAGTATGACCACGTCTCACAATTCCGCAAGGAACTCAAGTGGCTCCCAATTCGTCTTCGCAGAAATACTCGGATATTATGTGTGTTATATAATATCCTACATAATCCTTCCTATCCGTCCTACCGACGAGAGCGTTTCTCCTACTTGAACGCACCTGATGCTCCGTGTAGGTCTCATCTCCAATACCGCCTCACCTGTCCCTCTCACAAATCCGATTTCTACTCCTACACCTTTACTGTTCATGCGGTCAGGCTGTGGAACTCTCTACCGCCGAACATACAATCCTGTAACACTATCTTCACCTTTAAGAGAAAAGTGAAAGATTTCTATCTCTCCTCTCTGCCTTGCATTATCTATATGTATATGTATTTATAATATTTAGGTTATGTATATGTTTATATTTTATGCGTATGTATTCTGTATAATTTGTACTTATATATTTGAATGTATTTATTTATTTTATAATTATGTATATTTTATGTAAGTATAATATGTATGTATATGTATATTGTATGTATCTATGTATTTCAACCGATCTACGCACACATTAACTTTATTCTACCTATATAGCATTTCCATCCCCTGGCCCACTGGAAGAGATTTCATTTGAAATAAGTGGTGCCCTTGTACTAATGATATTTCTGTATTGTATTCTTCTCGCTCTTGTACCGTTATGTGTGTACATAAAAAATCAGAATATTTCACATAGGAAGCATACGGCGTAATACACACGCCTTGAATGTTAATCTGACGTCTTAAATCCGATTGCTACTCTAAAATAATTATCATATGACTAAATAATCTAAAAATCCATGTACAGTCACTGTGATTTCACCGTGATTATTCACGGCATATGATGTGAAGAATATTGTGTAGCAAAGGCAAAATGTAAGTAACGTCAAATACTAAAACCGTGTTCGGGGAACATTTTTTGAAAGCACGTGACGTCTTATTAGAATACATTTTTGAAAAAAACTCACTTGTACAATATGCCACAAATATTTTTATTTTTGGTAAACCCTAACCGGTTTCGCCTTATGGCATCATCACAGGTGTTTATGCACTTTTGTAACACATTTTACTAACATATAATTTACTTTTAGAATATTTTTCGCTAATTTTATGTGATAGAAACTCATCTTCACGCTAACATTGAACTGAGTACCCCTTTAACTGGAAACTGGACAAGTGAGTTTTTTCAAAAATGTATTACTAAAAGTTCCACCAAGTGCCGACGATCGAAAGAATAAAAGTCTTATTAGAAGCTTCAAATGCTCCGATGCAACATATTTCAAGCCTAGCGTAGCCGTGGTGCGCGAACTATCGCGAAAGCGCGCTCCTCGAACATAATACCTACAGTCGTCGACAAAAGTTACCACACTCTTCCTATGTGAAAAACAGTATAGTGAGTATGGAGTTATGAGTGTGGTTACTTGGACATATAACAGGCAGTATAGGTGTATATACTCGTATATTATCATTTACCACTCAAGTATGTAGTATAAAAAGCAATCTTACAAGGCACATAATCCAGTACATCCTCAGGATTTCTCTCAGCATCTGAGGGTGTCTTGCAGAACGACGCCGGGAGTTTCACTGTCTTTCTATATATCTAATGGGAAATAAAGAAAGACGTCGATAACATGTACTGTCTTATTTATATTATTATACTTATTTATTAACCAAACCATTACATAATAGTACAATCTGTCTGCATAACATCCACTCGCTTAAACCTCGAAGGTTTTTGTGCGAGTGGGAGTTCCGAATTTTAACAATACAGTGTAATTAATAAGTTAACAACACTAGTTTTACCAATAACAAAAACAATTTACACGAATATTGAATGTAAATGGATACACTAATAATACAATGATTAGTTTATAGGTAATATATAGGTATATACAGACTGAATTTTTCAAGTGGGCTTGGATGGCCAAATCCGGAACTATAAGGAATAGCGAAAAATGCTCAAAGGAGTCACGATCCCGATTTTGATGAAACTTAAAACCTCATCATTAGATTTTTTAAAAACCTATAATCCTAGCTAGGAATCGAACCCATTGATTTAGAAAAAAAAGTCACACCCTTTATTATTACACCATACGATAGTGTTGCTGTTAAGGATCAAATTCTGAGGAAGTAATGATATACGGCAAATTTAAGGAAAACTTAGAACTTCATAAAATCAGTTATTGCATTGTAATAACGGGAATGCACTTTTGAACCTTGACTGTACCTAATAGGCACGTTTTAAGGGTCCGTACAAACTAGACCCTATTACTAAGGCTTTGCTGTCCGTCTGTCACCAGGCTGTATCTCATGAACCGTGATAGTTAAACAGTTGAAATTTTCACAGATGATGTATTTCTGTTGCCGCTATTACAACAATTACTAAAAAACAGAATACAGTAAATATTTAAGGGGGATCCTTTACAACAAACGTGATTTTACTCTGTAAGTGACACCGTAAGTCGCACACTAATAAAATATGATCTCAAGACTCAAGGTCTTGGGCTAGTGGTGTCTAGGTCAGTAGTCAGAACGTTCCTCATGGGAAAAGAACAGTCGCTGGTTCAAGTTCAGCCTAAGAATATAGTTTCTGCTATTCATACTAAAAAAAAGTTCAACATCACTTTGGAGGTCTTTGACCATGCTGAGTTGACTGCAGCTGGTCTTGAGTCTCTAACTATTACCGTTCTCGATTTGACCTTGACCTTGAGATTAGAGGTCAAAGGTCAAGTTCATTTTAGAGGTCTATGACCATGCTGAGTCGATTGGCGTTCACACTGAGTCTCTAGCTCTTACCGTTCTCGAGTTGAAAGTAGTTCACGGACGGACGGACGGACGGACATTACTGTTGTATAAGAGATTTTCGTTTCAAAAACTAAAAATATAAGCTTAGAACTCATACCGCTGGTATATCTTTCAGTTTAAAATCTTCAATTTTATAACCACCGAGAGCATCGCAGGCGGCTTCAACAACTTCAGGTTGGTGCGAGTCGGATATCAGAGTCCACAGTTTGCGGCTAGCTTCAGTTATTAGACTGTCATACTCCGGATTAGATACCCGGAGCGCGGGGACTTCCCCGAGGAGTTTACACACACTGAAAATAATAAATGAAATATTTTTATTAGTTTTTGCACGAAGCATAATATCGTTTTTGACGTTTGACCTGTGTTCGGGGAGCGCGCTTTAATTTATCACAGCTAGGCTAGGATAGAAGTATGACATCATTGAAGCGTCTGAAGACTCTGACATGACGTCACGCGCTTTAATAAAATACTCCCCGAATACGGCCTTGGTATTTGACGTTGACAGATACGAAATGCCACCCCCCCCTATCTTATCAGAATTTACACTGTAATTATGTTTATCATAGTGGTGGTTAATATAGCATATAACATCATAAAGCAACGTGCTATTTATATATATCATTTAGCAAATGCTATTATGATTTTCTAATATTGCTAAATGCTATCTGCGATATCGTATGATGGGCCGTCACAGGTGCCGCGCGACGCCAGCCAATCGCGTGCGAATTTCATTTAGCATTTTTGTTGTATTTTAGCAAATTAGCATTTAGCATCTGCGAACGACGGGATCGCGCCACTCACTCCTGTCGTCGCATGCTCGCGATTGTTATCGGTCAAATGGCGTTTTATTGTTTTAGGCACCGCGTACGCTGAATTCTCGGAGTCGGACGGCTTCCGTAATAAACAGTATTTTGATTTCTGTATATACAAGCAATGAATTTTAAATACGCCTATAATTTTATTTACATACTATCATATTTTATTTTATATTAGTTAATAAATGAATCAATTTAAGACAGTCCTAAGCCTGAAAACTATGAAGGAAAGTTCATTGTGCAAATGTGCACCATATTGTATTAAATGCATAAACCCGACGTATAACGAAGCGAGCGAAGCTCAATCTTAGGCGACTCATGTATTTCGTTTGTCCGGATACTCCTCCTAAACCCCTGAACCGATCTCTTTCAAACTTACCTACCACAGTGATAACGAGTGGCGTGAGGGTGGTTTAGAAGAAAAAAAAATTAAAATCGGACATACCATCGAGGAATAATCACCGAAAAATTGATTTTCATACGTTTTGCAGTTAAAAAAAAGTTTGAACATAAAAAAATAAATCGTTGTCGTTTGAAAATTTAACACTTCGCTCAGTTTTTTTGCAACAGCAGCATGCATTGCATACCTAGTTATGTACCTATATAGCATGCTGTCAGTCTGAGTCCGAGTTGCGAATTAACACACCAGTCACCGCGCTTGAATGAAATGCACACATCGTGTTGCCGTACGCAGCCTACTAAAAATAGCATGCTAAAAATAGCACGAAAAATAACATGCTAAAAAAAAATAGCAAATAGCATATAGCAAGTTTTTGCTTTATAGCAACTTTGAACATCACTAGTTTATCAGAGCTTTGTCCATTGATCAGCAGGTGTGCCACTGGCAGGTGAAGTAGGTTTTAAAACTCTTGATAGGACCCTGTACGAGCGTCTCCGCTAGTCATCGGGTGTCGTCGGGGACAGCTCATCTCACCGCCACGCTTGCACATACGACCACACAAAGCAATCGATCTCAACACAAGGTATACAATCGTTTTTCATACTACATATTAACACAATTAATGTAGAATATTATATCAATGTATACACTCCACTGCATTTCATTTACTATCAGTTAATCACCGCAGCCACATTTTTAGTTTAGTTTAGGATCCAAAGCTTTCTAAGGACCTCGCTTGGACTCTATACCCCAGCTTGAAGCTCTTACCTAATCAGCACCGGAGGTCTGATATCCCTTCCAAGTTTAGGCTCCAACGCCTTCCAAGTACTAGGCGGGGCTAGGGCGGCCTCCCTCCACAGTAGGGCGAGACTCTGCAGACAGGCCGACGTGGCCACTACACCTCGCATGTCTCCGCAACGGTTCAGGGTTGAGGATATCACTGGCACTAGTTCTAGACCGTGCGATGAAGCTCTATAAAACACCACAAATAAACTTGCAAGAGGAAATTTTCCAAATAGTAACAGGCGTGGTGGCAGTACCAAATAATCAAAGATCCAATGATTTTAGGAGAAAATACTTCCCTATCAAAAGTATTTCAAACACTGATTAACTTTAATTAAAAATTTGAGGTTAATACAACAAACTCTTAATGTTTGTTTTTGTTTTCTTTCATTTATATATAAATACATTTTAACCACTAGGTATCTTCAATAATATAAGTACATACTTAATCATAAATTTAAATTTTAAAATAAATAAAAAGATGAATATTGTTACACTCGACAAATAATCTCTCTCTCGCTCTCTCTCTCTCTCTCATATAAACTATAGTGTGAAAAGTGTTTACAACCCCTTGAAAGGTCAATGTACTTTATTCTCAATCGTTTAGGCATAGAGTATAGTATACCTTATCTGACAGATTCGTTTGACAGCGTAAGCTTTGGCTATGTCAACTTCCCACTTGAGATCTCCAGCTCTGCCTACGTCGGGGTCCACGAGCAACTCTTGGAGGTAAGGGAAGCAACGCACCTGTGTTCAAACAAAAATATCTATATCTAACCACTGTGCACTCTCAAAAGTAAATAAATATTACTAGTTTTTGCAACATTTTCTCACTCCACTATTATTGGTCGTAGCGTGACATGTATTATACAGTGTGTCCCAAGAGACAAAGGATCTTAAACATTGTAGACACACACTTTTACAATTTGCCTAAAAGGGGTCTTCATAAATATTTGTAAAAAAAATGACTGCGTTCCTGGTTTTGAAAAACTACCTGTCTGAACCGGGTATCGGACGGGCCAAATGGTAAAATAACATGAAGTTATTTTATGACACCGATGAAAAGGCTCAATGGGTGGTTTTTTATAGTAATATATTTTTTTATTTTTGGACATTTTCTTACACAACGTCATTTAGCCCAAATTAAGTAACATTTAACAATTAACTAATGAACATACTTGTTCGAAATACATGCATATTATACATATAAAACACCCAAACTCCGAAACAAACATTTGTGGACCCGAAAATCGAATCCGAGACTCCGGAGTCGAAAGCCGATGCACTACCGACCACGCCACCGAAGCAGTTAAAAGTAACTTAGTAACAATAAAAAGAAGGCCGTGAAATATGTTTACCTGTGTTTCAGCCAAACTAGCGAATAACATTATCAGAAATGATGTTGGTGCTCCTTTACTACTCTTTAGTTTGTTCAGAATGGACATTATTGTTGGCACATTTTCCTGTAAAGTACGACAATGTATATATAATATAGACAAATAGCTGGTGACCCCCCCCCAGCACACCCCGCTTTTATCTTATTTATTTTATAATAGCACCATCAGGCCGTCTCTGAAAGTCAGCGCTGTCTGCCTTGCACTACGCAGACAGCATTACGCTGAGAGACAGCCGTTTATTCCACTTCATTGTTGTTTATTTTAATTTTTTAAGATTCTTTTAATGTTTATTTGTTATTTGTAAACTAAGCTATTTGTTGTCTTTTTTATCATGTTTACCGTGGAGTAATAATTATTTTTTCTTTCTTTTCTATTGCTGTAAACTGCGTTAAAATCCTCTTAATTTTTTTAACTACTTTAATAGTATTGGTGGCGGCGCGGCAGGTCAAATGCACTACAATTTTGCAAATTTAAGGGTAAAATTTACAAGGCTGTGGTCAGACCTGTCACTTTACAGTCACCCAGCTGTCAGGGTCTAAGATGGGCACCTTAGACCACCCCCTATAAACTATACCTCTCTCTCTCCTATTAACTATAGTGTGAAAAGTGTTTACAACCCCTTGAAAGGTTAATGTACTTTATGCTCAATCGTTTGGGCATAGAGAGTATTCTTTTTTTCTGTATGAGTTTAATGGATATATGTATAGTTTGATAATAAACTTACTTTAGCAGTAGCCATTAACGGTAAAGCAGTTAAACACGCCATCTTCACAGCAGGTCGGTTGTCATTACCTATTTTATACACTAATAATGGCAACACTTGAACGGCAACTCTTTTTTCATAACTCACAAGATCCACCACAATTTTTACCACTGACAACACTATATCTTCGTACCAATCTTCATTACATTTGTCCAAGAAAATACCAAATAGAAAAGGTAAAAACTCAAGTTTACTATTATTTTGTACCGAAGCAATTACATTTAACCAACTTTTAAATTTATCCGGGTTATCTCTCAAACATTGCCATTTATAATTAATATTATATATAACAGATAAATGGCTGTCTGTATGTAGTAACGTTTCAAATGTTTTGATCATTCTCAATTGTGATATTTGGAGAGTGGAGTAATTTTCTTGGTTATTTTGGTATATTTCAAAGATTTTGGAAGCAATTTTGAGAGCTGGTGATGTGAGGTATGAAGGTTGGTGGAGCCACTGTACGGAGAGAGCCACAAAAGTGTTTAGGTGAATTGCTGAATACTGGTATTTGCTGATGATGTTTAGGCCTGAAAACACTGTAATATTAACTAATAGTCATGTGTGAAGCAATTGTTGTAATACATACACATACTCACACACCTATGCATCCGGGTACGCACCCACACACGCACGCAAGCACGCTCTCTTGGACTCACCCACATACCCATGCACCCATGCACGCTTTAACGCAGGCACGCACCCACATACGCCCGTAGGCAAAAACGCACGCACGCGAAATAAAAACAGGTTATAGAAACCAACTCACCCAAATTAAACAGCTCATGTATATACAAAGCTGGCGTGTCGACGAGATTGTCTGACAGTATGAACAGAGTGAAACCAGCCACTGTGTTCAGTTGTAAGCCATCTTGGGATAGGCAGCGGTCTATTAAGCTGTAGCAGGGGCGGGGGTCGCGGCTGGAACAATCACCTATATAAACTGCCGTAGACATAGAAAATAAATAACCATTATGTAATCTAAACCCAATTTTCAACAACCAGGACCAATGACAAGGTAAGGGATAGGACAAAGTAGGTAATAGCAGGCCTCCGTCACTCGCTCAAGGCAGCGCGCTATATACCTACCGCTCGGCGTACTTACGAGAGTACAAACTGGCAGAGGGCTGCCGAACGCCCGCCTGAGCGCTCGCATCGCACCGCACTGCACGTTTCCCGCGCTTACGCTTCGAAATGCAGAAACCACGTAATTATTGTGCGGATTATAGTAGGTATGCAAATGGTATGCACTATTTTAATAATAACAAAATTAATTTTTAACTTGGGTTTTATTTACTTACATTTCCTTTTGTTTTTCGTGCACCGGGATTACGTTATGTTTGGCTAACAAAATAGCAGCCAAGTGCGAGTCGGACTCGCCCATGAAGGGTTCCGCAGCAGCAAGTAACATAATATTTTAATTTTTACGATTTATGACGTATTAAAAAAAAATACTTACTAGATCTCGTTCTAACCAATTTTCGGTAGAAGTTTGCATGGTAATGTACAACATATATATTTTTTGTTTTATCATTCTATTATTTTAGAAGTTAGAGGTGGGGGTGGGGGACACATTTTACCACTTTGGAAGGGTCTCTCGCGCAAACTATTCAGTTTAGAAAAAAATTATAATAGAAACCTCAATATCATTTTTGATGACCTATGCATAGATATTATTTATTTTCTTTTTAGGGCTCCGTACCCAAAGGGGAAATACAGAACCCTATTACTAAAACTTCACTGTCCATCTGTCTGTCTGTCCGTCCGTCCGTCTGTCACCAGGCTGTATTTCATGAACCGTGATAATTAGTCTACCTTGAACCGTGACATAGTAAATACTTAATGTATTTATGTTGCCGCTATAACAACAAATACTAAAAACCAGAATAAAATTAATATTTTAGGGTACAACCCATACAACAAACGTGATTTTATTGCCGTTTTTATTTATTGATCGATAAAAATATATAAATCATTACATAAAATTAAAACATATTGGATTGACTAATAAAAAAAATGGTTGATTCGTAACATTCGTTTTATTACAATAATCACCATAGGTACCTATGGTGATTATCTTAGATAATCACCATAAATATTCTACTTATTAGATTTACCCTAGCGCAATCTTACGATGGCGTCACTCGCACGGCGGGCAACACAGTCTCGACTCTATAAACGCGTGTTTAAGGTACAATTCTCCTCGTTCTGTGCAGCAGGTATTATTATTAAAATTTTGTAGGTTAATATAGAGTAGGTATTTTCGGTTTTGTATGGGAGTGATGTATCTGTTACGTAGTAACTATTTATTAATCTGTGGTAATAGAAAGTACCTAATCATTTGGGTTGATACATGTAAATAAATTGAAAAGGCGGGCGAAGCTGCGCATTATTCTAGAATTAAGACTTTTTTAATTTAGGTCGCCAAATTTATGTATTTATTTCTTACATGCAACAGTCATTACAGAAAAATTTCAATGCGACAGTGCAGCATTTAAAATTTCACACAGACAAGTACCACAAACAAGCATATGGAACAATAATTCGTAATTATTCCTAATATTACTCCAGCAAAACAATACTTCTTAATCTAAAAAAATTGACGCCGCCCGCCTGATGGTAAGCTGTGGCGACGTCTGGCCATTGTGGGCGACTCTCATAGTACACAGAAATACTATAGTATAAAGAATGGCCCTCAATTTGACGATTCGCAAAGAACCCAGGGTTATATGTGGGAGGAAACATGTGCGCAGGCAGGGCGTTCCAGGTAATCATCACTCGGCAGAGAAACGAACGTTTAAAACGTTCGGTTCTCGCGAAAATGGTTTCCACAGTGTGAGAGTGATATCTCTGCCTGGCACGCGTTGTTCGGGATCGGAAAGACGAGGGTGGGATCAGGTTGAAGAGATCTTCAGAACACCCACCGTAGAAAATACGGTAGAGCGCAACCAAGGAAGCAATTGTTCGGCGCTGGGCGAGCGACTCTAGGCTTCCCGTTACCTCCGGATAAGACACACATGATTTTTTGAACCAAGGAAAATAAATCTTACCCATGTTTGACCATTTCGGTAGATATCCTTGCTAACATTGGCAACACTGTAATAACAAGATCACAGTGTTGCCGGTTTATTGCTGCCTCGGTCACCGCACTATATGCCGAGTACGAACGTTCTAAAGATGCTGGGTTGCAAATCTGTTAGTGGAAGATAAAAGATTTTAGAAATGTCAAATACTTCTTAAAAAATATAAATAACTTACTTCAAGCTAGATGACTTTGTGAAAAAAAAATTACTCGACTATTGATTATTATTACCTGTTGACAGCTAAGACAGGCAAGCAGCAGCGCAGACTGGGCAGCAGATTGTGGCAGACTGAGCAAAAGTTGCCACGGCCTGATGCCGCAGTCTCTATGAGGATGGCAAGTCAGCCACAGGAACACAGGTTGGAGAAGTTCCAGACTGTGAGATGAAACTCTGTTCGAAGAACGGATTGAATTTAGCACCAAAAAAATTATATTGTTGAGCGGAGCTCAATCTTAGGCGACAAGTGTAAATCGTTTGTGTGCCTACCCCTCCGAAACGGCTCGACCGATTTTAACCAAATTTGGCATGCTGGTCGAAATCATACCCGAGAGTGCATATATCTGAAATCATGAAAATTGAGCTGACCATGGAGGAATAATCACCGAAAAATCAGATGATTAAATGGTTGCCATGGAAACACGTGCGTCAACAATGAAAATTGAATTTAACATTTGCTCCGCTCAACATTTGCAATTAGCAGCATGCATTGCATACCTAGTCGATTGTTGCCACTTGGTGAAACTTGCTACACATATTTGTACTTTTTGACTAGTTTTATACTGACCAGTTTTGCCAGTGTGGTCTATGAAGGCAAAATTTTCAACTCTTTGGGGTATGCCCAGCATCATCATCCATCATACATTACGCCCAAATTATCCCCGAAGGGGTAGACAGTGGTGCATTACAAACCCACTTTGCCAGTGAGTCTGTTGGTCCCACGTAATAGTGGGCAAACCCACTAGTAGGCGTTAAATAGGCGGGGACGATGATGACTGCTTAGTTTGATACTAAAAAGTGTAATATTTATTTCTCCTTATATGAATAGAAGCACCAAACTATACTTACAAGTAGTTATGATGTGTACAGAGAGAATGCATCTGAGCTAAAACATCATCTTCGGTTCGGTTGTTCTTTTCTAAGACAGTGATAAACGGATGTTGCGGTGACTTCAAGGTGAACTGACACTGGTACTGTTTGTGGGGGACTATACGAGACTTTAGGTCCAAGATCAAAAGTCCAGCCATTGTTGAAATTATTGCTGAGTAGTTGCTGGTGAAGAAGAGCAATTTATTTGAAAATTGTAGGTAGTACATCATACATATAATCTTGATTTATTCCAGTGTGTAATTAGACCCGCAGAGACCACAGAGGTGGTCAAAGTACGTCGGGCGCACTGGACATACCCTCTGCTAGTAACCAGAGACGCCCGGCAACGGACATTAGAGCGGCCGCGTAATAAAAAAAAATAAAAAAAGTGTGTAATTAGTGGTACATTATACATCAATATTATTTTTGCTTGTTGAGGCTTTGACTAGTCCAGGTAGAACAAAGGTGTCTCAATAATGTTCTGTAACATCCCCCCCCCCATACATTACACACTGATTTAAATCTTCTGTCCAGAATCAGATTTGTAAACATTTTTTTTATCAAATGTGTAGTTTTCCTAAATTCCTAAAAAATATTTGCTCTGTAGACTTTAGGACAGAACAATATACGGACTGACAAAATCATGGACAATATCTTCCAATTTGATATGCTGTCGCGCCTATATTCCAGAAGAGGTAAGCAAAGGTGCATTATTTTGTTATATTTGTAATTCAATCCAAAATTCCAACAACCAGTACAGATGTTACATATAACTGCATGGAATCCCTGCAGTCCAAGCATATTGGTTTAGGTTTAAAGTAATTAAATAGGATAAAGAAAAAGTAGTTGAAGTACTCACTGTGCACTAGGTAATAGAGTAATAACAGTGGACATTGTGTGAGCTATCTCTAGCACACCAAGCTCCACCAAGGCCAGCAGACCTTGACACGCCGTCAGACTCACATTAGCATCTTCTGAAGAACACTTTTCTCTTAAAAATCTTAATTCTTCGTTCTCATTAACAAACCTCTGTCGTTCTGTTGGCTTGAACTTGGATTTTATCATCGATATCAACTTATCAACTGCATTTACAATAAAAACACTGTTTTTAGTATTTAACTTATATTCTACTTCTTCCATTTTTAAGTATGAAGCTGAAGTATGTATTCCACTATTTATTTATTAAAAACTAAAGTAAGAGCCGGCATTTGAAAGAAATCGGCCACGAATTGTTTTGTTTTGATTGACTGGTTGTTGACGCAATTGACGTTTGACATGATTACTTGACACTGACATTGACGATTATGACTTGTCAAGGTGACGTGGCACCCGCATTGATCGCACGAACAAGTTCGTCATATAAAACCTCTCTAAGTACTTCAGGGTTTCAGTACTTAGCTTGAAGCACTAGGCTACTTTCATAGTTCTTCAACATCACACGCACCTAGTGGAATGGCCACACGATGCCCCGATGCTCGCCTTGCCGTGAATGTTTCCCTAGCGGCCTAGTGTGAAGAACATGCCACATGGAGGGAAAGTGTCATAAATATTGTAGATAGCAATTTTACTTTTTACAAAGGAGATTTCAAGTATCTTTCGGGTACTCGAAAAATCTTCGGTAGGTATTTATTAGGCCGCCAGGTGCCACTGGAAATACTTCAGAGTGCGCGACTGAGGCGCCCGGTAATGGACGTAGGGGCGAATGTACATACATTAGTAGGTACCTCAATGTTCAAGATTGTTGTGTGGTCGTGGGTAATAAGGTTGGTGAAGTATATAATCGCAGAAGAACATGTGTAAAGTATTTTAATAATCTTAAAAAATATTAGACTATTCACACGTCTTTGAACAACAGTGTCAGCTAAATACTACGGAGTAATAATATATTGATTTGGTACCTACTTACATCCATATAAAATTAGTCTTAAAATAAAACCGTCATTTTAATTTCTTCGTCACTTGTTGAGGGTGTAGTTTTAAAATATATTCTTTCATGACGTTACTTAAAGGTGCTTCAACTAGCAGCCAGAACACTAGTGCCACTGCAAAAGATGCCGCTATGAAATTGGCACAATTTTGTATCTGAAAACCAAACAAATTAAAAAAAAACCGTCTTCAAATACTGGATTGGGACTTTGCGGAAAGCAGTAGCTTTAAATAAAAAAAAAACTTTAAAAATCGGTTCACCCAGTTCAAAAACACATACATACAGTGTACTTTTTTCGGAAGCCGGTTAGACAAAGGTAAAAAAAAAACAGTAAAGAAAGTTCATAGCATTGGGTCACACTAGCTTGCTTATGTATAGGTACTTAGTCTGGGTCTAGTTACATCGATGGTCGCTGTATCGAAAACGTTCCATCGACGGGTTAATGTATCGACAGTTCACCAAATCGATGGTACTTTACATCGACAGTACACCAAATTGATATTACGCTATATCGACAGTAAACTAAAACGACGGTACGCTACATCGACAGTACACCAAATCGATAGTATAAAGTGAAAGATAACCATAAAGTTACAATTTTTTACACAGAGGTCAAGTAAGTATTTAATTGACTAACGAACTGTATACTCAGTTTTTCTCAAATAGTTATAGAAAATCTACCACATTTTTTTTTAAATGAGAAATGTTTCATTGTGTCCATGGGTGTGTACACAATAAAACACCGTATGTTCATCAATGAAACAGTAAAATTATTGTTGAAATTTCACTTAATTTAAAAAGAAAAACCAATTAAATGTTATTAAATAGATTTATTTATTATTACAAATAAGTAATATTACCCAGAGATATTATGGTCACCCGACGATGGTGAGTGAGTGAACGCGACGACTGAAATTGCCTACCTACCAACTGCGCCCTTTAACACGTGCTGTGTAGCTTTAAACTGCAAACTTTCTATATGTAAATATATTTACAGAGATAACTAATAACCAAAGTAATTCTGCTTTAATTTATCTAGGTATGTACAATGAATGAATCCTAGCACATAATGAAACATTTTCATTGTGTCCATGTTGAAACGTTTCATCGTCGAGCACCAAAGACCTTATTCGAGCACTAATTATGACCTCTTTGGTTATCAAAGTAGGCTAAAAGAATCTTAGATACATGCTTAATCATACGTAACACACAAAAATAACCAATTGTAGTACACATTAGACTAGGGAAAAAATCAAAGTAAAAAAAAAACTTTCTTTTTTCGATGAAAATTGCAAATATGCTCCGCAAACATACTTCTGCCACGAAGTGCGGCGCCTGACTAGGTCAGCGGGGGGGCGCTCATAAAGAGCTACTTCACACTGATTTACACGGTTTAGTAAGGTCGCATTTTTGAAAAATGGCGATGTTTCATTGTGTACACTTGTTTCATTGTTGGACATGTGACCCTACTATCAATTTTGGTGTACTGTCGATGTAGCGTACCATCGATTTGGTGTACTGTGGATGTGGCGTACCATCGATATGGGGTACTGTCGATACATTAACCCGTCGATGTAACGTTTTCGATACAGCGCCCACCGATGTAGTGACCGTCGATATTATGAACTAGACCCCTTCAAATCCTAGTTACCTATGTCACAGAATAGGGAATAAATAGTATGTAAGTACTTAGGTAAATACTTACAAAATACCAATAATCTGTATCATCATTCACCGAGCCTTTTCCCAACTCAGTTGGGGTCGGCTTTCCACTCTAACTGCGATTCGGCTGAACTTCGATATTTTCCGTGAAGCGACTGCCATCTGACCTTCACAAGCCATGGGCGATATCGAAGTTCTGTAGTTAGACCGGTCGGATTTTCGATTTAGGGTTCCAACTACCCTTTAACGACTGCCATAGATGTTGGTATGACAACCGGGACCGACGGCTTAACGTGCTCTCCGAGGCACGGAGCTGCGGAGGGGTCTCAATGTCTTAAGAAATGGCCACCCATCCTAAGACCGGCCTGAGTCGATGTTGCTTAACCTTTGCAATGTGTTAACATTGTAGGTTACCACTAGACCACGAGCCCCTCTACCAATAATCTGTATGTAGCCTAAATATCTATAGGATAATCTATTGTCTATGGTAATACGGTTGTCTATGTATAATGGCGAATAAACGTTAGTCTGTTACAAACTCTCACTGTGTTTTAATAGGTTATGGGCCCAGCACGCTTTCAACTCAACCATACTTTTAAGTTTTTGTTTCTTTACCTACTAAGGTATAGATGTGACAGATACTCACAGCCAACAAGACTCCAGCTTCATTTAAACTAGTTTGGCTGGCTACATGGTTTCGCACGATCATGACGTGCATTAGATACGCGCTGTAAGTCAGTTGGCTACCTATTCTCCAACCTCGCCAATCTAAGACACCGCGGTATAAGTCTGTCAACCAAAATAGTTACAGTTAGATATGGTCTGATTTATAATATCTTGAGTATGGTCTGGTTTCGAATTTATTGAAGGGAGTTGCAATGCCAATTTAGCTGCTACTTTTTATTAAATTCATTCGGCCATTTTGGACATAACCCATTAGATGTGTGCCCGGTGACTGCAATAGGCTTGCCCCTATTACGTGGGACGAAAAATACTGGCAAATTGTGGGTGTGTAATGCACCTCTGCCTACCCCTTCGAGAATATAGGCGTAAAATGTGTGTGTGAGTTGCAATACCCCATGTGCACCCTCGGAAGAATAACCCTAGCTCTAAGAACATGGCAGCGCCGACAGCAATAGACATTTTTAACCAATCATATCGCAGAAAATTTTGATCTCATGATCTAAATTACTTAATACATTTTAGAAATTTGCTACGATATCGATCGACTTCTTATGGTTTGATCAGAATTTCTCTCTGTTCTTTGGTGGGTTGGGGTTTTATCTCACAACTTTGGGGGGTTGGGTTCTACTTATCCCCCGTCGCCGTCGCGTCTCGGTGAGTGAAAGTTACAGGAGTCAAGGTCACAGGTTTACTTAATTACTAACCTTCAAATTTAAATATAAACCCGACCATCAATACAGCAATAATTAGACCGAAGATAGGCTTCAGCAGGGCTGCGAAGAGTACTCTGACGTATAAAGGCTTTCGTGGAGCTTCTTCATAGAAAATACCGCCGATATAACAGCAATACAGACCCAGAAGGAATAAAGACCAGTAGAAGAGTCGGTAAAGCGGCGTCTGGAATAGTTTTATCCTGATATCATATTCACATCATTATATTCAAGAGAATGGCTTTCAGGAATGGGAACACATGCCTTAGTAGTTCGTACCACTCTAATTTTTATAATATGTATCGTAAAAACAATAGTTTTAGGCCGGACTTAACCCAGTGTTCCCTTTACAGGAGGAACGTTCTACCAACTGACCCTAAATTCCAGAAAGACTCGCGCTGGATTAAAAATTTCAATGTTATCATAGTCTACCTGGTATTTTCTAAAGTCGATTTTTTGCTTCTGCCAATAATAGACAAGGTAGCCCGTCGTCATGCCGATGACGTACCCAACGATGTTGGTATGTCCCTTACTGTACACGTACTTGAAATGAGGATCATTGAAGAAAAAATGCATTATTGTTCTGAAACACACGAGAAGTTTCTGTAGGTATGTATCTACACAGAGGACCTTTCAATTGCTAAAAAGCACCGTAATAATCATATCTACAAAGTCATGCTATATCGCTGAAGGTATAGGACAGAGGCATTTAATATGGCTAGACTTACCCAATTACTTTATTGATCGCACCACGTATCTAATTGAGGGCGAGTATTTTACCGTTTCCAGGCACTGGATATATTGATATCCAGTGCACAGACATGGCAAAGCTATTGAGCTTAGCCACGTCTGTTTGTAAGCAGGTGCACCGCGTGCTGACGAGGATGATTTGGACCACGGAGATGTTGATAGGATCCTTAACATATTGCTAACCCGACGTTTCGACTGAATTGAACCAACCGTGGTCACGGGTTGACTGTACCGCAACCGATCGGACGGGGCAATAAGTTACCTATCGTACCTTTAATCATCATCCACTGAGCGTTTTCCCAACGCAGTTATTGGTGTCGGCTTTCCAGTCTAACTGCGATTCGAATGAACTTCAATATTTTCTGTGTAGCGACTGTCGTGCTGACCGTCACAACCCATGGGCGATATCGAAGTTCTGTTGTTAGACCGGTCGGGATTTTAGTTTTAGGGCTCCAACTACTTCTAATGACTACTATAGATGTTTGTATGAAAACCGAGACCGACCGACCGCTTAACGTGTGAGCCCCTCGTCTCTTAAATATTCGGGAAATTTCAATAATCAACATCAAGTATCCTTACTCAGGTAAACATAATTGAATCCCGTCTAGATCTTGGAAATACACATGAGTAGCCGGTATGACCATCCCTGCTGCAAAGAGCAGGGAAAGCGTGATTATCAGTGACCGTGTTGTTCTGCAGGCCACACAGATAACTAAGGCGAGACAATAGAGCTGAGTATCGGCTGCCAGGTACCTGCATCAAATAGGTACACTTATAATACTGAGTAATTCGATATTATATAATTTTACAATATGAATGACAAAAACTATAGTTTTGGGCTGGACTCGAACCCGCAACTGTTCCATTTTCAGGAGGAATACGCCTATATCCCCCGCAGGGGTGGGTAGAGGTGCATTACACACCCACAATTTGCCAGTATTTTTAGTCCCACGTAATAGGGGGCCAACCTATTGCCGTCTCCGAAAACACATATAATGGGTACCTATTAAATTCATTCATCCAAAATGCCCAAATTTATTTAATAAAAAGTAGCAGCTATATTGTAATTTTGAAAAAAAAATTGAAACTCGTTACCTTGCGATGAAATGTTGATTAAAGGTCACAAAATCTTACGTGCCAGCCGCTATGGCACAGCCAATTGAAATCCTGGGCGTCTCGGACTTATGCATAGCTTATAAAATATATTATTACCTATAAGGTTTAAAAAAATCAGAGCTTTTATCAGCTTCTCAAAAAACCACGGCTTTATCCCCGAGGAGGTACACAAGGCGTACATTAGTTACTGTAGGTCCCACGTATAACGCCTAACCCTATGATTTTCAGATAGTGATAAGTCTAATATCATTGGCCTAACGCCGCCGTCAGTAGATGCACTGCGTTTAGGCAGGTTTAGGTGAGAATAACTTGGGTCCTGGAGATGTTGATAAGACCTCCCTAATATTATGCCTACCCAAAAATATAACTTGTTTTCATACCAACTTTGCACCATACACTGTGAGTTTTCAAGATAATTGTTGATGTACAATAAATTACGCCACCAATATTGCCGGCAGTCGTCTGTCTCCACACCTACAAGTTTCTGAAAATATATTTTTGTAGCGTGAACTTGTGTATGCGTTTTTCTGTCAGGTTTTGGGTGATAAGGAACCCCATTAACTTTTCCAGGGTCCCTAAGCCTCACTGGCATGCGGTTCAACTGCCGATTGACGGACAAAGCTCCGAAGAAATGGCAAACCCCTATTTCGTGGTGCTACAAGGGACTGGTGAAGTTTTAATTCCGCGGCCCAAAGCCACGGCCGCTCTAACGTCTGTTGCCGGGCGTCTCTGGTTCACACGCAGAAGGTATTTCCAGTGGCGCCCGGAAGGACGAAGTATGTGATGTAATAAACTCCTTCTATCCTTACGGGACTAAAGACCTGATTTTGTCAAAACTTTATTCATCGTGTCAGAAAATGATACTTACACTCCATAGCGGTCCAGATGAAAGTTTGGAGAACCATGTCGCTGTTAGAGCTAACGCGACTATATATTGTGGAGTTAATCTGTAACAGGTGAAGATTGTTGGTAACAGCAGCCCTAAAGGCATGGCAATTGGCAGCAATGATGAATTTTATCAATAGCTAATTTGGCAATTTTCTGTAATAAATTTCTCAAGCAATGAAAGTTTGTATGTTGCACCTATTGTAAATTTTTCTACAATATAGGTAGGTATTTCAAAATGCAAAAAGCAGTAGTCGGCTGCTTTCCAACGAATTGTTTGTATACTTAATTCATGTGATATCACCGGTCAAGATTTTAAGAGACTCAAGTCATGCGAAAAGTGGACCTCTCCCTTCCAAAAATAACCGCGTTATATGTGTATTTGTGAATTTGATTACTCACCTCAACCACCTTAAACCAATATACTTTGGAAATATGTACCAAGAGAGGTCATGTTCCTCTAATTGTCGGAGTAAATTGAATGTTAACAAGAAGGATGATGTTATCAAAAACGTCTGCATGATCAATGTGCCATTTAAGAGTATGTAGTATGGTCTCGTCAGATACGCCTACAAAGTTATATAAAGGATTTTACCACACAAATTAACACATTGTAACTTTAAATAAACTGAAATTTGCAAAAACGTGAATTGTTACCTCTTCTAGAAATTGCGGATTTTCGGCTACTGCTACTACAGTGAGCAGGCTGTGTGCTACGATAACAAGACACACTGATATTACTCTAAAACCGAAGGATTGTTTTTAATTTAAAAAAAGAAAAAAACATCAATTTAAGCACCTAAGTACATAGGTACAAAATATTAACACTGGTATACTTACCTTATCCCATGCAAACTGTTCAAGGATACTAAACGAGGATCTTTTGTAAGTTGTGATGTAGTCGTAAGTTTCTTCCAATTGTGAATCAGTGAGAAACATAACAGGAATCTTATGACTGGAAAATATGACGACTAGACTCAACAAACATTATTGGAATTATGTAAAACCACTAGGTAAGTACAATTTTGTAAGTTACCTGCATTCTCTGCTTTATTCTCGTTATAAAAATAGTATAGGTACAAGCTTCCGACAACGTTAATGATCAACAATATGCTACATATAATGCCCACAGTAATATCCAGTTGGTCTATTTCTCTTCCAGTGGTTCCAGGCTTAAAACAATGTGGGTCTCCCTGTAGTTTTACCTTCAAATCATACTTTTCTGACATCGATTCATTGAGGCATGCTTCAAGGGACCTTCTTAGGTCCTGCTCACTTTCATAGAATTTTTGACAAGATTCGGTCACACATATACCATAGTATATTTTGGAATGATTAAAATGTGTTGCATGTGCTGAAAACTCCTGCAAATAAAAAAGTGTGTGTGTCAGCTCCGACGCACGACTGGAGTTTACTCCTTAAGTACGAGTATCTAACCATACGCAAAAAGAGTTTATTCAACTGAAAAAAGATTAATATCATATGAAAGGGTAAATTCACAAATTAATGAAAAAATAATATTCATATAATAAATATACATTTATTCAATTTTATATACATTAATTATAATGAATCGGCGAAATATTTTACATTAAACTTTTCACAATAGTCAATTTTAGATGTGCACAAATATTTCATTAGAAATTTGTATAAATTAGGTAATTATTATTCTAACAATTATCATTTTTTTTAAATATTAATTAGATCAACATTGCCTTCATTATTAATTACAATAATAATAATATACTAATAATAATATAAAATAAGAATAGAAATGAATAAACGATATAATAATAATAATAACAATAATAATAATCTGAAGACTGGCAACTCTAGACATCTGTACATACGTCATTTTCATCTATAAAATATTTTAATATTTTTATCTAAAATAATCTTGCCTCAATTTATAAAATTCATACAGATTTCAAAATATTATTACCAAAAAGTTCATTATACATTATATTTCAAAATTTATTACAAGAATCACAACAACAACAAAATCTACAAATATGAAACGAAGCTTTGACAAACGTCAACCATCAAAATATCAAAAATTGTTTCGAAAAAATTAACAGGATGAATTATGAATAATGTATAAAGATGATAACAAGAGCCAGGAGTAAGAATGCACACCCAACACCCCCGGACTCATCACTTAGCTCCGCCTCGCAAGCGCCGGACCGCACACCTGCGACACAAGTGCTTGCTGAGGCGTCGAGCTCATCGTCAAGTGACGAGTATTTTTCCCCGCCGACGTCGCCAACACCTGTACGCCGGCGAGGGAGAGGCCGGCCGCCGAGCAGTTTGGGACCCCGAAGCCTACCAGCTTCGAGTAGGGTCCCCACTACCGGTGGTATTGTGCACCGCATGCGATGGACTTCATCCATCAATGAAAATGTCATGCGGGCATATTATGAGGCTACAGATGGGGAAACCAACCTGACTGCATACCGTTCAAGGATGCTCCCTTTGTTTCAGGCTCTTGAACCAACAATAACCGTTGCCGTACAACGACTATCGGATCAAGTGCGGGCTATCCAACGATGCAAGTTGCTGGATCAACCTGTGCTTGATCGACTTCGCCTGGAAGTGTTATCTACTCGACCAGCTCCAGCGTTAACGAGTGCACCATCATCTGCTACACACACAGTTGCAACTAGTGCCACTTTAGTTGAGACCGTGCTCGACGCGGGAGATGATACGAGTAATATATCTATCCAGGTAAGCGAGCAATTAAGGAGTACTTTGGAGGATGTGATCTCTCAGTATAGGTTTGCACCTAATTCTAGGCCACGGCTACCACGCTTGCCCATGCATAGACGATATCTGGCGTTGATGGGAGCCCTGAATGCGTTGCTAGATCCGTACTTACGGACTAGCAATGATTTGCTAGATACCCACTCGATTCTTTACTGTGGAGCTATTACCGCTTGTCGTGTTGCACGCGTTAAATTCCCTGAATTTAACCGTACACCACGATCGGGTGGTGTGCCCGTATGGCAGGCAAGAATCGAGCGACGTATCGGCACATTTAGGACTCTCATTGCGAAGCTTATCTGTTTTAGCCGGGGAAATAATCGTCCACGGGTCATGCGTTTCGTGACTCAGGCATTCGCTGGGACCGGTATTAGCTCCCAGCAATACTTAGCTAATGTCACGGAACGTATTGACTTTCTAAAGCAGAAAGTATATGCATGGGCGAGTCGTATTCGTCGCTATAGAGAGCGTGTAGACAGATACTGGCAGAATCGTATCTTCCAAAGTGACCAAAGGAAGGTGTACCGAGAGTGGGAGGGAACTGGACAACGTTTGAGCGACGGACAACTGCCCGATGCTCGCGCCATGAATCAATTTTGGCGTGACATATGGTCGATGCCCGTCGAACATTCGGAGGGTGATTGGATCCGTGTTGTCGAGCGTGAATGCGATAACATCGAGCCCATGGAGTCTATTACAATAAACTCCGAAGACGTTAGTTGCGCAATACGTACGGCACAGAACTGGAAAAGTCCTGGGCCGGACGGATTGCACAACTTTTGGATCAAGTGGGTTCGAAGCTCGCATGAACGCTTGGCAACACAGTATCAAGAAGCCCTCGAGTCTGGTTCCTTACCGGCTTTTATGACCACTGGCATCACCTTCCTGCTCCATAAATCAGGTAGTACCACGGAACCTAAAAACTATAGACCTATCACTTGCTTACCTACTATCTACAAGCTCCTTACATCTATTCTGAGAACTAAAATAAATTCACATATAATGTCAAATAACATCTTAGATAGTGCTCAGAATGGATGTAGGGCTGGGTCACGTGGTACTAAGGAGCTACTCCTTTTTGACATGACCATTAGCCAACAAGTTAGGCGGAGTAGGGGCGCCCTCTCTACTGCCTGGATTGACTACAAGAAGGCCTATGATTCGGTGCCTCATTCATGGCTGGGGAGGATTTTAGAGTTGTATAAAATTAATCCGACTCTTAAATCCTTCTTAGTCTCATGTATGGGGCAGTGGACCACAGTACTTCGTCAACCAGGTAGTGGTGAGTGCGCTTCTGGTCCGCATGACTTGATAAGGATTGAGCGTGGTATATTCCAGGGCGACAGTTTGAGTCCATTGTGGTTCTGTTTAGCACTGAATCCACTTAGCACATTGCTGAAGGATTCAGGGCTAGGCTATCGGTTTCGTAGAGGGGGTGAGGTTATTTCTCACCTGATGTATATAGATGACCTCAAACTGTTCACACTGAAGCACCAAGATTTAGTGACATTACTAAAAACTACGGAAGTTTTTAGTAATGCCATTAAGATGGAGTTCGGTGTTGATAAGTGTGCGATTATGCATGTACAGCGGGGGAAGGTTGTAAATTCACCGAATTTACAACTTTCTGAGATAATAACTCTCAGATCTCTCTCCGAGACCGAAACATACAGATACCTAGGTATGTCAGAGTCATTGGGTATAGCGGTAGAGGACATTAAGAAATCGGTGAAAGAACGTTTTTTTGGCCGCCTGACAAAAGTTCTTAACAGTTTTTTGTCCGGCGGTAACAAAATACGGGCTTTCAACGGTTGGGTGATACCTTTATTGTTATACTCCTTTGGCATACTTAGGTGGACTCAAACGGAACTAGACGCCCTGGATAGGCGAGTCCGTCAACAACTGACATTGCATCGAATGTTACACCCACGATCTTCTGTCATGAGACTGTACATTCCGCGGAAGTGGGGGGGTCGAGGCTTTTTGAATGCCAAGAACCTCCACAACCGTGAAGTGTGCAGTCTGAGAGATTACTTTCTACAGAACGGGTCTGACATTCATTGCGATGTCGTGATGGTTGACAAGGGCCTGACACCTCTTTCCTTGGCTAACGAGAACTGGCGTAAACCAAAGGTGCTAGGTACTGAAGACCGTAGGGACGTATGGAAGAGTAAGGAGCTACACGGGCGGTTCTACCGGGTCTTAACAGGACCCGACGTAGACCTGCTCGCTTCGGTGAACTGGCTGCGTTTTGGGGACCTCTTTGGGGAAACTGAAGGTTTTGCCTGTGCAATTGCAGATGAGGTTATCAAGACGAACAACTATCGGAAATACATCATGAAGGACGGTACGGTCGACATTTGTCGAGCATGCCACCGTCCTGGTGAATCACTTCGCCATATTATTTCCGGTTGTTCGTATCTTGCTAACACCGAGTACTTGCATAGGCACAATCAAGTAGCCAGGATCATCCACCAGCAACTTGCTCTTCAATATGGCCTTATTGAGTTTGAAGTACCGTACTATAAGTATACACCAGTGCCAGTTCTTGAGAATGGTCGTGCATTGCTCTACTGGGACCGATCAATCATCACGGACAGGACTATTGTTGCAAATAGGCCCGATATCGTGTTGGTTGATCGGACCCAGCGTCGGGCAGTGCTCGTCGATATCGCCGTCCCGCATGACGAAAATCTCGTGAAGGCAGAGAAGGACAAACTTAGTAAATACCTTGATCTGTCCTTCGAGATAACCGCCATGTGGGACGTAGACTCGACGATCATTGTCCCGGTGGTTGTTTCGGCAAACGGATTAATAGCGAAGAGTCTCGATCAACATCTCAAGAGACTCTCGTTAGATTGTTGGATCAAGAGTCAGATTCAGAAGGTTGTTATCCTCGACACGTGCCGTATTGTTAGGAGGTTTCTTAGTCTGTAGCCTCCACCGCCGGTAGTTTGGGTCCTACTCCGCTACTGGTGGGTCACTATTTTTTATATTTTTAAATGTATTTGTTTTTTTTTTATAAATGTATTTAAAAATGTATAAAATAAGAATGTAAAGGAATAAACGAAATAATAATCTTAATACACTCACAGCCAAATTAGAAAGTTGCGCACCAAAAACGTGACATGATTTTCGTTACTTGTTAGTAGGTTTTACCCCTCGGATTTTTCTCATACCGGGCGCCTTATATATGAAAATCGATTCTTAAGGAGTAAACTCCAAAAATATAGCGTCGACTTTGCTCAACGATCAGATTATTTCAAAATAAATTGTCTGTCGTCGGACTGTAGTGCTTTCACTTGGAAAAATGCATGTAAAAATTTTAGGAGATTGTCTCAAACATTTTGAATTTTTATAACTTAGTATGCCACTTAAAAAGCTCGATGATGGGACTCTTATAACTACAACAAATTACCTGTATCATTTCCAATAAAGGATTGGGCTTTTCAGAGACCAAGACATATTCTGACATGCAATATAAAGCATTTGTATCCCGCTTACATTCGTCAAAGTGGTCCATATGTGTCAGGGGAGGCATCTGAGCGTATTCGCTTTCTGAAACAGTTTGAAACAAATACTCGCGTTTAAAAAAAATATATTAAATATAAGTATTTGTTTTTTTAATGATTTACTCTCTTTCATTTCCTACGAGACTTACCTACCATTTTGATATTTAAAAAAAAAGAAGGTGATTGGCCCTTTGAATATATTACGAGTATTTGACTTGACAGTAATCTACCCTATTATCTGAGCAAAGTTGACCTCCTAATGGACGTGTAAGGGGTTATCATCGGTTACCATTAGTACTTACTGCGAGCCCAGGACTTAGGTACCTACTAATGATTAATTAAGTTATTAATTATATTTGTATACTATAATCTGTGTCATAGTCAGCCATATTCGTTTAGTTATTTTGATCTATTTTCTATAGGTAGGTATTAGGTATAGGTGCCTTGTTTTATCTAAGTGGGTACTTACTGTAAATATACTTTTAACACACACTAATGACTCTCCGATTTGAGATGCTTCGTCTAAATTGAGATGTCGTGAGATTTGGCACAACAATGGGGACAAAAGTAAAATTATTTAAATAAAGAAATGTTTTATTTAATTTAACAAGAATTAATTTTTTCCACAGAATATAAAATTACGTGAGATTTTGCCTTACGCAATTTATGGACGACCCCTTACAAGAAGTTCTAACGCCTGCATGAAAATGTATAAAATTAGGTATAGGTAGGTACAGGTCGCGAGGAATACGTGAGGAGCTTTGCATTTGTGTGAGTGACCACGAAAAGTAGAGTAAAAACTCTTTTTGTAGCTGTGTGTACAACACATGTGTGTGTAATAGAGGTCACATTTACTTACGTTACTCAAACTAGTGCAAAGCTCCGCTTACGCCTCGCAACCTGTACACTACACATAGATTTATTATACATATATTCAAAGCCTATACATAGGTGCACTTGTTTACCTAAATATGTGTACCGACCTACCTATGTAGGAATTCAGTCGCTACTAGAAACTTGACATAATTAGTAACTACCCATGTTTACCAAAATAATATGTAAATTTTCATGTTAATTACTTACCAGTAAGCCTATAAATCACAGCTTTAGACTGCGATAAAAATATAAATAAACAAAATACAGCCAACATCTTGATATTCACTTAAAACTTGAAAATCTTATTTTAAAAAATACAATCAACATAATTATTGTTTTTCATACAAAACTTCTAATTAATAACAAATTAATCTCCAACTTGTAATTAAATAAGTTGGTAATATATCTCATAACACGCGACACTACGGGATCACTAACATGTTTTAACTAAATTTCATTGTATAAGTATCTCAATTCATCAATTATTTGTCATTACACGTATGTAGCGGAGTCTTTTAAACATACCTACGACCTATGAGCACTGCTACTCATTAATTACCCACGTTCGATACCCGGATCGACTCATTTGAATGATCTACAATATTTTATATTATGGGTGTTCTTTTTAATAAGAAAATAAATTAGGTCCAGAAGAGAGTGTGGAGTCGGTAGCGTACCCTCATAGGTGCTATAGGTATTGACTGCAACAGTGGTCGGGTTTCAATTTAGTTTGGTCAATATCTTTCAATTCAATTCGCTGAGGAATAATTGTGTTTTAACGAAGGTTAATTATTTGCTAAGTCATTAACTTGCCTCTTTTGTAGGTCATGCAGTCTTGTAGGCTTACATTAGCAAGCTTAATGCAAGTTGGTTAATTTATTAGGTGTGTCGTAAAATATTTATATGTTAAAAGTCAAACATAGTTGTACTAGGTGCTTTTTTGTTTAAACCTTGTTGAGGATAACACGCCTCCCTGGGGTTATATTTCCGTGGGCGTACCCATGCCGCCCGGCCGTGGACGTTACGGTGGTGCTTTCCTACTTCTTAAAAAAAAGTCATGCGACAAATACCGCGAAAAAATAAAGAGAAAATAAAAGTTGAATCCTTGTTATGCTGCGGCCACACAATTTTCCTCGCTATTTCCCTCGCTATTCGTCGAGTCGTGTAGCCGCCCGGTTAGGTTGTAAACGACAAACGTAATGTAGGGTAGGCGTAAGTAAGTAGTGTAGGTAGGTATTATAGTGTTTAGAGAAATTAAAAAACACGTTTAATAGGTGTAGGTAAGCTCCAAAAACCGAGACTTTAAATTGTCCCACGTAATAGGTGGCTCATCGTGTATTGACAGAGCAATCATCAAAGATCCCCCGTTAGCGGCCTTGTCCGTTGATCGGCAGGTGCACCAATTGCAGATGAGGTTGACTTGGGCCTCTACATTAATCCTCTATGTATCTGTACACCCATAATTATTACAGGTTTTATCTGTTACTTTCAATTTAATTTAAAATCCTGTTTTCGTTTTTCTATTTTGAGTTCTTTGTTTTCTTTCAACTCTTTTCTCCGACATCTAGAATTTCAGTATCTATAGGTGGCCATAATTTCAACCAGAAGCCGGAAACAGGATGATAGGTACCTACTCTACTTTTATCATTCAGTTCAGTGCAGTTCAGGGTCACTGACTGATAACCAATGTAGTTGTTTCGGAGTTTGGGTGTTCTTTTTATGAATAATAATATAGGATATTACACCATGGATGGTAGATGGTAGTAAATCCAGTGTCTATGTATGTTTATCAGGTGTCTAGATCCTATAGCACAAGCTTATAATTTTAGTATGTCATGATTTAAACCAGGTCCCGTTTAGGGCGAATTTTTGTCTGTCTATTTATTCCGGTTAATATCTGAAACGGCCAGGTCGATTTTAACGGAACTTTCACGGGCAGGTAGCTGATGTTGGAATTGGGTAGTTGATGAAGGAAATAGAACATGGGGAATTCTCGAGCGATAGAGGACAAAACATTATGTTCCAACTACCGAACTGACCCGACAGCGAAGCGAGCGCCATCCCAAGTCTCTGGACCCGACTGATATTATAATTATCTGTCTGATTGGTATGCGTTTAAAAATCCGATCACCAAGTCTTTTGAGGCTCGATATTCAAGTGAATTTTTCAATTATATTTTTTTTAATCAATAAAGGATCAAATCAAACGTTTAAATAAAAAGAAAGTTTAAAAAATCTGTATTTTTCTAACTTTGCTTTGGTTGTTGCGCGAGGCCCCGGGCGATTGCCCCGTATGCCGCCCCCTAAGGCCGCCACTTCTCGTAGATACTGGCTATTTGCTGGCCCAAAGAATAAGTATTGCCATCCAACGTGTCAACACAGCCAGCATTATGGGAACCTTTCCAGTCGGCAATGATGCGGAGGATTATTGCACGCTTTTTTGTAGTGTAGTGATATTGTAAATATTATATTCACATAGCTTTACATAAAGCCCTCTGAAGCCATGCCAGAAATTCTTATTTTTTTAAACGTCAATGTGTATCTGACCCAGTGTCTCCATGTACACGGTAATTACCGTAGATGCACCGTAATCTGGTCGCAGTCTACCGTCAAGGTAATAATGGTATTACCGTGTCATATGTCACCGTATTACTATAATAAATTACGTAGTGTGTGTATAAAATACTCCCTAAACCGAATCTCAGCTTTACTTTTCTAATGACAACACTGCTCTTCGATGATGGGGATTCCCCCAACCTTGAATTTGAATTTGTTAGTTAGTTGATTACCTCTAAGTACGGACGCGTATTGAAGTTTCATAGATTTGTTTTAATATAGTAGGTATAGTTTATACCTAGCAGGTGATTACATATTTGAGCCGTTTGGGGTTGAGACACTGGGGTCATGGGGTCCGAGTGCTCGCCGCCTTTATAGAGACATTGCTAAACGCCTAATCGATGCTTCTCAGGACCAGAAGGCTGGCTATTTTCTGGCCCAAAGAATAAGTATCGCCATCCAATACAGCCAGCACTGGGAACCTTCCCAGTCGGCAATGACGCGGAGGATTTTTTAAACGATATTTTGTAATGTAAATATTTTTAGTCTATAATTATGTATATTTTGTATATTGTAATTCTTATTGTAAATAAATGTTGGTATTGTTAGTGCAATATAATTGGTAAATTGGAAGAGATGGAGAGCATATTTGGCCAAGTGACATAAAACCAAATAAAGGAACAAAATTCTAACTGAAACCATAAAAGGAAATATTTTCACACAGCAAGCAATAAAAAGAAACGTCAAAAATTGTGTTGATTTCAGACCTACTAATGAAATGCTATCTAAATTTAATAAATCAATTTACGAAAAAGATATTGTTATGATAGGAGAGTCAGATTCCGATTAAATATTGTTTAGTAGTTGGTCATGTTTTTGTTTTGGTACCTACTTATCAAATTAATAATAAAACATAAGTACCGTAATATGGAGTTTATTTTCATCATAATTTAGATTTACTTTAAAAAAATACACGGTAATTTGCACGGTATCGTCACCGTAATTTTATCGGTAAACACCGTATTTTTACTCTTGCAGCACGGTAATACTAAATTTATATATGGAGACACTGATCTGACCTGACATTTGACAGATTTAGTCATTGTCAAATTTTCAATGTTTAGTGTTATTCTAGATTTTCTGTATTTTTAATTACTTTTAAAAGTTTATTTATGTAAAAGAAAGTACTGTATCTGTATTCTTTCCTGACAATACAATCGTGCCAATCAGTGTGTACTAAAACAAAACAAGAAACAAAAATGTCCACTCCGCCTAGAGAAACTATTCAGAAACAAATCCAACAAGATTGGGCTAATCGAGAGTACATCGAAGTTATTACTGGAAGTATAAAAAAGATCACGGATTTTTTGAACTCGTTCGGTAAGGTTTACAATGTTCTAATTTGAAACGACTTCACCATTTCTACCTAACGTTGCTTGTTCCAATACGTTACATTTTTGTATCTCTCTCAATGGTTCCAAAGCCTTAATTATGAGTGTCTGTTTTTTTTAGTAATGAGTGTACATATTATGTGTGCCAACTTCTTTTTGTTCAAATACAGTACCTACTTTCAGACATGTCGTGCAGATCTCGCCTAGCCACACTCAATGAGAAACTGACTTCCTTGGAGAGAAAAATAGATTATTTGGAAGCTTGTGTAAGTTTAACGAGATTTATAATTTTTTTTTTTCTCAATACACTACGATGGGTAAGGCTTAGCCTGCTTGGAATAGTTTCCAACACATTCCTGGGATAAACAGTAGCCTAAGTTATACCATTAGCCTGCTATCTGTCACTGACAGTCCTGTTAAGATTGGTCCAGTCGTTTCAGAGATTAGCCTAAGCCCTTACTTGATACTTTTACTTGATTGATTCTTGCTACTGACGGACAGAATGAATAAAAAGGTCAGTTGGTTTAGCACAGCTATTGTCGATTGACAATTAGTTTATAACAAATATGAAACACAGAAAATTATAAAAAATGTGTTATTTGGTCAAGTGACGGAGGTCTTCTGCAATATCATTGGCTGAATGCTTTGATCGACATATCATTACTCAATACTGTCATGCTGCATACTGGCTTGCTCCCCTCACTGGTCTGTTGTCTGGTGAAAAATCTGCCGTATAAAAGTACACTTACCATTTGGATACAGAACCTAAAGACTAAGAGAGAGTAGGCTCACTACTTTATTCTTTACTAAAATGAAAAACTAGCTTTTAATTAACATCCTTTCTTTTTAATTTACAGGTGACCAAAGGTGAAACTCTAACATAGACATTATGTAAACTAGATAATTTTGTAACTCTTTCTTTTTATAATTATTTATTAGTTATAAATTATTATTATGATTATATTAAGTGTAATGCTTAGTCACATAATTGTATGTTGATAAGAGTGATAAGATCCCCGTTCTAAAATAATTGATCACTAATCCTTTGTATAATAAAATATGTTTAAAAAGAAGTTGGAACAAATTTTAATTTCTAGATGCTAGACTTACATAATTAAGGCTGGATTCGACCAAGCTACAGACCAAGCTGTAGAGCTGGATCAACCACACTCTCCCCAAGGGGCGAACTGAGGAAATGGACTGGACGAAATGACTGCAAGACCGCGGGTGGATCGTACATCCCCGTTGGAAATAATAATATACTGATAGTTTAAAATCAGTGTAGTGTTCGAAGTTTAGTATGTGAAATTAATTTAAGACTTTGTATTGTGTACATAAATATTGAATAATAACGATAAGTAAAACCAGTTTGTTAGCTTGTATACTGCCAACGAGCCACTGACCACAAGCAGTCTAGGTACATTTTGTTAGAACACAGAGCACATGTTTTGCTGGTGGCTATGGTTGGTGGCGCGTATTAAGGGATAATAAATCAAACATTTCGTGTAATAACATTAAGAGCCATTTCACGTTTTCGCACGATTTTCTAATATTTTGAGCTCCTAAATTACCATAGTCTGTAATAACTAGAAGTTATTGAATATGCGCAAAAAATGGGCCAAGCTTTCGTGTTGACGTTTAATGTAACACATTTACTAAAAATAACTTATTTGATCTATAGTAATCAATTTTCCACAAGCATTTTATTGAAAAACGGCGCAGAGTTGATTTCAGAGTCGTATTTCTATCAAAAATACTTTTAAATTGAGTTTAAAAAAATACATAAAGCATTGGATATATATTTTAATCGTCATTTAATGTAACAGATTATTGAATTGTATTATAATTATTTAGTGAAAAAATAAACCATTGGGCCAATTTTTGAGTTTAACATCGCAATTTGATCGTGATTTTTTGTTTAAATACACAGTAATTACAAAAATAAAATTATTCCAAAATAAACTAAGTTTATTAGAGAACCGATTTCTGCAGTAATATAGGAAATTCTTGCATATACTTTGTCAAAATATTGATATAACTTCAATCGAAATTACAATAAAATACGATACACAAGTGGGCACAGTACTAAGACGGCACATTTTGTGAAATGGCTCTTAACTAGCAATGATATTGTACCCAAATGAATACCTACTGCCAAGTTATTAGTGGTATGATGATTTATTGATAATCATTTGACTGCCTTAAAAAAATATAAGTATTGCTTATATATCTAGTTTTATTGTGATTTTAATTACTACCCACCATACCGACTGCTTCGGTAGCATGGTCGGTAGTGCATCGGCTTTCGACTCTGGAGTCTCGGGTTCGATACCCAGTCGGGACAAACTTTGTGTGACATACATTTGTACCGAAGTCTGTGTGTTTACAAAATAAATGTAAATAAGTATTTATATCAGTTTACCTAGTACTTATATCACAAGCTCTGCTTAGTTTGAGACTAGATGGCGTTGTGTGGATTGTCCTAACATATTTATTTATAGAAAAATCTACCACCAGTGGCCTGACATTCAGCAATCATTTCAATTAATATACTGCTAACTCCCTCGGTTCCGCACCGCCACTTGCGATTTCGCATTCCTGACACTTTCAATCTATTTCAGTAAGTATGTACCTACTCAAAATACATATTGTAAGTAAGTAAGTAAAACTTACTCGTTTTGATACAAATTAATAATTTTAACCGACTTAAAAAAAGGAGGTTCTCAATTCGACTACCTTTTTCCGTCCGTAGAAAAAGTTTCGGAACCCTTATAGTTTCGTCATGTCCGTTTGTCCGCGGCTTTTCTCCCAAACGGTTAGTGCTAGAAACATGAAAGTTTGCATGGATATCCATGCAAACTTTACTTACTACGGCGACAAGTGCTATCACAAAATTTTTTTTTTTTTTTTGGGGTCCTCCCCTACACGTTAAGTGGAGATGGTATTTTTTTTCTCGCGTCTTCACCATTATGTTTTACACCCTCCCATCATCATTCACCGAGCCTTTTCCCAACTCAGTTGGGGTCGGATTTCCAGTCTAACTGCGATTCGGCTGAAATTCTATATTTTCCGTGAAGCGACTGCCATCTGACCTTCACAACCCATGGGCGATATCGAAGTTCTGTAGTTAGACCGCGAGGATTTTTGATTTAGGGCTCCAACTACCCCTAACGACTGCCATAGATGTTCGTATGACAACCGGGACCGACGGCTTAACGTGCTCTCCGAGACACAGAGGGATCTCAGTGTCTTAAGAAATGGTCACCCATCCTAAGACCGGCCTGAGTCGATGTTGCTTAACCTTTGCAATGTGTTAACATTGACGGTTACCACTAGACCACGAGCCCCTTTCCCGGTTAATATACCCATTTCATTGGGAGGGTGTAAAAGGGATTTTTTGATTTAAGTATCCGTTTGAGAGATATTTAGCTTTAAAGAGCATATTTTTTGCGAAAACAGGGCGTCCCCCCCTCTAAAATCTAAACGGCTGGCAAGAAGAACTTGAAAAAATTCATGATGGTAGTCCATGTAATGAACTTTAAAGGAAAACTATAACGGATAGTATAACTTTGTTAGTTTAGGAGTTATAGAGGTTTTTATGGGTACGGAGATGTAGTTGACCGGTTTTTTTTAATGTATGTAACATTCGTATGGGTGAACTGATTAAAAAAAAAATAATACTGGGGCTTGCTGTGTGGTCGCATTCCGAAAATATGCAATCTGTTTTTTGTTAAAATTACATAATATTATTAGCGGACTCGACGGACGTTGTCCTGCAAAATAAAAGAACCAAACTGTGAATCTAAACCATTCTCGAATCCCCTTGAACACACACACAAAAAAATTCATCAACATCGGTCCAGCCGTTTAGGAGGAGTTCAGGACATACACAGGTACAGTAGAATTATATATATATATATATATATATATATTATATAAAGATAGAAGACAATGTTAAGTCTTTTCAAACAATATTGCTATTCCTTGACCCCCCCCGCAGCTGGAAGTTGCAATACCACGTAGTGCCTTGCGTCGGCTGAAAGAATAAGAAGGAATATTAAAAAACCGGCCAAGTGCGAGTCGGACACGTGCACAAAGGATTATAGGCGTCTATCTGTTGTCAGTATTAAGCAAAAACTAGTTTAAAAATAACGTTTGTTGTATGGGAGTCCCCTTAAATATTTATTATATTATATTTTTTTGTATTTGTTGTTATAGAGGCAACAGAAATACATCATCTGTGAACATTGCAACTTTCTAACTATCACGGTTCATGAGATAGGTACAGCACAAGACAGACGGACAGCGCAGTCTCAGTAATAGGGTTCCAGTTTGCCAAACCTTTGGATACGGAACCCTAAAAAGTAAGTAAATTGGTCCGACCAAAGTGAAACAAGCATTACTAAAATTCGCAAAACTGATAAAATTTATAAGTATGGATACATATGAATACACGAAAGTCCAAAAAAAATTAGGGTTAAACCATTAAAAAAACATTCTTCGTGACTAGAGAAATGTGGCCGGATGACACAACACTGTCGTCCTCTTACACAGGGAATTAAAACTAAAATGATTTATTTATTTGTATAGGTCACTAAATGGCTCTTACAAACGTCAATAAGTAGGTACTTAAAATAAAAAATATCATTGCTTCTATATTTACATGTACTGCCAGATTCGCAAAGCAATAAGTAGAACTGAGAGAAAGAACCTGGCAATAAAACTCTCGGTCACTCTTTTTCAATAAATTACTCATTTACACATTTTCTTAAGACTAAATGTGGACGAATGTACATTGGTCTCGTGTCCAAATCAATAAGCTAAATAAATCAATAACTACAAAAAACATCATAAGTCCCTATATAGGTATAGATATATATACCTAAAAAGTTGGATTGGTTATCAGATCCTCCGGGAGATGTATTTGGCGAGTGGTCCTGACTGTCAAACAGGGCGGGCAGGTACGTGAATATCATGTTAATGAAGGTCATATTACTCGTACTCATCTCGAGGCCCAAGACAGCCTCATCTGCTAGTGGTGCACCTGCCACTCAACGGACTGTCAAATACCTAAACATAGCAGTTCCCAAGAGTAATAGCAGTGTCCCCAATACCCTTACTGGCGTAATAATGAATGGGTCCATGATCCATAATCTTACGTCTTTGAAAGCGTTTTTCATATATCTCAACACAATAACTTACCCCATCTCATGTACAAGATGGACAGCCATTCGAGCGCCAGTCGCCGACACCGGGTGTCCCAGAGCTAAGGTCCCTCCACTCACATTTACTTTGCTCAGTTCTATCTTCAGTAATTTTGCGGTGATTAGAGCTTGAGAGGCAAATGTTTCATTGATCTGTGAATTGCGAAAATGGTTATTGGTACAAATTATAAACTGAGGAGGTTCGAGTTAACAGTAGAAGTATTTGCTATGGATATGAGTATGGGCAGGTCCGATATACGAATTCTAGATGCTTATTAAAGCGGACTCGAATCGAATACAGTGAATAAACACACTATACTAAAGATTTTTGGACCTTCGCGTTTATCGCTATCGAATTCGGAAACGCCCGAATTTTTTTTTTAAAGTCCATTTTAGGATTGCAATCTCGTTGTCCTACTACCTACCTCAAATAAATCGATGTCGTCTTCTTTCAGTCTTTGATCTTTCAGAAGTTGTCTAACAGCAGAGACAGCTGCTACGCCAGTTTCTGAAGGGTCTACTCCCACACAGGTCCAAGCTGTTACCCTGGCGAGTGGACGTAAGTTGTGTGCCGTTACGGCTGCCTCACTGGCTATCAGTAAGGCTGCTGCTCCGTCAGCTGGCAGCTAGAATAAGTTTTATGCAGTTCAAGAGAAAACTTTAGTAAAAGCCCGCATTCAGTTTAGAGTTGGTAACTTACAGATGAGTTGCCAGAAGTTAATATACATCCGTCACTCAATAACGACGGTAGTTGGCTCAGATCTTCTGTCTTCAAAGATGGATGCGGCAGTAAATCCTTATTTACATTTATTTCTTTATTCTTCAAAGTTACCGTCAAATTGGTAATTTCCTGTTCAAATATTTTCAATTCTTGAGCTAAAAGTAGTAAAACCTATATTTTAATTACCAAGTCAAAGATTAACCGATTGTGTGTCTTATCAAACTTACCTGTTTTCCACTTCATGTGACTCTGCAACGCAAATTCGTCTACTTCTTCTCTTTTCACTTCATACTTCTTTGCTAATTCCTCTTCCATCTTTTGCATTGTCTTACCAGTATAGCTGTCAGGAAATATCTTCTTTATATGGTCTTCTAGCAGATAAGGAGCGCCAAGAGCAGTTCCAAAGCGAACGTTTCTGACTAGCATGGGTAGGGAGGACATCAGCTCTGTTCCTCCAGTTAGGCATATTTTAGAAACTCCTGTTAGGATATCCTGAAATTGACGGTTTTTTTGTCAATTTTAAAGAAAGTAATAAATTGATAGTTGATGGTTTCGATTGTCGGCACTTGGTGAAACTTATAGAATACATGCTAACAACGTACAAGTGTTTTTTGTTAGCATGTAATATATTGATAGATTTTATGAAGTTTTATGTACCTCCTATGGGTAAAGACTTAGTGAAGACATTGATTTAGTCCCTGTTATTAGGTACCTTATCTAAGTAGTGGAGGGATCAAAGATCAAGATATAATTTGGCACCTAGACTCGAATATACGAATAGACTAGAATCCAGGGGCATTCCCGTGTCTACTCCACTATTCCATTATTATTCAATTGCAGGGTACCTTTTGCTGTCGGTATACTGAAATTTCAAAATAAAATTATAGCTAAATTGCTATACTTACCACTGCACTTGTAATGATAGCTTGTAAGCCAGTACCGCAAACCTTATTGACTCCCAAAGCAGGACTGATTATCGGCACTCCAGAATATATGCCACAGTATCTAGGTGTTTTCCCGCCATCACATTGACTTAACTGGAAGAGTTTTATGAATAGACAAAAATATATAAAAGAAGACTTCGAGCATCACACTTTATTATGGAGAAGGACTCACGAAATTTATGTTGCCAACAACTGTAGAATCTATGTATGCAGGATCGAGTTTGGCTGTTTGTATTGCGTCTTTTGCTGCAGCTGCAAAAGCATAAGATGCTGGCAACTCTCGGAGAGGTCCGCCATAGTTGCAAAATGGCGTCCGCTTCCCGCCAATTATGAAAATTGCTTAAACAAAAATTCTTAACTTCATGGATGCTAATATGCCTTTACTTATAGTCTGTTAATTACTGCAAACTGGTTTTAAACTGTTGAGAAGATTAACATACCTAACCTAAAATATCGTCTGATAGGTAGGTACCTACCTACTTAACTCGTCGCTTTCAATCCCGTATCTTTACAACATCCAGTAGACATAATAAACTATGTTTGTAGTAGCACAGAATCACAGAATAGGGAATAGTATCATCTACGTCGTACTTGTATTTGGTATATGAGTATACAAGAAGTGATAGAACTGTTTTGTTACTTTTAGGTGGATCAGTATCAAACAGTTTTGAAATAGCAGTTGTATAAATATTACAAACTATCAAGTGTACCTATTAATGAAACTAAACCTATATGATTATACTATCTGTCTCTAAACTAAACCTATATGATTATTAAATATCGATAAAATAAACATGGACATAAATTGATTAAGTATGTACCTACATATCTTATTTAAAAAACTAACCTTTGGCTGCGGCCGCCATTTTAAACCACAAACAATGAAACGAATGCGCGCGAACCGTGTATTATTCAAGAAATGTACTTAAAATACATTTTTATTAGACACATTACATAATGTGCGGTCTTATCATAGTTACAATAATATTGATAGAATGATTGTGTTCATAAACATTCAAAATCCAAGATAATGTTAAATTGACGAAAAGGAATTGAGAAGGTTCTTATCATGATATCGTACAATATAATTTTGGTAACTTTACTATAAAATAAAGTACCTACATACTTATAAGGCTGCATTTACTTAGCATTTTGCTCCTATGGAAGCACGAATTATACCTACAGGCCTACAGCATCGGTCGTCCTACCTACATAGGTAATACCTACATACTTACTACATAGGCATACATTACAGATAAATAATATTGACGTGTATGTGTAGGTATAGTTTTAAAGTACTTACTTTCACTAAATGCACATTATGAAAGTATAAACAATTCTGCGTGTCTGTCTGTCTGTTCCGGCTAATGTGTAACGGCTGACCGTTACAGATCTAGATCTTTACCCATTTTAACGAGACTTTCACTGGCGAATAGTAGTTTAAGATAGCATTTTTTTTTTATTTATTATTTTATTATTTACCTATTCACGCGAGCGTGTTGGAAGTTGGAAATAAAAAGTAATATTGTGTTTATAAAATAAAAGATTTTTATTAAAAACTAACTCAAAATATAAAAATAACAGCAAATTTTTCGTTCAGAAGTTACGAATGTCTTCTGTGTACCCAGGTGATCTTTTCCGTTCATCATAAGTCATTGCATTATAAGTCAAGTCAGGAGTCGGTGCGCGTTATCTTGTCACATCATTATTATTATAACACAATTAAGAGCACTTTCAGATAACTATTTAGATTACACAGCTTCCAAAAGCAAGGCTATTCCTTGGCCACCTCCGATGCAAGCTGAACCGATCCCTCGTTTAAGTCCTCGACGTCTGAAAATTAATAATTTATGTGTTTCAATCACAGATATCAATAAAATACTACCTACTATTCCATTGAAATGTTACAATTTAAAGACCGAAGCATTTTTTAGAGGATACAGTTTTATTTTTGGGACATCGGTGGGGGTCAAAAGAAGCTTAACCTCAAGTTTGTGGGGTCGCCACCCTTGTCCCCCGGCCGCCATCTTGGAAATAGGGGTGAAAACACTTTTTTCGCGATATCTCGGAATCTATGCGTCTTACCAAAAATTTGTAAAGTCATACTCGTAATTTGTAGCAAATTGTTTTGCCTACAAATATGTTTATTTAACTTTTTGCCGTAAATTAAAAATTAAAGAAATTATAAGCAAATAGTGAGAACATTTTTATCCACTCACACCTAGCGGATGCCCAGCGCGTCGCGCGGCTTGGTCAGGAGCTCACATCCCATCCCACGGGCAGCCGTGGATACTGGCAACTGGCCAAAGCCGTACAGTCAAATTTTTGTCAACCCTCGCTGCCACCACTGCGTTTTCCTGATGGATCACTGGCTCACAAAGCCCAAGAGAAGGCGGACATGCTCGCAGACCTCTTTGCGGCTAATTCCCGGGTCGATGACCGTGGTCTGCAGCCCCCCGCCATCGCCAACTGTGGCCACACTATGCCTGATATTGTTATCAGGCAATGTGATGTACGGGCAGTGCTGCGGTCACTCGACACGCGGAAAGCCAGTGGCCCTGACGGCATTCCGGCGGTGGTGCTACGAAAATGTGCTGCTGAGTTGTCTCCAGTATTAACGCGTCTGTACCGCCTGTCATACTCTACAGGCCTCGTGCCGGAGGCCTGGAAGAAGGCGAACGTACAACCGATCCCCAAGAAAGGGCATCGATCCGATCCAGGCAACTATCGACCCATAGCTGTCACCTCAGTCATTTGCAAGGTGCTCGAGCTTCTTATTAATAAGCAGCTCATGCGATACCTGGAGGATCACTCGCTAATCAATGATCGGCAATATGGCTTCAGGCCAAAACGATCAACGGGTGACCTCCTGGCATTCGTCACGCATGTATGGGGTGAGGCTATGGAAAAGTTCGGCGAGTCCTTGGCTATTAGCCTGGACATCGCCAAAGCTTTCGATATGGTCTGGCATGCTTCGCTCCTTTCCAGGCTTCCGGCATATGGTCTACCTCCTCAACTGTGCAGCTGGATTGCCAGTTTTTTAAACGAGCGCCGAGTGCGGGTCCTCTGCGATGGCCAGGCTTCTCGCTTTTTGCAAGTGAATGCCGGGGTACCGCAGGGGTCCGTACTGTCACCAACTCTCTTTCTTCTGCATATCAATGATATGCTTTCCCTCGGGAACATTCATTGCTATGCAGATGACAGTACATTGCACGGGAGTTACTCGGTTCGTCCGACGGCGGGGCGATCTGTGATAGAGGAGGAGAGACGACATCTCGTGGGTGATCTCGACCGAAACCTCGACAGTATCTCCCAATGGGGTGCCGAGAACTTGGTCGAGTTCAATGCCCACAAAACACAGGCGTGTGCATTTACAGCGAAAAAATCCCCTTTCCTTCCCCTACCCACTCTTCAGAATGCAATATTACCAATGAAGGACAATCTAGACATCCTTGGCATAGACGTTCGTCGAGAGCTCAATAACACAAAATACATTGAGAGATGTATTGGGCTAGCTTCGCGGAAACTAGGAATACTGAACAAGGTAAAGCGATTCTTTACACCGCACCAGAGGTGTCTGCTGTACAAAACGCAGATTAGACCCTGCGTTGAATACTGCTCTCACCTCTGGGACGGCTCCGCGAAGTATTTGCTGGACGCACTCGACGCTATGCAGCGACGCGCTGTTCGCATTATAGACTGTCCGGAGGTAACGGGAAGCCTTGAGCCGCTAGCCCAGCGCCGAACAATTGCTTCCTTGGCCGCGTTCTACCGTATTTACCACGGTGAGTGTTCTGAAGAGCTCTTCAACCTGATCCCACCCTCTCCCTTCCGATCCCGAACAACGTGTGCCGGGCAGAGATGTCACCCTCATACCGTGGAAACCGTCTTCGCGAGAACCGAGCGTTTTAAACGATCGTTTCTCTGCCGAACGATGGTGGCTTGGAACGCCCTGCCTGCGCACGTGTTTCCTCCAACATATAACCCTGGGCTCTTTAAGCGAAGCGTGAAGAGGCACATTACAGGGTCGTCAAGTTGAGGGCCACTCTCTATAGTATTCCTGTGTACTGTGAGAGTTGCCCTCAATTGCCAGACGTCGCCTCAGCTTACCATCAGGCGAGTGGCGTCAATTTGTCGACCTAAATATAAAAAAAAATAAAAAAAATAAAAAAAAGTAACATTCATGCTGTATGATTTACTCTTTCGATTGTCGGCACTTGGTGGACATAATAATACATTCTGAATAAACTCACTAATACATTCCACAATTTTCATTATTATTTAAAATCCTGACCGGTTTCGCCCAATATATGGCATCATCAAAGGAATCTCTATATGAATCATCTCAGGAATATTAATTAGAAAGTGATATGTAACGTGTAGTGTGAAAGTGAATACCTTGTTGACACATGTCCCAAAAATAAAATTGCGTCCTCTAAAAAATGCAAAGCTCATGTAACATTTCAATGGACTATACAGTTTTATATAGATGTCTGTCGTTTCAATATTTTTATTAGGCTTTAACTATCTACCTATACGAGCTGATTAAAATAACGACGTCGCCGCCGCCGGCCGCGCCGACTTTACGGGTCCATGTGCAATTATTTAAATTTAGGGGATTTAGCCTACATATACCACGCAGGCCGGACGAGTTGGTGTAGGGTTTTGTGTCGAGTTTCCCCTCTCTAAACATACTTACAAGTATATTTCTAAATACTTACTAACTATACATAGAAAATACCAAAATTCCGAAACA
The DNA here is from genome assembly GCA_963556515.1 of Nudaria mundana. Lineage (NCBI taxonomy): Eukaryota > Metazoa > Arthropoda > Insecta > Lepidoptera > Erebidae > Nudaria > Nudaria mundana. Next base: position 1,541,676 of record OY748301.1, on the reverse strand, counting down.
AACATTTATGGATCACACAAATATTTGATTTGACCCGGGAATCTGCGAACCTGGGACCTCAGAGACGGCAGTCGTATACACATATCCTTCGTAAGTAGGAGAATTACCTGAGTTCATGAGCAAGATGAGCGGTGATCCTAGCTCCCGAGGCTCCAACAGGGTGTCCCATTGCTATGGCGCCTCCGTTCACATTCAACTTGCTCTGATCCAAACCTAGTTCTTTAACACACGCAAGCGTTTGAGCGGCAAATGCTTCGTTGATCTAACAATTTAGAAAGCATGTAAAAATTAACAAAAAATAAGTGTCAAATAAAAAGAAAAATATAGTAATAAACAAAGGTGGTCTTCATTGTTATCTGTCCGTCTCCTACATACCTGCATGCCAACCTCCATTTACTGCACGCATTTTGATGGAGTTTTCACAGATAGGTTAAGCTCAACTCAGGGCAAATGAGGGAATTTTCCGAGTGTACCTGAACACTAGAAATAAGATACAATAACGGTCACGTAATAAGAGGCGAACCTATTGTCGTTTTGGGATACTTTGGAACTATATTTGCCAGGGTCTCATCCGCCTGTTAAGCACTGCTTGAAGGCGAGGATGACTGTGGTCCTGCAGAAGTTGATAAGGTGCCTTAGCACCCTTGACACATCAATGGCACCCTTGAAATATAAAATTGAAAACGATCGCGTTTATCAATTGCCGTATGAATCAAAACCTTATTTTATACTCACCTCAACTAAATCTACATCAGTCAGTTTCAACCCAGTGGCGGCCAGCAGGCACCGTATCGCGGGTACTGGTCCAATACCCATGATGCTGGGGTCTACTCCCACGAAAGACCAGCCCACCAGTCTAACCAGTGGCGTCAGACCATGCTGTTTGACAGCTTCTTCGCTTGCTACAACCAAAGCTCCAGCACCATCGTTCACCCCCTAAAGAAAATCAGGTATAATTGGTAATTTTTCGTAATAATTATGCAGTTCAGATAGATAAACTGTATACGAAAGTAGATACTACGAGTATTATACTTACTAATACCACTCCAAGAATAACAAGAGCCGTATCTCTGCATCCACAAAAGAGCTGTAGGTAAGTGTAGCCTGGCCGGGTAAATCTAACTAGGTAGTATGTGTATCCTAAAATTTTCTGAATTTGATCCCTTGATTTCTGAGTGGTTAAAAAATTACCACGAATGATCTTTGCTCTAGCCTTCTAACTTGTCCTATATGTGTAAAATTGCGGCAGTGAGGCTGTACCAAATTATAGTCAGGCTATAACTTGGTACAGCCGCACTTCGGGCCTTAGCCCTAACATAATACTCACGGAAGAATTACCGGCAGTGACAACGCCCCCTTTTTTGAACAAAACAGGAAGTTTGCTCAGCATTTCTCTTGTGGTTTCTGGACGAGGGTGTTCATCCACTTCGATAACCTTCTCCTGCTTTCTGACCTTCACCGTCACTGGAGTCATCTCTGCTTTGAAAACTCCCGCGTCTTGCGCTGCAAGGAAATCAGAAGGTAGGTAGTACCTTCTCAAAGGTAATTTAGTTTAGTTCTGCCGACGGTGCACCTGCTGTCACAACAGACGAGGATCTGGAAAATATACTAGGCACGCCCCCTTTTTGAGGGACCACACTGACTAGTGAAAATCTTCTGAATATCTCGTGGAGTAGCCACGTGATTTTGTGTTTGTGAGTGCGTGTGTTTGTACTTATGTGTAAAAACTCTCACCTATCTTCCACCTGTTCTGTGACTGTAACGAAAACTCGTCAACTTCTGTCCTAGTGATCTCATACTTCTCGGCCAAGTTCTCGGCTGTTTGAGGCATGGAGAAATTGCAGTACGTGTCTAAAGAACTCGCTGCTAACGCATCTTCAAAAGGCACCTTCACCCCCAAACCGACTCCAAAACGAACATTTCTGACGACAAATGGTACTGCTGACATATTCTCTGTACCACCGGCGAGAGATACTTGGGCTGCTCCTGTGAGAATATCCTGCAATATAATGTCTTTGTTCGCAAATTTGTGGAACCAAATCATTTTGCCCTGTTGCGCTAAATGTGGATCAAGTTGACTCAAGATTTCACTCGCTTGTAATTATAATGTGCCTCCACCTCTCGTAGGTATGCATAATGTCACTTTCTGGGCGAGTAAAGCTTCTCTCTTCATGGAGAGAGGATTAAACAAAGTGAGCTTCCGAAGCTTACACGTACCATGCGATAAATAATTTGCGATTGATGATAAATATAAGTCTCAAGTGTGGTGGAGCTAGGATAATTTGCATGTTCTGTAACTCACGGAATTTCCAAATTTAAATGACTGTTACCTACAGCTACTGCAACTTTGTTTACCTGAGCACTATTGATGACAGCTTGAAACCCGGAGCCACAGAGCCTACTAACTCCGAGCGCAGGGGTCTCTTGGGGTATTCCTGCCTTTAAAGCACCGTGACGAGGAGATAGACCGCCATCTGATGACCCGCTGATCTGCAAGAAGAGCGCTCTTAAATTCTACTGAAGTATATGTGTATTTAAGTCCAGAAGTAGACTAAAGTCCTTCCCAGAATAGTATACCTTGATAGGTACTGAAACCCCTGCTGTAATAAAGAAATCAAAGTGGAGACCTCATTTGACGGTATAGCAACACATGAAAAGCCTTCCTTTATGCTGGGTTTAGACATTCGTCTCGCGGTGCGCCTCGGGTATCGTCGTACGTTTCGACGAGACGTTTGTACACGAGTGCGGCCACGAACTGCCTTTTACATATTCATGAACATTCAGTACCATCATAATTTTTAGGGTTCCGTACCCAACGGTAAAACGGAAACCCTTTTACTAGGCTCCGCTTTCCGTTCGGTCCGTCTGTCACCAGGCTATATCTTATGAGCCGAGATAGTTAGAAAGTTGAAACTTTCACACATGATGTATTTCTGGTGCCTCTATACTAAAAATCAGAATATAATAAATATATAAGGGGGGTAGACGGGTTAAGTTGAAAAATACCGTTCATGCAGCGTTTAGTCGTTTTAAGGTAAGCGTCCACATATTCGCATCGTACGCAACGGATGCATCGTATCAAACGGTATTCTTTGTATAGAAAGTCAAACAAGTGCGTCCACCAATACGTATCGTACGCATCGCACGAATCTGCTCATCGGCAATGCCGACGGCGTTGCTCCGAGAGGCAACTTTAGTGTCCGACCGAATGTCGCCGAACACACCCGAGCACAGCGCGGAAACGCCCGAATGCAGTTTCGGTTTCGGTCGAATTTCGGCAAAAAAAAAAGAGTTTCGGTTTTGTTTCGGTTTCGGCAGCAAACCTGCCGAAACTACGACCGAAACCGAAACTGCATTCGGGAGTTTCCGCGCTGTGCTCGGGTGTGTTCGGCGCGGTAAATGGCATCCAAGCGACGATGACATTTGGCCGCGTCCACATGCGTAATCATGTCGTAACCTGTTTGTTTGCAGTGCATTTTGTTTGTTGTGAGTTTTCGTGTGATATGTTTTGAATTCGGTAAGTTTTATCATGTGATATAATATAAGAGTACCTCGAAAAGTATTTTAATATAACAAAGGAGTACCTAGATTATAGTAGAATCAAGTTTACGATAAAAATCTAAACATTTTGTGGTTAATTTAACTCTTTCGCTAATGCTATATGTAAACAAACATTAGTTAGGTACATGGTATTTACCATCGTGCATTAGTGGTGATAATATTAAGGATTTAGAGTTTTGCGTTAAATTTTTTTACAAATTAACACTTATAATTAAACGAGTAGATACCTACCTGGTTATCCGTATCTATAAAATTAACACTTATACTTATTTTATTTATGTTATACATTGAGTACCTACTGATTAAACCTAATAGAGAACCTTTCTTTTTATATAGATTTTATAGATTATAATACATTTTTTTTATTTTTCTCTGATATGATCCTTATAAGAAAGTTTCGGTTTCGGTTTCGGTCGTAAAAACCAGTTTCGGTCGGACACTAAACTTTTGCGATGCACGCCGATGATGCATCGTCCGCCATTTGCATTTGACGATCGTCCTGTCAACACGTGTTGTTTAGCGATTTATTTGATTAGCGAAAATCCAAATGAAATGGCATCGGCAATCCGATTGCTGGTCCTTGCGACGGCAAATCCGATCGCTACCGATACAGTGGACGCACTGAAAAATTTATCCGTTTGATGCAATACGTCAGATCCTTAAGCCCCCCATATACGGTACAATTCATCGTTGCGATCCATCGTAGCGATGGATCGAAACGATTGATCTGAAGTGTTGCCGCTCGTTGCAGATCATTTATGCATTTGAAATGGAACGATAAAGACGTGCTCAAAAATTCAACACGTGTCCTGTAGACTGCCTCGGTGGCTCAGTGGTATGAGTATGCGACTGCCGCTCCTGAGGTCCCAGGTTCGATTCCGGGTCGAATCGAATTATTTGTGTGATCCACAAAAGTTTGTTTCGGAGTTTGGGTATTTTCGATGTATAATATGTATGTATTTAGAAATATATAAGTATGTTTATTAGTTGGACTAATGCATTTATTTACAATAAGAATTACAATATACAAAATAAACATATTATAGACTAAAAATATTTACATTACAAATTATCGTTTAAAAAATCCTCCGCGTCATTGCCGACTGGGAAGGTTCCCAGAATGCTGGCTGTGTTGCCACGTTGGATGGCGATACTTATTCTTTGGGCCAGAAAATAGCCAGCCTTCTGGTCCTGAGAAGCATCGATTAGGCGTTTAGCAATGTCTCTATAAAGGCGGCGAGCACTCGGACCCCATGACCCCATTGTCGCAACCCCTTTATTAGTTGTCTAGATCCCATAACACAAGCTTATATTAGCTTAATTTGGGCTAGATGACGTTGTGTGAGAATGTCCAAAAATATTTATAAAATAAAAAAAAGAAATGGAAAACGAACTTCTTTTCTCGTCTGTGGCGGTAACTTTTATTATGTTACAGAAGAAAATAAGAAAACCTAGAAAAGTGTGGGTTAAGAAATGACTATTAAAGCGATATCAGTATTCGCATGTAAATATTTTAAATGAATTAAGGAACAAAAATCGAATCGTTGATCGCAAGAGCCTATACACTATCGATTCATCCCGTATATGGGGGGCTTAAAGCCCCCATATACGGGACGATTCTTCGTTACGATCCATCGCTTTGGACCGATCGAAATGACGGATCCTGTAATGTATGTTACGATCGTTAACGATTTACTTGGTCGCAGACGACATCGGAGATCGCAACAAAAACCCATGCAATCATGAATATCGTACGGCTCTTGCGATCAACGATTCGATTTTCGAATCGAAAACGAGTTCCTTAATTCATTTAAAATATTTACATGTGAATACTAATATCGCTTTAATAGCCATTTCTTAACCCACACTTTACCAGGTTTTCTTATTTTCTTCTGTAACATAATAAAAGTTACCGCCACAGACGAGAAAAGAAGTTCGTTTTCCATTTTACAGGACACGTAATTGAATTTTTGAGCACGTCTTTATCGTTCCATTTCAAATGTATAAATGATCGATCGTAACGACCAATCGCTTCGTGTATGAGCGGCAACACTACAGATCAATCGTTTCGATCGGTCGGTAGCGATGGATCGCATCGATGAATTGTACCGTATATGGGGGGCTTTACGATGCGGACATGTGGACGCTTACCTTGTAGAGTGCAGTATTGTGCCAATTCTGATTGCTATTACAATTAAGTATAGTATCTACCTATCTTCATATTTAATAGAACAAGCATTTGGATATGCTTCAACTTAATAACCAATTTCTCGTTATCACAGCACAAAATCATATCCTAGAAAGGGTAGACAGAAGGGTTCGTTACGCCCAGATTTCTCCAGTCACTATTGATCGCATGTAGGTACCTAATAGGGAGTGAGCCTATTACCGTTGTCTCGTCTGTTTGTTAGCAGCTGCGCCGCGTGCAGGACTTGGACCCTAAGTATATTTGATAGCCTTGGCTCCCTCATTATTAACCAGCGAAAATGGTTAATAAGATACTTACACCATTAACCTGACCAATATTAGCAGTGTCAATAATAGATGGTGCGACGTTGCCAGCTTTCAAAGCGTCCTTAGCGGCAGCAGCGAGAAGGTCCGAAGGGTGCAAGTCTTTGAATGCGCCACCCATTTTACCAAACGGAGTGCGTTTGGCTGCCACTATGAATATACCTGAGGAACACCAGAATCCCATGTAACATCATATAGCAGTGCACATTACAGCTCTATAGTTCAAAGAATCAAAGAATCAATTTCGTTTTTTTAGTTTAGGCACATAAAGAGCACATATGAATGTCAAAATTTTACAGTTTCATGTCAAGCAATATTATAAAAATAAAACAATGGAGAATATGATGTTTAATTTATATATAATTGCAATGATTTCGCTAAATAGAAGACATTAAAACGTCGACATATGTTTCACCTACTCACGAGGCATTATCAAGACTGTCTCAAAGAGAACAACCTATAAAAATACTAAATTAACTACATTAATAAACATAAACCATTTGAAAATGTTCTTTCGCTGGTTCGGTAAGTTGGTTCTACTGAGAAGATATGAGTACCAGCAAGAAACTCCAGGTAGATCTATTTTCTTTTTTAATAAGTATAGTTTAGTTTACATTGTTTTACAATTTATATTGTGCGAAGGCAGAATATTAGGATGGCCATGCATTTTTATCATTAAGATATTCGTCTACATTGTAATAGTCTTTTTTCACTTCTAGTTTTAACTTATTAAAAGGCTTGTCAACTAAATCCTGAAGAATTTTATTAAAGTTGAAGTGAATGGATATTTATTTGACTCTTCCTCAGTGGATGACATTGCTAATTCTCTGTTCCAAATAAAGCCAGGTCCCAGGTCTTTAATAAGAGCAAAATAGCGATTTTATTTTATTTTTAACATCACTATAGCAATAGCTGACAACCCTACATACAAGTTAAGCCTTGCAATAAAAGCAAATCTGCAGTACTTTTGTGAGTGAATTTTACCGGGCGGGATATCTCTTGTCGCAAAGCAAGAGGCGCTTTATCAGGTTACGGACGCTTAAATTGGTAAACCAGTCCTCGTCGTATCACTCCCGCGCAAACGTCATCTGGACATTGACCTTTTATTAATGAAAGTAATACTAAAATTAAAGATAATATACTTAATGATCTAAACACAAAAAACTTAAAATAGGTATAATGTTTTATTCAACTTGTCAATACCTACCTAATTAGGTACCTACTATTAAATTATGTACCTTTATTGATAGCAACGGCCATTTTACTGTTGGTTCACACTCACGCACGTCAGCACACAAACAGTTCACCAATGTTATGACTTATGATAATTCAAAATGTATATCGCAGACCGGCGCGGACGCGTCATGGATGGCGTATTTGGGTATAGTGAAGTTTGACTTTGATAACTAACAGTAGGGTATGTACTCTAGACTCGGTGCATATTAATGTTCAGAAAATACACGTATTAAATATAGCGCTTTGCTGGCTACACAGTTTAAAACCAACGGTGTTCAATAGAACATCGTTGGTTTTAAACAACCGTTTAAACCGTGTATTGGATGCTTTGTAACAGGTTAATTTGTATGTAGGTACCTACCTATACTTACTAAGGTAGGTATGTTTAAGTTCGATTATGTACCTTATTTATATTATTTATCTTTTTTAATTATTTACCTATATACCTACCTCATTATAAAATAAACAATTAATAGCGCTTTTAAAAAGATAAATTTCACTGTTCGAATTGCATATTTTGTGGTTTTAGAATGCGATGTAAAAATTAAATCAAGCCACATCTAGGTTATTCATAGGTGTGCTGCAAAAAAAAATACATTTTTGCCAGGTGATTTTCATTACTGTTTTAGACTGTAATATCCTAGTAGGATGTTATGAATATGAAGCAATGTATTTCGTGTAATTTGTAGTTCCGATCATAGCCCGATGTTGGTCGAGGATTTTCCAATGCCAAAGTGGAAATAATTGTACTGTAACGAAGTAGTAATCGTCATGATATCTCGTCCAATTTGGAGATCACACCTGCATGATGGTAGGTAATTATTGGAGTCGCTTGGACACGTTTTAGGGCGAGAGGATTATCACCGAGGTTACGTCATATCAATACTTCACTACCAAGACTGCCGACCTCCATGATTGGAGCCTGAGGACAGCGGTTGGTACCCCACCGTCTTTATAGGAGCAAGCCAGTAATGCCGCCATTATTCACCGCCGCGGGATGAAATTAGGCATCCCAACGCAATATAAGTTGGGGTGGCCGATTCTTAGGTAGCTTTGTATTTAAAAAACCTCTGCCGCCCCCTTTATAGAGACCGCCAAAGTCGGTAGGCAGTCTGGGGTTATCCTTCCGAGGCTCTGATTATTGAAACCTAGGTTTCAGTACGTAGAGTTTCGAGGGCGTACCCGGGCCAAGTGTAAATTTTGTCCCGAAGAGGCCACATAGGTGGCTAAAGTCCGCCGGGCGCCACTGGGAATACCTTCTGGTGTGTACCAGAGACCCCTGCAGCAATGGACATGGGAGCGGCCGCGGTCTCGCGGAATTAAATAAAAGTGTACCTACATTTTTTTTTTAAAGAAGGAAGTACTCTTCATTTAATGAGAATATTTCACAGAAACGGTGTTATTAAATCAAATAACCAACAATTTTCATAACAATATTTATTTATATACTTAACATTCAAATGTAGGTAGGTACTTAATTCATATCAAAATAGATTGATATAAAAAAAACGTCAGAAATTATATAATATAATACATCTATACAATAAAAGATTTTATAATATAATTTATGTACATACCTATATACCTACAGATAAATCATGATAACACTTATACAAGAAAAGCGATAAAAGAATACATACAAAGTACATACGCATAAGCTACACACTGAAGACACTGAAGTGTCTAGTCTAGTTCCTTACGTTAATTTGCTGGAAATTTCCCATACATTTCACACCAGCGCCCCTAGCGGTAGCGTCACGGAACTGTATGAAACGTATGGGGAATCTCGTATTTCGAGTAAATTAACGTAAGGAACTGCTAGACACACAGATGACAGAATGATTATTACCTACTGAATTTCTGATGTAAGCAGACCCTGAGTAGCCGTTATTGTAAGATTTATTAAGGTATAGGCTATTAGTAGGTGTATGTACCTATAGTTTTATTTATATCTGGACATTTTTATACAACGTTATCTAGTTTAGAGATTGTGCTATGAAAACTTTGTGTACGTTTTTAAAACGCGTTTAAAAACACGCGAACTCTTTTCAAATATAAAAGGATTACACAAATATATGTGCCTATCCGGAGATTGAACCAACTGTAACGGCTTCAGTGACACGCTACAGTAGGTTAATTTATTTTTACTGCAGCTGCTTACAGTTTGTGTTTAACTCATCAGGACCAGGTTACTCATTACTAGTATTTACCAACTTCGCAGATGTAAGATAGTAAAAGTAGCGGAGTCTTCTCTAAGATGGTCCCAATCGAAAATGTATGTAAAACGATACCGGTCGCAATTTTGAACATATCGACTTGAAATTTGGCTGCAGATAGAACACATTAACGTGCTTTGCTGTATATGTGGCTTTTATAGTTTTTGAGTTATTAATTACGTTCTCCGTCGTATTTATTTCAATTAACCGCCCGTGTTCCGGCAGATACCTAGTACATTTGATACCAAAATAGGCTAGGTGAAACACATTCACTCACCCAGTTAATATCTATGACTAGGAAATAGTCCCTTTATTTACGTGAGACAAAAAATATTGGCAGTCAAAAATTCTTATTAGTAAATTAAATATTGTTTAAATTGAAATCATAATTAGTAAATAAAATAATTATCAAATAATATTATAATCAAAATAATAATTGTTTATACATATAGCTATACTAAATATAGTTTTTTTTATTACCTGAAAAAAATCCTCTTGAACATTACGACAAAATATCGTTCAGTCATACGTCATTCAATGTAGGTATAGTTTAAATTTTCGATTGTCGGCAATTGGCCCTAAAGTAATTATGAACATTAACACCAGTATATAATCTAAAAATAAACGTAGTGATTATATAATCTTTGATTAACACTTTTAGGTAAGTACACTAATAATTCCACTGATTATGTTGGTTGGTTGTATTTGTTCAATTGTTCAATTGTTCATTCATTCGTTCACAGTTAGACTGCCTCGATCATGAGAGCGATGCCTTGACCTCCTCCGATGCATGCTGAGCCGATGGCGCGCTTTAGTCCGCGTCGTCTAAGGAAAAATAAATCATTTACATAGTACATGTCAAAATACCGATCAATTTCTGCTGCAAGCTGACGAATTTTAATGAAACTTTACATTAATACAGCTCATACATATTAACAACACAGGCATTTCTGAAGATGATGTTGTGCGCGTAATATTTTGTTTACATAAATGGGACAGCAAAAGTCGCGGGCAGAAACTAGTCTGAAATATAGCTGTTCAGCAAAACTTACCTAAGTTCATGCACCAGGTGTGCAGTGATGCGAGACCCCGAGGCCCCCAAGGGGTGCCCAAGGGCGGTGGCGCCCCCGTTGACGTTGAGCTTCTCCACGTCCAGCTTTAGCGCCTTGGCGCAGGCCAGGGTCTGAGCGCAGAACGCCTCGTTGATCTGACAATGATGGACATAGTTATGATATAGATTAGAAAACAGATGAGTCTTTATTGCCAGGTTCTTTTCGCTCTACATATTGCCTTTCGAATCTGGCATTAATGTAGAATCGATGTGCCGTTCATAAGTTGACTAATGTGACATATTATTATCGTTTTTACCAAGACCTTGGTTCATAGGGTTAACGGCAAAAGCTTTGCCTCCTATATAATGTGGGAGTAAGAAAATCCCTAGTGAAATGAGGGTAAGTAATGGGACCACTGCTTACACCCTCAAAAATATAGTCCTAATTATGTGTATACTTAAAAAACTTACCTCAATAAGATCAATATCATTTAAAGTGAAGTTGGTGACCTTCAGCAATTTCTCAATAGCTGGCACTGGTCCAACTCCCATGATGCTGGGGTCTACTCCCACGTAGGACCAACCTACAAGCCTGGCAAGGGGCTTCAGACCCTTGGCGGCTTCCTCACTTGCCAGGACAATGGCTCCAGCACCATCGCTAATACCCTGAGAAAGATAACTTGGTAAATCAACATTTCAAGCATTCGTCTTCTTGTAAGTTTGTGAAATGTAGTCTCCATTTCAGCTACATAAAGGGCGTTATGGTAATGTACATACTACGGTGAATGCACTTCCTAGGAACAATCGAGTCAGGAATCACCATCGTGGCAGTCTTCACATCCGTGACATAGTGGACATTTGCTGGAGTGCAATAACAGAGCATCGTCCAATAACTGATATGCATCTCGCGAAGATATGATCCCGTGATTGTGCCAAAAGATACAGCTGGAAGTATTTGGTGACGAAATAATAAGCTAGTTACAACCAAAAATGCATAAATGCTTTAAAGAATACAGACAAAAGATGTTAATCAGGCATAAGAAAATGTAACGACTTACCGAAGCAGTGCCAGCGGTGACAAGACCTTCCTTCTTGAACACGGGAGGCAGTTTCTTCAGACCCTCAATGGTGGTCTGAGGGCGAGGATGCTCGTCTACTTCCACTTTGACCTCTTTACGCTTAATAGTCAAAGTGAATGGTTCAATTTCTGCTTTGAATACGCCGGCATCGTTTGCTGTGGAGAAATACATGTATTTCATTCTAGTCCATAGGTTGGAGGAGGGGAGATAGACAAAAATAACTAGGTAATTACCAGTCTTCCACCTCTGCTGTGACCTCAACGCGAAGTTATCCACCTCATCCCTGGTAACTGCTAACTGTGCACCAAGTTTCTCAGCGGTCATTCCCATAGGGAGACCGCAGTACGAGTCAGTTAGACCGGCCCATAAAGTATCTTCGAAAGCGTAGCTGGAGCCAAGGGCAGTACCAAATCGTACTCCTCGGACTGCGAAGGGAGCTTGAGACATGTTTTCTACTCCTCCAGCAAGAGATATTTTAGCTGCACCAGTGAGAATGTCCTGTTTAGTTGAAAGGAAACAAATTTTTATGTAATTGTGACCATAAACCAAGGATAGAAAAAAAAGGTCAAACTTTGATTGATTGTATTTCAATAAATGAATGGCGTCTTAAAGTGGTTACCTAATAACAAGTCATAAGCATAACAATTCAAATGTTACCTGCGCACTGTTTACGACTGACTGGAAACCAGAGCCACACAGTCTGTTGATGCCCAGCACTGGCCTCTCTTGAGGAATGCCAGCTTTGAGGGCGGCGTGACGTGGCGTGTAAATGCCATCGGTTTGAGATGCCTGTAACAATAACACAAAAGGAACATCAGACAACGTTATGAGAATGTGAATCTAGCATACAGTCAGTCTGATGAAACCAAATAAGATCCTATAATGATAACATTCGGCAGATTTTGTTAAAAACCAATGATATTGCAGGAAATTTAAAAAAATGACATGCGACCGATACTATCTGCGATATCATTGGTTAACGAGAAACTCTTCTAATGCCATGCTCATAAGGCTGCTGTATATTTTCCTTTTATTGAACAATGTAGGTATCAATTGATAAAATTTTTTACTTTCGTGATTTTGGACAGCGCTTGTGTCTCCAGTAGATTTCATACGCCAGCATATCCGAGTTCTGTCAGGGACTTTGCAAGCTATAGGCCCACTTCTTGACTTGGACCGACACTGAAATTTCGCCAGTGTTCCTCAGATATTTCCGTACTTACCGACATGACCTGTCCAACGACGACGGTGTCCACCTGCTCGGGAGCCACTCCAGCCTCCTTAAGTGATGCCGTGATGGCAACAGTTTGTAGTTCAGTTGCAGAAGTGTTGCGGAACACTCCGCCGAATGTGCCGAACGCAGTGCGCTTGGCGCCCACGATGAAAATACCTGGTAGCAATTACAACTTCTAGTTTTTAAGTCGGTTAACTAACAATATCTATCTCAAAAGTGCCTACTTCGTTATTCAATTTAATTCAAATACACTTTATTGTACACAACATGGAGAACATACAAAAAGGAGATATCACTTATGAAGAGTACAAATGGTGGCCTTATCGCTAAAAACGATCTCTTTCAGACAATCTTTAGGTTATTATAAATATTTACCTCATCTTAGTATTGGTAATTTTAATTAAATAATTAACATAAATATAGCGACTATAGTTATACTTTGTAAATTTGTGAAAACGTAAAAATAAACTATTGGCACCAACACATTTTTTTTAACTTTCACGATTACCGATCGAGACTATTCTTTCGTAATCAGTAACCGGCAGTTGCACCAGGGCATGCCAGGTAGGCTTGTACACCTAAGGGCAAGCGCCCACATACTGGACCACCCGCATGCCGGTTGCTATGGTAACGGGGTTAGTCGCGAACTGATTTGACGTTGACATCCACACCCATTGCGGGCGAGACCCTCACGCTGGTGGAAAAACGAATGACAGGAAAAGTGCCCTTAACGTTTGGAGAGCACAAAATGTATTGAAGAGAACTAGCCAGCATACATAGATGCCTACAAAACTAAATTGTCTCCATCGATTCATTAAGGTCAATAAACTTAGAAAATAAAATTATAATAAAATAAATATTTAGATATTCTTATACTTGTAACAGGACTTAAATCTAGCGATAAAGTCGAGTCGTCTACTTGTTCGTTGTGCTATCGCATAGGTGTTTACATCATAACAAAAAACGTAGTATTATTTACCCATAACTACATAATTATAGTACTACAATTCTGTGCCTATATTATAATGATTTGAAGTTCACTTTCCACAACTTTGGAATTTGACCCCGTCCTTGTAGTAACACAACACACGAATTTTGAAGAATTACAACAGTAATTTAATAAGTAATATTAATTGTAGTTACCTTTTGCTGCGACCGACATGGTTCTTTTTAAATACAAAACTTAATAAATTAATAAAAAGTTAACGCCACTTTATTACTTTAACGTCCGGTCAGTGAGTGAATAATTAACCACAGAGATCTTATTTTGTAGTTACACAATTACAAGACCATTCACTTAGGTACCTAGTGTGCACAGATCTAATAGAGATACTACGTATACGTATACTACGATTACTACGGTACTACGAGATGCTAATGTGCAGAGCTAAAACTAATTGAATTGAACGATCAATTGAATCAGTCAGTGTTTTCTCACAATTTTATTTTTAACAAAATTATGGTAAATATTTTAAGAGGAGGTAGAGGTCCTTATTTTTAGCGATAACTCGCGAGAACTCATAAACTGATGCGGCCTGTGTTTCAGTGTTGATTAGAGATGTATAACTCGATTAATCAACTCGACTCAAACCGGTTTGACGGTAGATCGATTTAAATCGGTTTAAAGGTAGGTACAAACTGGTTTGTACGGGCTCGTTTGTGGCGCGAACTTCAACGTCCGTTGAAGTGTGTTGCGAGTTGCGACGTGTGGCTGTGTTGGTAGCTTTGAGTTGGTTTACGCGCGATTATATTAAACGTGTTGCGACTTGCATTGCATTGCGAAGGCGTCGAGGATTTTAATGTGAAGTTATATTGCTTAGTTCAAATTGTTCAAATTAATAATATAAAACTATTTCAGTTCTCATAATTATAGGTATTAAAACTAATGTTGTGTGTTTTTCTGGACTTTATGTTGTGTGGATTTGATTTTATAATTTATAAACAATTTTATAAACTTCATTTATTGTTTTTATTGAAAGTGTTTTTTTTTTGTCTTTATTTTTATCGGTGAGTGCAAGACGTGTGTTGATAATGCCTGGAAACAGAAAAAAATCAGTAGTATGGGAACACTTTTCTAAGCCGGAAAATGGCTTTGTGAAATGTAATATTTGTACTCACTCTTATAAGTATGTCGGAAATACAAGCACATTTATGGCCCACTTAAAAAGTAAACACCCGCAAGTACAAATAGAATCTTCAGGAGGTCCAAGAACATCTACGTCTGAAACACAAGTTACTAGATATAGATCTTCTGCATCCTTTGACTTACCAACAGAATTAGAATCAGTAAGTGAACATGCTATTAAACGTCCTTGTCGACAGCTGAGGCTTGTTGCTCCTTCTAAAATTGACCAAAAAACCATTGATGATGCTCTTATAGATATGATTGTTGTTGATTACCAGCCTCTTCAAATTGTTGAAAACGAAGGATTTCGTCGCTTTGTACATAAACTGAACCCCGATTATAAAGTACCTTCTCGTAGTACTTTGGTCCAATTACTGGAAAAAAAATATAATATTCACTCTGCATCTTTAAAAGAAGAACTACGCGACGTTGATAACCTCGCAATTACAACAGATGGTTGGACGTCCGATAGCAACCAATCTTTTTTTAGTATTACAGCTCATTATATAATGGATGCTAAGTTACAGGCACGTGTCATTGCAATAAGCGAATTGACGACACCACATACTGCAGCGAAGGTCTCCCAAGCAATCAGAAACATTCTTGCCGAATGGGGTATTTTCGATAAAGTTGTATCAATCGTAACTGATAACGCATCAACAATGAAAAAGGCTGTGAATGACCATCTAATAAAACGTAACCATTTGTGTGTTGCACATACATTGAATCTAGCAGTCAAAGACTGCCTAGAAAAGCAAAATGAGAGCAATACTGCAGAAGCAGAAATAAACAGCGAGCTGTTAGATTTATTAAGCAAATGTCGTGGTATTGTTAATCACTTTAAACACAGCACTAAATCGGCCAATAAATTGAGAGATATGCAAAATTCTCTGAATCAGGAGATTTTAAAGCTTAAGAAAGATGTGGCAACAAGGTGGAATTCATCTTATTACATGATGGAACGACTACAAAAAATAAAGGTACCTTTATCAGCAACGTTACCACTATTAGACGTATCTCTAGAAAATTTAAGACCTGATGAATATTCGTTACTGGATGACTGCATCGAAATACTTGCACCTGTTGAGAGGATAACGGTGATACTATCTAGTGAGTTATATCCCACAATGTCGAGTATTATACCTCTAGTACGAGGGTTGCAGCATGCATTAACATTGAAAACTATGAAAACACAGCCAGGATTAAAGCTTCAACAGTCGCTTATTACAGTAGTGAACAAACGGCTTAATGTTTTTGAAGACAATCGGACGGCGGCAAAGGCAACTTTTCTTGATCCAAGATTCAAGAAAAAGGCATTTGGTGTTGATACTAACGCAGAAAATGCTCAGAAATGGGTTACTGAAGAATTAAAAGGAAATATTTCTGTGGACCATCTGTGGTTTTAACCAAGCAGAACCAGCACCAACAACATCCAATGCATCTGTTGAAAATGAAATATGGAATGTATTAGATTCCAAAATATCCGAAACAGCTACTATGCAGACTCCCTTTACCTCCGCTGTTACTACTGTCAAACAATACGTAGATCTCCCTTATCTAAAACGACAAGCAGATCCATTATTGTGGTGGGAAGACAAGAAATACCTTTTCCCGGAGCTCTATAAACTGGCACACAAATATTTATGCATTCCCGCAACCTCAGTTCCGTCTGAGCGATTGTTTTCAAAAGCAGGTTTAGTCTGTAATGATAGGAGAAACAGGTTGAAGCCTAAAAAGGTTGATCAAATTATTTTTCTAAATAGCGTAAGAAAAGGAAAGCTAGACTGATTACTAGGAAAAAGCTTTTAATTTTTTTTTCCATTGTTCTAAAGTTCAAAATGTTGATCTCATAATTTAGTTAGTAAGAAGGTTTTCGTAATGAATAAATATTTTTATATTTTACTTCATCTTTTTTTTTCATATTGTACCTATTGATTTTGTACGGTTGACCGATTTGAAAACGATTCATTGCGCTTCTTTCAAACCGAGTTATCAAAGTCGAGATGAAGCTGATGAAGAAGTACGTACTACCTACGAATATATACGTATAAATTTGAAACTACGGCAAGTCGGTTGAAATCGGTTTAAACCGAGTTGCCTCTTTTTTCAAACCGAGTTAACGAGCTGCAATTTGAACCGAGTCGCCCATCGATAGTGTTGATGGACTGTTGTTTAAGTTAGTGCGTTTCATCATCACAAACATCACGCTGTATGCCATGATTCTGCAACCGTTCATCGACAGTCGATTCTCCATTGGACTATTCACCGTCAGAACGTTTCGTTTTTGAAAGATTCACCGACAGAACGATTCCCCTATGGACGTTTCGTCGACAGAACGGTTCGCATTTGTGTTTCGACGACAGGCGTTTTCCACTATGGACTATTCATCACAAGAACTTTTCGCCTATGGACGTTTCGAAAACAGAAATATGGCCAAATGAGTGATTCGACGACGAGACTTTTGAATTATGGCTTATTAATCGAGAAGTAAGCCCGCCTATGTTGTACCTATTGTTAATTGTTTTTTGGCTTTTGATAAATGATAACATTTTAACTTAATCAGTATTTACTTTTTACCTAGGGTGTTTTTATTATGTTATTGCAAATATTTGTAAAAAAATAAAACAAAATTAAAAAAAAGGATACTATTTATTTCAACATAATCAATCGAAAGGTGCTACGTATAATATATATAAAAAACAAGCGGGCAACAGCTAGTTAGGAATATGCTTGCTACCTACCTATCATTAAACGATTGAATATAATAAAAAGAAATATTTAATAATAATAAAAATAAATAATTATTTTTTAAGTTATTTGTAATTAAACAACGTCTTAGATCTTTGATAGCTTGATGATAAACAATAGTACAATCACAAAAATACAAATCGTGGGATAGCCAGGCGTGCGTCCGTCGTCGAATACTACGAATAGGCCGGTTCAACCGACCTATTCGTAGTATTCGTACCGACAGATAGGTTAACCTACCGGATAATAATTTTATACATATTATATAAATAAACATACAATAAAAATAAACAGAGTAACAACAAATACATGGTAGATTTTATCTGCAATACAGTAACAGTATGTAACCACAAATATGTGAACACAGCATGATAGGCAGCTGGCAAGTTACACGTGTACTGATTATGTATTTTTACTGGATAAATAATTATGCTATAAATTATAATTTTTAGTTGGTGCTATAGTATATTTAAAATAAAATATCAGAACCATCATATTTTACATCAACATTTAATTTATTACGCCCTATATTTCCAATCGTTGTAAATAAAGGGCGTAATAAATTAAATGTTCATGCCAATTCAAACATAAGTTAGGTATTCATACCACTTGAAGAAAAAAAAAATCTTCGCTTTCGACCCCATTACAATTACTTCCCCTGAAATGGGAAGTTAATAAAGAAATAAAACATGTCACTGAAAACCTTACCTAAATTCTATATAAATAAAAAAATTATATTTGTTAAAATTAAGATTTTAACAAATATAATTTTTAACTTTATATAGAAATCAGAAGTTTTAGGATAGTGATGTAGTAGAAATATCGTAAACGAAACGATTTCAAAGAAGTCCCGTCGTTGAATCACTCATTCGGGCATATTTCTGTTTACGAAACGTCCATAGGCGAAAAGTTATTTCGATGAATAGTCCATAGTGGAAAACGCCCGTCGTCGAAACACACAAATGCGAACCGTTCTGTCGGCGAAACGTCCATAGGGGAATCGTTCTATCGGTGAATCTTTCAAAAACAAAACATTCTGACGGTGAATAGTCCAATGGAGAATCGACTGTCGATGAACGGTTGCAGAATCGTATGCCATCATGGTCGTGACATTACTATTTTACAAGAAAGATGTGGCTTGCTTGAAAATGTACGAGGATGGATTGAAAAGTTGGCCTAACACTGATCCATTTAGTTCTAAAAATCAAATCTACCCACATTATTTAGTTCAGTTCAGACCTGTTAATTGTGTGCCTGTTAATTGTGACCTGTTATTAACAAAGCAATCTGACGTCATTTCGCAAATGGAGCAAATCGAGCAGCGTGCCGTCATTAAGTACCTCCATAAGAAGGGGCTGTCAGTAAAAGCCATCCATGATGATATGGTCAGTACATTAGGGGATTGCGCTCTTTCATATTCATCCGTCAAAAAATGGATAGCAGAATTCAAGCGTGGTAGAGAGAGTGTGAAAGACGAACCCCGCGCTGGAAGACCTTCGACGTCCACTACTGACGAAAATGTTAAAAAAATACTCGACTTAATTATGGGAGACCGCAGATTGAAAATTAGAGAGATAGCCGAGATTATAGGAATCTCTTATGAACGTACTCAAAACATAATAGTCAACGTGTTGGGTTTCCACAAGGTGTCTGCGAGGTGGGTTCCGCGACTGTTTTCAGTTGAGCAAAAAAGAATGCGATTGAAGTTATTTGAAGCTGATGAATGTGATTTTTTTGAATCGTTTTGTTACTATGGACGAAACATGGGTTCATTACTGTACACCGGAAACAAAACAACAATCAAAACAGTGCAAAACACCTGGTTCACCACCCCCCAAAAAGGCTAAGTCGATTTTGTCGGGAAGTAAGGTGTGATTATGGTTGATTATCTTGAAAGGGGTCAGACTATAAACTCTGATTATTGCTCAAAATAACGCTCGTGTTCACACGTATGTCCAATCAATGGCAGAAATTCACAACTGTGGCTTTAAACTGTTACCGCATCCACCTTATTCACCTGTTTTTTCAAC
The DNA here is from genome assembly GCA_963556515.1 of Nudaria mundana. Taxonomy (NCBI): domain Eukaryota; kingdom Metazoa; phylum Arthropoda; class Insecta; order Lepidoptera; family Erebidae; genus Nudaria; species Nudaria mundana. Next base: position 1,521,885 of record OY748301.1, on the reverse strand, counting down.
GGGCTAAATGCTTGGAAGGGAAGATGGCAAAAGTGCATTGAACTTGATGGTGATTACGTTGAAAAATAAAAATATGTTTCATTTATTATGTATTTATTTTCTGGTTAGGCCGATTACTTTTCAATCCACTGTCGTACCAAAGTTTAAAATAAATCACTTACCTAGTAAATGTGTTTTGGACATTGCTGACTGTGAATGAAAAACTTATTAGTACTTAATAAATGTTATGTAGCTACATAAAAGTGATAAACTTAACTAACTCCCACGAGTTTCTGATACCTACGCCTCGTCTCATTGCATCCCGGGTCAAGGGCGTAGCCAGGATTCCATCAAGGGGGGGGCAGACCTTATCCTAAAATATATCGGGGGAGAGGGGAACACCCCCCTTAAAGGGGTAAAACCCCCTAAAAAAACGCGCAACACGATCGGCCGGTAG